>QFAX02000724.1:0-353783 GCA_003412495.2 Echium plantagineum
ACTTGCATAAGACATATTTTTATAGTATGTGAAGTTTAGTAGTTTTTATGTTGCTTGGCTGTTTGTGAGATAATAGAATAAGAGAAAGTGAAGTTTTGGATTTTTGTTACTAATATTTTAAGGTTTAGAAGATAGAAAAGAGAAACCAGAGTAAAAAGGAAGATGGAAAAGGAAGGGTCAGTGAAGAAGAAGGAGAAAAGACGTTGCCACCTCTTGGTTTCTACACTTACGTGGCACGCATGCAGCCCTTATTGAAGAGCTTAGGAGATAACGATTGATAATAACAAGAAAGTAAAATGATTATGTTCCTAAAAGGTTGAAATGAAAAGGTTTTTTGGGAAACTTTTTTTTTAATGAAATGTTACTTGATGTGGAAGTTGGGAGGTCAAGTTGAACTTGTTATTATTGAATATCTTGTCGGATCCTTGAATAGAAGAGAATCGAAGCTAGTAGCTCATTTTTCTCCAGATGTTTTCATACATTTTTGTAGTTTAAATGAATCACCTTGAATAATATGGGATCCACCCCTGCTAGTACTACTATTATTTTATCTTCCATATGAATTTAGCATCATCAACTTAGTATTTTAATAAATTTGATATAGTTAAAGTATTTAGTAATTTAAAATCATCTTATCACACAACCACCAATTTAGTACTCATGCTTAGTATTTTACATAACAAGAATATTAATAAATTATATTATTACGAGCATGGTTTGCCTATAGCCTTCGCGTGACTATATTCACACTGTAAGAGTATAAATAAAATGTCAAAGACTATTTTACCCCTGATCAAAATTTTATTTTCATCTCATATAATAATCAACCATCTAGTATTAAGCTAATATTTCTTTACTCACAAAGTCAAGGTTCGAATATCATTATAAAAAATAGCAATTAAAAATTATAATAATATTAACGACCAAGCAAATAAAAATAAGAGATCCTCTAAATTATGAAATTATTTCTCTATATAGAATAACTTTATTTCTTTGCTGATATGCTGCAGCCCTCGGATGCTGATCTGCTGCAGCCCTCGGCTGCCCCTCTACTGCAGGTCTCGACTGCTGATGCTGCAGGACTCGGCAGCTGCGCAGGCTCGGCTCTTGAGAATTCTGTCTCACAGGATGGGGCCTCCTCGAGTGCAACCATTCTAGAGTTTCCAGCAGCTGCTGAACAGGGGAGACTTGAGGCAGAGTGTACTGCTCACGCGGGCAACAAAAGCACCAGCCATTACGGAATGTGGAGCAGAGAGCGTACAAAGCAGCACAGTCCAACAAGGAGAAGCTGCGCAATTGGTGTCCACGCCTCAGTTGTATTTGCCACAAGGTAGCCACAAGGAACTGTCAGAATTTCAGTCGACCATTATGTCAAATGCAGCAACGGCAAATGCAGTGCAGCAGTCGTCTACAAAGGCCGAACAGCAAGAGTCCCGATCCGAGGTTGAGCTTGCACCAAAATCAGCCACGGAGGACGAATGGCACGTGGTGGTTAGTAAAAACAAACGAGGTTCGAGAGAGAAGGCCTCCGCGACAGCTTCAGCTCCAAAGAACATATCTAACCGACTGGTTTTTGACCATAACATCCAGGACGTTCGCTCTGGGCATTCGGAGCCACGACAGATTCAGCTTCTAAGGCCTCTTTGGGCAGATCAAATTGAAGAAGAATGCGAGCCGCCTACCTTGCAACAAACAGTAACAAATACAACATAGGATATGGGGGATGACACCGATTGGCGCGCATTTATCAAAGCTCATTTTCTTGAATCGTCAGCTTCTATTGAGGCAGCGCTACGGAAAAGGCCGTCCAGGCCACAACAGATCACTACAGAGGATTCAACCTTAGGCACGGGGATAGAGCAGGCTGAAAAAGGACATGAGTTCGCAACAAAGGAGAGTAAAGAAGACAAGCCCCGGCAGGTTCACTTCCATGATCTAGTAACCATGCATATGTTTTGAGAAGGAAGCAAACAGACGATCAGAGCGACGGGCACCAAAGAACACATCACACACAGAGAAGGACTTTAAGTGCGCGTTCTTGAAGACCAACATCATGAGGGGTGGCCCCTGAAGGAGTTACAAGGGAAACACGCACACACTCCCGGGACAAAGGCAAAATCTAATGACCCCGGTTGATATCAGTGTTGCTTAGTGTTATTTATATCTTCGTAATTTTCTTTATGCTTTTATTTTCACTGTGTATGGGGTGTTGACCCCTACATCATTATGTATTGAGCTTCGGCTCTAAACATGTTATGTATATTTTAATAAAACAAAAGCCTCGGGGCTTTCATTTAAAAAAAAAGTATGGAAGTAAATTAGATATTGGTCAATGGTCAAAAAAAAAAAAATTGTTATTAATTCCAAGACATATTTGTGTAATGTTTATTTTCTTGTTTTTTTAACAAGTTTAGTACTTTGTTCTTCGATTTGCTCACACAATCTAACTAAGTTAAGGCTTATTTTCTTTTGGCCCCCTGAACAATTAAGACGCTTTCAATTTGCTCCCTGAATCATTCATCTTTTCAGATCAGGGATCGAACTATCCATCACTTCGATTTGTCTCCTGAAATGTCAAATTCAAATTAAATTTCATTTTAAAAGAACGGCAAACTTGGAATAACACATTTATTACTTTTCTTAGCACTTTTTAATAATAACAAAACTATATTTTTTAAAATTAACCCCTCCTTCCTCACACTCCACCCCCACCACCATATCCTCCCCTCCCCCACCCGATTGCACAAACAATGTATGAGAGCAACCATTCTTTCATACCTAAAATCACATGTTTTCACCAATTTGATTTGTTTTCACAAGAGTTAGTAAGTCAAACAGAAAAAGAAGCTCATCTTTTTAATATAGACCTAGAAACAAAATCAACTTGGACAAATATAATCTTGATCTATTATATGAAATTACAGAAACTAATAATTAGTTCATACATGACATCGATGAGCTTCATTTTTACTTAATTCGTTTTTTAACAACTACATATGCTTTGATCTAAACTGATTAATTAACAAACCAAAGACTAAATATCTCTTTTCACCAATTTTATATGTTATACATAAGAGATAATCTTTTTACGAAATCAATATAAATTCAGAAAATATTGATTCTTTAAGATGAAGCTGCAAGTCAACCTGATAGAAGAGGTTGTTCCATTTGTTCTCGTTTCTACAGAGATAATATAGAGTTGAGTGACGTGAGGTTAATCACAAATGAGCAAATTGTCCTCTAATGTATGTTGAAATATAGGGAACTTAATCGATAAGGAAGAGGTGGGGGTGTGGGAAGGGTATAGTGGTGGGGGTAGGGTGTGCGGAAGAAGGAGGGGTTAATTTGAAAAATATAGTTTTGTTATTACTAAAAAGTGCAAAAAAAAGTAATAAGTATGTTATTCCAAGTTTGCCCTTCTTTTAAAATGAAATTTAATTTAAATTTGACATTTGAGGGGACAAATTGAAATGATGGATAGTTCAGTCTCTGATCTGAAAAGATGAATGGTTCAGGGGGCAAATGGAAAGTGTCTCAATTGTTCAGGGGGCCAAAAGAAAATAAGCCTTAAGTTAATCGTTCTATCATACTTGTTTTAAAATAATAATTTTTTCAATCAAATATGTTTTAAAAAGTATTCCACTTGGACTTGGCACTTCCGTTATAATGATCATGCATTAACTTGGACTTTTGTTGACAAATTGGTATTGTTCAAAATTCAATTTTATGGCAATTTTTTTAATTTTAACAAAAATTTCAACGCAAATATTTTTATTTGGAGGTTATTCGAAATAATACAAAATTAAATTAAATGACAAACAAAAAGAAAAAAGAATTTCCTTCTGGAAAAATAAAAATAAAAATGTATATCAAAATAAATTTTGAACAATTTTGCTCCTGCCAATTTGTCATACAAGTCAAAGTTAATGGCCAATATAATGGAGTGAGACAGATTCAAACACGGTGATAAAAATGTCATTTTGTATCATGTGTGACCGAATAATCAACGTTTGGACTTTGGAAATATGTATGATTGAACATGTCATTAACCTAATCTAATTAATCCGACCATGCAATTAATACCTTAAAAAGTGATTGAAGGATTACTCCAATGGAATATACCCAACCACGTAATACATTTGACATTTGAAGACAAGCGCTTAATTAAATCAATAGAGTGACATTACGATTCTCCATATTATATTTTCTTTTAAACAAATTAACATTATAATCTATCACATTTTGAAATGATTTAAGTTGTTTCTATTCGAGTACTTTAATTTCGTCTCCCCTAATTTAGTCATATCAATAGTAATCTACAATATCCGAAAGGGTGATCAACTAGGTGGAGTAGATGAGCTTGTGACCACAAGGTCACGAGTTCGATTTCTCTTATCAACACTCTCTTCGTCGAGCCTGTCACACAGAGTTTGCCTAGTGTGGGGCAACACTATACCTACACCAAAATAGTGTTTTATTATGGTGTGAAATTACTATTTTGCCCCGAACCTAACTTTCTTATCTACTATGCTGCCAAATAGGGGAGGGCAAAATGATACTTTCATTCAAAAACCGTTGTTTTGGTGTGTGTATAACATATAAGCCTAGTGTGGTTTACATAGTTTGAAGTCTATTGCGTCACCTCGAAATCTATCCAATGTACATTTTACGAACAATGATTGCGAGTATGGCTTAAAAAGGAGTAATCTACAATTTATGAGGGATAAAATAGTAGTTTCACTTGAATAACATTAATCGCACACGTCATTCTTACTCGATAGTCGATACTATCTTCAACTATCATACTCAATATCGTAAATATATAAATCGATGAGATTATCTTCTATAATAGTCCATATTATAAATATATTAATCGATCAGATTATTACAGTTGAACAAATTTGATTATAGATTGAATATTCGTGAAGCTGAATGAAAATGGAATCACAAATGGCTGAGAGACGATTAAGAGCAATTCAAAATCATCTGATTAATTCGCCGGAAAATGATTCATCTTCTCATATTCAAACAAACAAAACCTCCGGAGAATTCGTTCATGGTAACGATTATTAATATATTGATTTATTCATTTTCGAATTAGCAATTAAAAATATTGGACTCTTACGTTAAGATTAAATTTTATTTAAATATTTCATTTCGATGTAAACATCTTAATTTCGTTAAACATTTGATTTAAATACGTAATTAGATGAATACATTTTGGATTCGAAAGTAGGTTAGATTATTTGTTTTACTAATTTAAGCGGAAAATAGTCAACTTTGATTCTAGCTTAATCTTATTTTTATGTAATTTATTGTTAGCACACAACATCTTTACCTATAAGTGTGCAAGTAGGTAGTGTGTATAATCTTTTGTAACGAAGAACCGCAACCGCTACTTGTAGAGAGTATAGCTCGAGTTGCAGCGTGTATTCTCTAATTTTTTCGAAAAATAAGCTCCGGAATTTAAGAATTTTTAACTATTGGTTCGATAAAAATCTATTATTCAAATTGAAAGTGAGGAAGTATGTGGATGTGCGGTACTGTCCGATTGAGTTGTCGATTAAAAATAAACTTTGATCATAAGTTAATTATGTTTTAACGTTTTTATTAACATACAACAGAACATTTTAAACTAAGTAATGTTATGTATTATTAATTTTGTTAATTGTTTGATTCAAATACGAAGCTAAATAAATAAATTGATTCTATAAAAAAGTTAGGTTGATAATTTATTCATAAAAACAAGTTAAATTATAATTGAGGAAGTGTATGGATGTGAATATTTTCCATGCAACCTTTTGAATTTATGTTTTTAATTTTATATTTTATTTGATTTGTCGATAAGTTGGTCTATCCTCGAAAGTTTTTAGTCGCTTAATAAAACAGTTTTAAGCTAGATGACGAGTTCGGGCAATGTAGAGGTGGGGAATATGTGGGTTCCTTTTTGAATATGTTTTTTTTCTTTTTCTTTTTTTGTTATAGTTACTGTAGCTAGTGCTCTTACTTTATTGGAGATTCATATTGGGAATACTTAGCTTTGAGGGATACTTTTGTGGAAGTTTCGTTGCTTTTCGTTTGTTTGTTTGTTTAAAAGTAGACCAATTGGATGTTATAGTATTAATCAAGTTCTGTTTTGAGAAAGTATTGAAATTTTGGAAAATTCGATCAAATGAGGTCGAGCCTGCAATGGAAAATTTTGGGTTTGATTTGAGTTGTGTTGCGTACAAGAATTTCATGATTAAGTTTTGGATGTTATGACATGACAGGCTAGATGGTTGATCACCTTTTGAGTTTTTTCGTGTGTCCTGACTCCTGAGAAATGACTGGTTTATCTAATTTAGTAATAACAGAAGACTAGAAAAACACTTTTTTAATTTATCCAAGAGTCCCTTAAATGTTGGGAGTTGGAGTGATCATGAGTTATATGGGATTTACCAAGTTTAGTGTATTCATAATCGTGAGACATGAATATATGATTGAGGGGAGAGCGGAAGACGAGGTCTTGATTGAAAGAACTAGTCAGCTACTATGCTTACAATTTCAGAACATACCTGAGCATGCTTTGCTGCAGGTCAGGAATCTTTAAGAGATGTAAATCTGTTTTAGTGGCCATTCATTTGATCACGGTGTGACATGAATATAGCAAGAATTTCCGAATCTTGCATTATTTAAATACCCTAAATACAGGATATTTAAGCTGGAAAGTCGGTGAGATCACTTTTCTCAAATGCCACATTGTTGTATATAATATAGGATAGTCTAGATTGCACTTAGGTAAGTAGATGGTATGAATAATTTTTATTTATTTTTAAAGAAATATTAGATTCCACTGTTCTCAAATGCCACATTGTTGTTTATAGTATACGATGGTCTCAAATGCTATTGTTGTATATAATATCGAGGTTGCTGATCGGGGAGGGGGCAAACCCATGGCTTCTTGACAAAACTTCTTGACGGGATGGGAAGATTAGTGGGAAAACTAAAAACAATTAGATACTGTTGTGCAAATAGGAAGCCTGTTGCAGCGTTGTGCAATTTCTAGGAGTGGTCTTATTCTGTAGGAAAATGTGAATGTTTTGTTTGATCTCGATATTTTATTTTACTTCTCTACCTCTTCTAGGATGGGAAATGCACCACTGGTGTATATCCTCATGGGTTGTGGTATAATAATCCTAGAGCTGTATGAATCCAACGATGGGTAATACTTCTGATGTATGAGATGAATTTATATGCACAGTAATAGTACACATCTAATTTCATTTACTTGACGGAATAGTTGGCTTGGTTATAGTTTAAGTACTATACATTACCAAACATCTTTAAAGGAGGCAAGCTTCTACATATTTTTCTGTTCCATTTTATCTCCTGTTTTATTTTTTTTATTTTTTATTTTTATTTTTATTTTTTACTTTTACTCATTGGGCAGCCCAGGGTTATAGTGTAGTCCTTCCTGAAAAGTTGCAGACAGGAAAGTGGAATGTATACAGGTTCAGCTTCTATCTATTCTGTTTCAATCGTCCTCATAATTTTTATTCTTAAGTTTTTTTACCGTGTATTATTATACCTTTCGGCAGATCGGCTCGCTCCCCTTTGCGACTTGTTCATAGATTCCCTGATCACCCTCATATCAGCACATTACATGATAATTTTGTGTAAGTTCCTGTATTTATAGCTTGAACTGGTACTACTAATACTCAAAGTCAATTCCCCGATCACCCTCATATCAGCACATTACATGATAGTTATGTGCAATTCCTTGTATTTATAGTTTGAACTGTTACTAATACTCAAAGTCAAACGAAAACTATATAGTGTTCACAAACTCAAAACCTAGGACCAAAGTTTTCCTAATTCTTCGTTGCAGTTATCTCCCTAAGCGTTCTGTGGAACCATGGTAAATAATATTTTCTCCATTTTCGTACACTTTTTGTACAACTAATATGCTAGATCATTATTCTTTCGAACTATAAACTTAAGAAGATAAATTGTTGTATGGGCCTTTCGGTCGTCTTTTCAAATGTGAGACCATTTTTAACCACAATGGTTTAATATAACATTGGCAATGGTAATAGCTACAATTATCTTTCCAGATTAGATATTTAACGAGGTCAATAGAGGCCATTTAGTAAAAATTGAGAGTTTAATTGCAACTCAACTTATTTTGGAGTTTGACTTATCACTTAAAGAAAACTGAATTTTGATCTTATATTAATCTTATTCGTTCTCTTATGTTTAAAATCTTTTTAACTACAAGTGATTCATGTGTTGTGTCTAATATGAATGTTCTGATAAAGACTTGGATGAATTATTGCTTCAGAAGTAGATTGATACTTGTTTGAAAAGACCACCTAATTAACTTGAGATTTAGGGAGTGTATCTTCATCTGATTAATATTAATTCATTCAGACATGCTGTTGAGACTTTTCAAGACAACAAATACCTAGGTACACGAGTACGAATGGATGGAAGTGTTGGAGAGTAAGTTAACTCTAAACTATTCTTTAAAACATATCTAAAATATCTTTTGTCTGAAAGATATCTTGTTCATATGTCAAGATACAAATGGGTAACTTATGGTGAGGTAGGCACTGCTCGATCAGCAATAGGTTCTGGACTTCAGTATCATGGCCTAAAAGCTGTAAGCCATTTATTAAAATGTATTTTATTAAGGGCTCTTTCTTTCAGTTATTACCACACCCTTTCAATAGCTATTACTCAAAGTATTCTTGCAACACTACATTTGCTTCAGTCATCATTGAAAGACTTGTTTAATCTTGTCACAAGAATTAGGGTCACCAGTTTCATTATCTGCAGGGAGATCGTGTTGGAATGTACTTTCTGAATCGACCTGAATGGTTGGTTGTGGACCATGCCTGCTCAGCATATTCGTATATCTCAGTACCTCTATATGACACTCTTGGTCTGCACTCACATACTCCTACTTCCTCTCAATTCAATAATCCAATCTACAACAATTACATTGTACCTGCAGGTCCTGATGCTGTTAAGTTCATTGTCAACCATGCTGATATCAAGGCCATCTTTTGTATGCCGAATACTCTGAATACAGTGAGTTCTCCCTTTTAGAAGTCTCATCCATAATAGAATGTCGAAGTTTGCTCATGGGAAATCTTGCAGGAGTTACTTATACTAGAATCCTAGCCCAACAAAGAGTTTAGTTCCTCCCTCTCTTCATTGCATTTTTCTTTGAATCTATAAATGACAATCTTTAACTATATTAAGTAAGAAAAAAGAAAAAGTGGAGAGGAAATGATAATCTGTGCTTAAGTTCCTGTAATATGGGGTTCACTGAAGAGTAAGGCATTGAGATTGTCCAATGTTGAGTATGAAAAGATTTTCATTCTTAATATATTCAATAAAAATCTGGAAGAGTAATAGTTGCAATAGCGAAGCATCCAAACATAAACTTAGAGATATATTAGACTTTTAGTGATCTTAAATGATTGAAAAGGTCATCATTGTAAAGATCTATCTCAAAACTTTTCCTGGTAAGTATATTTTTCCTACAATAAAATATTTTGACAATCTGTTCTTACGGGATCTTACTAATACAATATGAGAAGGACTATACTTCTGTTTGTGAATATACATTGTAACATGAAGTTGAACAATATATTCACTTGTTTAATTACTTTAACATAAATAGTTCTTATAAACTCCTCGATGGAGATTGCAAAATACATATTTTCAAGAGGGTCATGTTATATTGGTAAAAAAAGAGAGAAGGTCGTGCTATATAATTACATCGAAGTTTATCTAATTTCCTGAATGTCAATTGAACTGCTTTATCGCAAGAGTAATTAGCTTGGTGTACACATCTTTATCATGATGAGTATCTTAAATTGTTTCCAGTTCATGTTTGTAATGATCAGCCTTGCATATGTTCTTTTCCTTTTGCAGATATTGACCTTTTTATCTGAGATTTCGACTGTCCGTGCTATAGTGGTACGATCTTCAGGAACTTTTTCTCCAAATTTGACTGATTACTATCATAAAAATAAATAAATTATTGTTACTTCATGCAAAAATTCATGCAAATTTTTTACAATTGTCAATGACATAGGTTGTGGGGGGCATAGATGAAAATCTTCCTTCTCTTCCTTCAACATCCGGAGTTGAGCTGTTATCATACTCAAGGTTACTTAGTCAGGTAGATTGAGATAATATTGGTCTTATATATCCATTCTTTTCTTTTGATAAAGGTGATAGCATGTAGTCCTGCTTGTTGATAACTTCAACTATATGATCTATTGAGTGAATAGCTTGAATTGAGATATAATTTGATTAGAAAGTATATAATCTTTGGCACTGTTTGTTATCTTTGCATTCTATGTTCGAAAGAGAGGAACATTTATTGAAACAAAAATATTTGTTAAATGGTACTCATAATACTCCTTATTGTATAACTACTTAGTATGGTGCATAATCTTCGTGAAAACTAAACCTATCATCCGCAGGAAGAAACTAAGGGATGAGCTGTGTAATTACAAACGTAATGTAGAGTGGATAAAATGCTGAAGTAACAGGAAAATTAGGTTTTAGGTAAAAATTTGGTAAATAACCACTTGCATTTGGATGACCGTTAAGATAGTATTACCTATATTGGAAAAGTTTAATTTAAGAAAATATGCAATCATCTGTGAGTTGTGATTGTTGTCCTGGTTCTTGCATCATGAAAGAGGCTAACCACTTAGGAAGATACTAAACCTGATTCACAACCGTTATGTATTCAAACTTCTAACATCTACACAACACACCTTTTTAATCTTAGTTTCTAAATTTGGTACTGGTTCTTTCCAGGGAAAAAATAATATTCAGCCTTTTTACCCTCCAAAACCTGAAGATATTGCTACTATATGCTACACAAGTGGAACTACTGGAACTCCGAAGGTAACTAAAGTATTCCTTGCTTTTTATTATGCTGGTCACACCAATTGAATTGTTTATATTGCTAATGTGGTATTTAATTATCTTCGTGAAGGGTGTTGTATTGTCACATGGAAACTTAATTGCCAGTGTAGCAGGAGCTTGTGGTGATATCAAGTTTTTTCCCTCTGACATGTGAGGTTTTGTGTTAAATTTAATTGTTTCTTAAAACCATTTCCTCTTAAAACCATTTCCTCTTGAGAAGTAGAATTCTATTTCATGGCATCTTTTGTCAGTGGCCAACTTAATTTCACATGCTACTTTGACAGTTACATATCTTATCTTCCTCTGGCTCACATTTATGAACGGGCTAACCAAATTATGTGGGTGTACACCGGTATTGCAGTTGGCTTCTATCAGGGGGTATGTGACTTCGAGAAAGGTCTTCTTTTTTCACAATTCATGTTAGAACACTTTGAATGAGATCACTTTATCTGTCATATTATAGGATTAATACCCACACATTTCGTATATGAAATGGAAGGAGTCTAAAGTACTTAGCGCTTCAGCAGTTTTAAGATTGATTAGTTAACATGTTGGTTAACCATATTATGAAACACGGAAAAAATCATTCGCTTATCAAATTATCAATCGGGCCGTGATGTTTTCTATGTGACATTGCCCCAATTGACAAGTTAAAATTTTGGTCAAAAAGGTGCCAATTTGCCTAAATTCTCGTTTATTTCCTACGTCATGTTGAGATAAGATAACAAATAGTACGATAGTTCCCTTTTACATCATGTTATTGAACCATGTGAACTGTAGGACACTACGAAATTGATGGATGATTTGGCTGCTCTAAGACCAACAATCTTTTGCAGTGTTCCTCGACTATTCAACAAAATTTATGCTGGGTAAACACCGGCTAAGCTCATAAATGTTATGTTTGTATGATTATCATTCTTTATCTCTCTTGATTCCTTTCTGATCGTCGTGCATAGGATTTCAAATGCTGTACAAACATCTGGATATTTAAAAGAGAGACTATTCAGTGCTGCATATAACTCTAAGAAGCAAGCCTTGATGAATGGTCAGTGTTACATGAGTGTTAAACATCTTACTTCATTTCGTCTTTGTTGATTAGTAGTTTTACATGCTGGATGTTCTTTAAACTTTTTGGTTCTCTCATTCTTGTTTGGCTACACTTACTGGATTTATAGTGCTTATTTCCAGCCAAACCATGAAACACATTATTGCTGCAACTTTATGAGATTGAGGTTCAACCATGTTCTTGCTCCATTTACGTTTTTTCTTCCGTTTCTGTTATCTTCTTCTTAAATTTGCTTATACCCTTGCAAACATCTTTTGAAGTCTTTTTCCTTCTAATAATTTTCCCTTTTCAGTGGGTGTCTGTCATCTTCCATTATGTAAAGGAACCCTTTAAATGTGATCATTTTGGAGGATATGCTTTCTTTTCTTTCTCTTGTCATGATATTAGTTCACGCTTGAGGTATTAGTTTAATCTTCTAATAAAACAGAGGTTTTAATTTATACAAGAGACTACGGTATGACGAACTAAGCTGACTCTGACAGAATGTCCTCTGTATCAAATAGTTTGATGAAAGAGTAGCAAAGCAGGCTGTTTGGAAACTCTTTATTCTTACAGTGATTTATGAAAATGATTCTCATATATTTGACCCTATCTCTCTGAAAAACTTAAAATGTATCAATAGTAATATCTTATTATGCAATAAGCAACAATGTAAGTATCATGGGGTCATTACTCCTACATGTTGTACTTGAATAAATTTCAGGGTTTACCTTATTCTACGCTCATTCATTGTTCTTTTATCTTTATTCTGCTCAGGGAAAAAACCATCACCAATGTGGGATAGATTGGTTTTTAACAAAATAAAAGAGAGACTAGGAGGCAGAGTCCGGTTTATGGGTTCTGGTGCTTCACCACTGTCTCCTGATGTGATGGATTTCCTAAGGGTGTAAGCTACTGTATCAATGTTTTCAATAGTTAAAATCACATTGTCTTTATGACAAATCATTGAATTCATTATCTTTCTTCTATAAAACATGATTCTTCTCTGTAGATGTTTTGGCTGTGTAGTCGTTGAAGGATATGGCATGACTGAGACTTCTTGTGTCATTAGCTCAATGGACGAAGGAGATAATTTAACAGGTCATGTTGGTTCACCCAATACTGCTTGTGGTAAGTTCCTTCTTCGGCCTACATATTTAAGTTCCATATTCGCGAGTCAGATCTACTATATGAAGTTATCAACAGAAGTCAGAGTTTGAATATAGATGCTATTTGCATTGGAAAATTATGTAACAAGCATCTGCGACATATTGTCTATATACTTGGAACTGTAGTTTTGAATGAGCTGTTAATAATGTTATTTATCATTTGCTATAACTGAAGTAAAGACTGATACGAGAAGCATTTACCAATTATACCCAAATAATGAACGGATCCACTAAATTAAAATGCAGGGACCATGAAAATTTTATGGGACTTTTGAATTGCATGGAGTATATCTCCTTAATTATCCTCTTTTCCACACTGGGATCACAATGTAGTTGTGTAATATTATTGTTTATTTGCTAGTAACTCTCTTCTCGTCTTCCAGAAATTAAATTGGTTGATGTACCTGAAATGAATTATACCTCGGAAGATCAACCTCATCCTCGTGGAGAAATCTGTGTCAGGGGTCCCATTATTTTCCAAGGCTATTACAAAGATGAAATACAAACGTACATTTTTTATTATTATTTTCATTCTATTTTCGTAATATTCCTCAAAGTACGGTACTTATATTGGATTTGTCTGAATAGGCGAGAAGTGATTGATGATGATGGTTGGTTGCATACAGGAGATATTGGATTATGGTTACCTGGTGGTCGCCTTAAGATTATTGATAGGTAAGATCTTCTTACCATAAGTGAATACATTTTTTTATGAATACAAGTGGTTCCCTTTGGAATCTATATTCTAACTATAAGATAAATTGAATATTTTCATTTATCATAAATTAAATATAGGACGCTCTAGAGTTTGTGGCTTCTATGTCCATGTTTTTTTTCTTGTTGTTATATGTGAAAGGAAAGACGTCACACAGCCTTCTTTAATATGTTTATCAAGGAAGTTTTGTAACGATTAAGCACAGTGTTTTCTTCTTTATGGTAAGGCGTGGGCACATCAGAGAAGAAAAGCATCTCAAAGTAAGATTATCAGTAAGAATAGGTTAAGCACAAGCTGGCAATGAAAGCTGCTATGCTTTATTAACTATTATAGCTTGTTTTTCGTTCACAGTTCTATTTTAGTAAAGTGATGCTTTATAGTCACCTACAAGTTACATCCATGAGATACCTTGTGTGGATGTAGTTACGTTTTTTGCTGACTTGAGGTGGCCTTCATTTGAAGTCAAATCTCTATTGCATGTCACATGATTTAATTTTGGTGATATGGGATAGTGTATTAATATTCTTAGCTGCCTACGTGTATCTTTTCTTTTCGTTCAACCTTTCTTATTATGTGGGCAGGAAGAAAAACATTTTTAAGCTGGCACAGGGAGAGTACATAGCACCAGAGAAGATAGAGAATGTGTACGCCAAGTGCAAGTTCATTGCACAGTGTTTCGTATATGGTGAGATTGAAATGCACTGGCTATGATCACTCTACTTTACGGCCAAATGAATGAACTGCTGAGAGTTCGTATCGACTTTGTTTGATGCTGATTTTTTAACTTCGTCAGGTGATAGTTTCAACGCTTTCCTAGTAGCTGTGGTTTGTGTTGATCCGGATGTTTTGCAAGATTGGGCCACATCTGAAGCAATTGAGGTGAGCCCTTGACACATGCTTTTTTGCTTCAATAAATACATCTGATGTTATACCATACTACTCTTCTATCGTGTATGTATATAAGACCACACCCAGTCAATTTTTAAGAAGGATTAGTAATCCTTAGCTTTTTGAAGAATCCTTTCAGTGGCTGTGAATGACTGATTTTATCTTTTCGACCTTGGTTCCATAGGAGCGAGTTAGAAAAGCTTGAGAAACAAAACCATCTGATTTAATTGGTTCCGTAGGAGCGAGTTAGAAAGATTGAGAAACCTTGACAATATCTTTTTTTTCATTTTGTTTCACCATATATGACCAGATCTACAATACTTTATGAGAGAAACTCCTGTTTTTGTTGTTTATACGTTTTCCTATCTAACAAATATGAAGTTTTGGTAATTGTCCATTTCACCTGTTGATTAATTTTGTCTAGTACAAAGATTTGGGACACTTGTGCAACGATCCAAGGACAAGGGCTGCTGTTTTAGCTGAAATGGATGCAGTAGGAAGAGAAGCCCAGGTGACATGTTTTAAGATTTCGTTAATTTAGTATTGTACTATATTTAGTCATATATTCAGTTCTCTCTAGCGTCAATTCAGAAAGCCCGCCCTGTTATGACCGGGCACTATTTGACACCCGAACCCAACCTCTTCAGAGGCATTGAACATGTTAATATTAATGTTAATCTACTATGTATTCTTTCGCTCTAAATTTTTTTTGACTGGTATCAGCTGAGAGGTTTTGAATTTGCCAAAGCCATCACCTTGGTGGTTGAGCCATTCACAGTGGAAAATGGTCTTCTAACTCCAACGTTCAAGGTACAGTAATTCTTCATCTCAAGTGTGTGTATGTATCTAGTATAATAATTAAAGTCTGATGCTTATTTACACCAAAACACTTTCACAATCGATGCGATTCCAACTTTTAAAAGATAAACCAATTAGTGTGTTGAATCTGGACGCGATACGACTTAAGAAGGGAAAAAAACTATTTCCACTGCAATTGTGTACACGGCTCACGTTTGGTAATGAGATCCATATGTTCCGTATTATATTTATACTAAAAACATCAAACGTGTGGAAGGTTGGCACTGTGGAAATAATTGCAGTGGAAATGTGTTTGCCCTTACGAAGATTGAAAATTGGGTGTTTTCTGAATCTCGAGGGCCGAGGCTAAACGTAGAACAATTTGATTTTTGAAATTTCAGGTTAAAAGACCTCAAGCAAAGGAATACTATGCGAAAGCCATTTCGGACATGTATGCAGAGCTAGCAACATCTGATCGCACCGGTCCTCCAAACTTGATATGAGCAAATATTCTGCTTTCAAGAATACACACACACATTATCCATTCCAATCCAATAAGTAAGAGAATGCAAATACTGTTGTATGATTTTGTTGGTATATCTCCCACCCCAAATCTATAAATAACTATAAATTAATTTTGTTAAATGAAACTGAAATGTACTATTTGGGAAAGACTAGTGTTAAAATGCTAGAGCTCTTTATTATAAACAGGGGTGACGGAGTTTGTCTGCACCTTAGTTTAACGGCGCCACAATGTAGGTGGTTTTTAGTGTAAAAATAAGATTGAACGCATGAAACATGAGTTTGAATTTATGAACAAACGTGAGTCGTGTACATTGTTGAGGTGAAAATGGTTTCACAATAAACAAGCTTATGGAGTTCTGGTGCCTTAAATCTACTCATAAAGATTGACTTTCTTCTGACTTGGGACTTTATTTCCATCCATTAGTGACACGGTCGCTGATACAAATCACACCATAATTAAAACATCCGATCTGTTATACACACTAGAATATTGATTTCTTATAGTTGAAAATTACTATTGTACCCCCCTTACTTGAAAGTATAATAAGTAAGGAAATTAAATGGAGATAAAATGATAATTTTCAGTAATAGTAAATCACTATTCTGGTGTATAGTATTTAAAACATGTGTAGATTACTGTTTATTACTAATTTACTAGGTATAAGATTTTTTTTTAAATTGGAGTAATTAATTACACAAGAAAATATAATGTATGTGAGTGACAATGTATGTGTCCATTTATTGTAAATTTTTTGCTTTTATAACAAGAAATTTATAATTGTTATTTTTCGAATGCATGTTAGGTAGATACTGTTGTATTGTAATAGCTAGATAACCTTATTAGATAAGTCTCTTATAACAAGCTCGATTAAGAAAATGACTTTGCGATGGGAAGCTTGCCTATTTCACAAACTTAGCTACTCTTATGTGTTTATACTTGTTTTCTTTTTCTTAGTTCTCCTGGTTCCTCTTCTTAGTGAAAACTTGCTTTTTTGTTAGTTCCGAGTTGATCTGTTTGTGTGAATTTGATTGGGTTTTGAGGATCTCACCAAAGCATCTGGGTGAGATTGCAGGTAGACCAAAGAGAATGAATAAAATGTAACTATATGTTAGTACATTGATGAGTTGTGGATATTAGGCTTTTTTCATCTAGGCCCCTGAACTAATCTTTTTTTCTCAAATCAGCCATTGGTAACCTTTTTTTCCCAAATAGGTCCCTTTTTTCAAAAAATGGCACATAAACTTTTTTTTAAAATTTCTCTGACTTTAAATATTAGATAGAGGGCAAATTAGTCTAACCACATCTAAAACTAATTCAACCTAATTATAAACTAACTCAACCTCAAATATTTAACCCAACCTCATAAAAAACATCATCTTCAACCTTTCACCCCATCCCCATCCCCACCCCCACACCCTCCCCACCTTTCTTCTTCTTCCTTCACCCTCTTTACCGATCTGCTCAACAACCGTCACCCTCACTTTCATTCACCATCGCAACCGTCATTTAGTCAACCAAATCATCTATATATAGAAACTTGAAAGATGCCATTGTCGACCATAGCAAAATTCAGGGGAGGTACAAACAATCCTTCATTCGAATCGGCCGAAACTGCTTTATTTTCTTGTTTTGTTGATGGAAGCTTATTAATGGGATTTTGGTTTTCTTGTTCCCAAATATGCTTAGTTATACCTTGTTGATGAAAGCTTGTTCGGATTTGCAGGGGGCCGGGGGTAACAGATCGGATTTGCGGGGGTAACAGACCTCAGATTTGTCGGGGGGGGGGGGGGGTGTAGGTAACAGGCATGGGACGCTGGTGTCAACGAACAGGTGTCTTAGCATTTCTCCAGAATCCAACCTACGTATTTCCTCAGACAAAATACACTCCCTGATCTCATCAAATTTCAACTTCTTAGTTCCTATCGAATTACTAACAACTGTCTTCATCAGTTCCCAACTAGTATTGTGTAAGGAAGCTAGAAAGTCAAAGCATGCATCTCATCCTCAATAACAACCACAATAGTAGATAACTTATTTATTAGCATATATATTTATATTGCGTATAGGTTATCGTATTAGGTTATAATGTTTAATTTTAGTGGGGGGTAGGGAGATGGAAATGTGGTGTGACCATGACCGATAACTGGAACGGAACGACCATTTCCAACGATTACCATATGATTGCTAGAATTAAAATAAGTAGGAAGCGTACCTCGATCCAATGTCAAATGAGAGGTGGCACCCGTATCCAAGTACCAATTCAGATCTGGTGGATGGAGCCCCAAGGTGCTCATAGCTTGCTCAATATCCGTGACTGAATATGCTTGTGTGGGCGATGAGGTCGGTCGGGGTCCAAGAAGACCGGGACGCGACTGTGGTGTGGCATAGCTGGGCCGCGTCCAATTTGCTGCTGGATAGGGGCATGGGGCAGAGGAGACGGGCCAGTCTGAGTTGGGCCAGTTCCAGGGGTGGGCAGCTGTTGCGGAAGCCACTAGGCCGGCGTCCTCTGGGGGCTGGGCCACGCTGGGCATGCTGCTGGCGTCTGGGCCACTGCTGGACTGGGGCACGCTGAACTGGGCCGCTGGACTGGGACGGCTGGTGGAGCAGGCTGGTGGACAAGGGGTTGCTTGACTGCTGGACTGATGTAGGCTGCTTGGACTTGAGCCTTTTTAGCCAGGCCAGATTCTTCCAAAAGAATTCTAGAACGAGCCTGGTAGAATTCTGGTAGAGGCTCCGATTGACGGATAGGTGTTCCCACACCGTTATAAACATCAGTGAGACCGGACACGAGTTGTAGGACCAATCTATTGTTTGGGATGGGGGCGCCTACATTACGCAATTGATCCGACAAATTCTTGAGATGCTGACAGCAGGCTAAAGCAGAGGAAAAATTAGCCATGTTGATCGTAGAAAACAACAAACGATTCGAGAGTGTTTGTTCTCCTGAAAAATATTTTGTAGTCGAGTCCAAGCCGCCGTAGCATCTAACCCTGAAAAATACTCTGAATTTATGATTACTTCACATTATTAATAATATAATAATTTTTTAGTCTGGTCAAGTTTATAAAATTAAGGTTGGATTTTCAATTTGGATCACCGAGTACTCAAGAGTGTTGTTGAATGGAACTCTATCTAACCTTTAGTAGAATAAAGACTATGCATACATGAAGATGAATATTTGGCACATGTTAGAGGAATTTGTTCGTGTTCACATAATAACGTCCTTTCACAACTTGACATTCATTATTCACCAAAAAAGAATGAGTATTGACTTTAAAGAATAAAGACTAAGATTATGATGAAGTCATTCCAATTTCTTAATATATACTGTATTAGTCACCTTAATAAATAATTTGGATCGATTATTTAAAATAATCCAACGAATACAATTAAGGTCAATATCTATCATGCTAATGGCGATAACAATCGCTTATGTTTTTTAAAATGTTTTCAGTCTATCATTTATGTTACAAAACGTCAATCGCTTATATTCTAAAATGTTCCATGTATGACACTCGTAACTCGTGAGGTACACGTGAGATTTAGGTAAGGGTATATATAACGTCATTGTCATAAAATATAATCTGGGAGAAAAATGTCAAAAAAAATAAACTTTCACATAATCCACCCCACATTCGACTTTACTATGTGTCATACTTAACAATTTATCGATAGAAGGGGTGATTGATTGGACATTTTGAAATATATATTTTTTTAAAGAAAAAAACCCAACCACCGCCCCCTTACAATGAAAATTGTTAGGATTATGGGTGACTAGCCCATAAGCGCACATAAGATTAGGTTTATGTTCATACCATATAGGAATATATAGAGGGAGATATTTTATTGAGAATGATTGTTGTTCATACAATACAAAGATGATCTATATTTATAAATAAATATGAACCTAAACCTAATCTTATGTGCTAGTCACCAATAACCCTAACAAAAATCGAACGCAGGACCTCTAAGTCACTGGAAGACCTCCTAACCACTAGGTCATTCGATGTTCTTTTAAACATTTTGAAATATAGATGATTGACAAGAATATTTTAAAACATAAATAATAAACTAAAAACATCTTATAAATATAGGTGATTACTTCCGTCATTAATCATATCGATATCAATGGTTTATTGGATAACCTAGGATTATTATCAGAACGGTATTGGATAACCTAGAATTATTATCAATACGGTGGCCGATGGCTTAGTTAAATTGAAGTTTGTTGAAACGTACATATCAATTACAATAGCAATCATTATTTTATTGGACATTAATATCTTCTCAGAAAGAGGACATAATTAATATATAAAACTGTCCACAAAAAAGGAGAATTATCTTTTCAGAATTTTCAATTTATTGAAGCACGACTACAAGAAGTTGACCGAGAAGCATGGAGTGGCCTCTTATATGAATATGATACTTTCTCCCATCCGAAATAATTATATTTGTCATATATCGAGCTAAATGTTTGGAGTTCAATTATTCGTTAATTATATGAGTAAAAAATTTAAAAAGTTAATATAATTAAATTATGGACAAGTCGGTGATCTATTCAAAAGTTGGTCGGACTAGTTATTAATGTAAAATAATCATGTAAAACCATGGTTTTCAAGCAAATTATTCATTCATATATAATCAGTTTTCTTAAAATATGTTTCCTCCATTTTTTTTGTCGTTTTAATAAAAAAGTATATTGAAAGTGTAATGTGATATTTGATTGAAACCATATTATTGTTAATAGTTTAACTAGAAAAAATAAACAAAAATTATATTAAAAATATAAAATTATAATTTATTATGCTTAAATGATAACTGTCTTTTTTTTTTTTTTTGATAATTAGCGATGATTATTATTAGAAAAAAAACCGGGCAAAAAACGCCTGAGAAATACAAAAAGTGGGCCGATGCATTAACTGGGCGTCTATAAGCTAGAGCTGGCCCAAAAAGAACCACTACTGCCCTTGAAGACCAAGCCCACATCCGAAGCCCTAAGCCAAAACCTAAAACCCAACCCTAGCTATAAATTCTAAACCTAAGCAGATAGAACTCATTAGTTCATTTACTCCTTCTATGTTCCTTAACCATGGAACTCTTGTTTCTTGGCAGGGAACTTGAAGCGTCCCTTTCTATTAATCAATCTTCTGCATAAAAATCCTTCTCCTCATTGTTTGCCTTCTCCGATGCTGTCATACTCGAAACTTGACATCTTTGTAGAGATGAGATCCCACACCCCCTAGCTAAAAGAAACCCCCTGGCTATCTTCCAAAGTTCCTTCCTAACCCGATTTGGACCCTCCCTTTTCTGCTACCTCCGACGCCGGAGAACCCTATGAAGACAATGCCCAAACGTGCCCGATCTGAGCGATTTCCCTTCGGACGAGCAGCTAGGAAAGGAAATGGTTCACACGGTGGGGCATGGAGCTTTGAGAAGGTCCGGGGCTGCTTCCTCCGCGGTTAAAAAGTAAGTTCCAAACTGTACAGTTTCCATTGGTGATCTATACTTGCCTTCGTGTATTGATCTGTTCCTTTGGTACCATAAATCCCACATGCATGTCACCCAAAGTTTGAATTTATCAGGGGGAACTCTCTGTTTCATGGATCTGAAAAGATCTTTGAATGTGTGGTTATGTGAATCTATGTAAGGCATCTTGAGCAAGCTGTGTATTTCTTCACTGTATTCACACTTGATAAATAGGTGCTCCTCATCCTCTCTGGAATGTTTACAAAATGGACATTGTTGGTCCAACTCTACATGCTTTATGTGTAAATTGTGTTTTGTTGGTAACCTGTTGAGACACGCCTTGTAGAGAAAATGTTTAATTTTCCTCGGAATAGTTAAATGCCAAATATGTTTGAATGAAAAATCCGTGCCTGAATTGCTGCTTGATGCCTGACTGCTAGATTGTTGATTGTCTGTGAGAAATTCGTAAGCTGACCGTACTGTAAAAAGGCCATTCTTACTATGTTTCCACCTTGGACTATCTTGACCATTGAGATTATTTAGAGGCATGTTAAGAATTCCTTGAATGTCCACGGGGAAGAAAGTGGATACTAATCTGTCCATTTTCCACACCCCAATCTCTGAATCTATAAAATCTGCTACCTGTAAGTGTGCTAAATCTGGATCCAATGGGGTAATCAATTGATTTGACTGAGTATGCGGTACCCAGTTTTGATGCCAAATGTTTATATTTTCACCGTTTGCTAATACCCACTCTGTACCTTTGTTGACGAGGTCCCGGACCGAGAGGATGCTTCGCCAGGTGTAACTCGGAGACCTTCCCAATGATGCTACCCAGAAACTCTGCTGAGGGAAGTAGCGCGCCTTAAAGACCCGAGCCAGTAGGGAGTCTGGATTATTAGCAATACGCCAGACTTGTTTCATGAGGAGTGCTTCGTTGAAGCGCTGTGTGTCTCGAAACCCCAAACCCCCTTCGTCTTTATTTTTACATAATGTATCCCAAGCAACCCAGTGTATTTTATTTTTACCATTCTCATTCGATCCCCACCAGTAATTAGATAGGATAGAATTGATAGCATTACATAGAGTTTTCGGAAGCCGGAAACAACTCATTGTAAAGGTGGGGATGGCCTGTAATACGGATGTAATAAATATTTCTTTTCCTGCAGTAGATAACATTCTAGGTTTCCAATTGTCCACCTTGGCTTTTACCTTATCAAGGATATAGGTAAAAACCTCCTTTTTTGAGGTGCCGACAGTGGACGGGAGACCTAGATAGTTACCATGGCTGGAGACTTCGGGGATGCCTAACACTCCCGAAATCCTCCTCCTATCATCCTCAGTAACACATGGACTGAATAGGATGGACGATTTCTCGGTACTCACCAGTTGACCCGAGAGGTCTTCGTATTTCTTCAAAATATGTTTAAAGGTGGAAGCCTCCTCCATAGATGCTCTACCTACCAGTAAGGTATCATCCGCAAACATGAGATGGGAGATAGGCTCTACCCCAGGATACCGAATGCCATGTAATCTATCACTTTCACATGCCTCTTTTAACATAGCTATGAGCCCCTCAGTACACAAAATGAATAAATAGGGAGACAGGGGATCTCCCTGACGAAGCCCACGTCCTGGTTTAATGTAACCAGTTTGCTCCCCATTTACTAATAAGGCATACGTAACTGACTCAACATGCCGCATAATAATACTAATCCAATGCTCATTAAAACCAACTTGACACAACATGAATTTAAGGAATTTCCATTCAATTCTGTCATAAGCCTTGACCATGTCGAGCTTAATGGACATGAAGCCCTCCTTACCTGACTTTTTCTTCTTTATCGTATGATGTAATTCATATGCCAGAAGAATATTGTCCGTAATCAGCCGATTGGGCAGGAATGCACTTTGTGATTCCGAGACAATTGAGGGCAAGATCTTTTGCAGTCGGTTGGCAAGGGCCTTGGCAATAATCTTTACACTTGTATTACACAAGGCAATAGGTCTAAACTGAGCCATAGAGATCGGCTTTGGAACTTTAGGGACCAAGGTAATAAGAGTGAAATTTAATTTGTTAAGAAAAATACCCTGGTTGAGAGCCCGGAGTCCCATGGCAGTGATATCATCTCCCACAATCCCCCAGTAATGCTTGAAAAAGGTTGCTGACATCCCATCCGGGCCGGGGGCTTTGGATCCCTTCATAGAAAATATGCTTTCTTTGACCTCTTCCTCCGAAAACGGCTTGGCCAGCCATTCTTTAGCAGAATCAGAAAGAACCTGAACTGGCAGTGGGCCCAGATTCGGCCACCCAGTGGACTGTTGAGATGTGAACAGTTGGGTGTAGAAGGATTCCGCTAATGATTTGATCCCTTCAAAAGTCCGAACCCAGTTGCCCTGGGAATCCTGGAGTTCAGAAACCCAATTCGTCTTCCTCCTCTGGTTGGACAGGGCGTGAAAATATGCCGTGTTCCGATCTCCCTTTACTCGCCAAAGATTACGAGATCGCTGGCACCAGTAAATATCATTTGTTTCCCGAAGGCGATCAATGTCCTTAGCAAGGACGCAAGCTTGCCCTTTGGTAACTGTTGTAATAGTTCCCTGTTGGAGGCTGTCCAGCTCCTCTTGTTTTGCATTTAGTGCTTTCGGAACACTTCCCAGCACCTCTCTTTTCCACTGGAGGAAGCCCAATCGAGTATTCCGGATGCTTTCGAATACTTTGACAGCCGGATCCGCGGCTCCGCTCCTTGTCCAAGCATCTTCCACCATTTGCCGAGTACTCTCATACAAACACCAACCCTCCTCAAAGCGAAATCTCGGTTTAACATGTGGTTGCGCACTCGAAGTAACTCCTAAGGTGAGTAGGAGAGGTAAATGGTCGGAAGTATTAGTGGACAAATGAATGAGAGCCGCAGTTGGGAATAGGCTGTGGAAATTTGAACTAACCAGAGCTCTATCCAATAAATGATAACTGTCTTGAAACAGAAAATTTAGGTTACAACAATTGAAACAACGGAGGGAGTACTTGTCATTCTAACATACAAAATTGTAATCATTTTAACACAAAAATTGTACTTCTACTTTTTAATTAACCATTTTAATTACTATGTTACTACTTCTACGTGTAAATTGGTGCAATGACAAGTAAAATAATAGAAAATAATTTTCGAACTTTATACGTTATAATTTAGAACCACTAGTGAGCATATACATGCCCGTCATTTGACATGAAGAATGTACTCGTTGGTCAAAAGTAACTTAATATATATATTTTTGTTTCAAAATACATGATATGGGATACATATCAGGTAAGGTTTTGTAGTCAACCCATCAAAATGATCGATCAAGCCAATTCAAATCGAACCGATAAGGTAATTTAAATATTTTTAGTTTGTTTTTGACTTTTTGAGTTATGTATTAATTGGTTTATTTGCTTTTGAATTTCATTTTATAAACCACCACATAGGGAATCGAACAACTAGGGCTGTAAACGAGCCGAATAATACCGAACATTGGGTGCCTATATTTCCAAGGCATAAATTTTCAAGGCACGAGATTCTGCCCATTTTACCCTTTTCGAACGGATGAAAGTATCATAAGAAATATAAACTCACGTGTGAAAGTATCATAAGAAATATAAACTCACGTGTGAAAGTATCACAAGAAATATAAACTCACGTGTGAAAGTATCACAAGAAATATAAACTCACGTGTGAAAGTATCACAAGAAATATAAACTCACGTGTGAAAGTATCACAAGAAATATAAACGTATGATGATTTCACACGTTCAGATTTAAACTCATATTAGTTAAGGTTGAACCAAACGTGTGAAATCATCATTAGAATTGCATTCCAATGATGATTCCACAAGTTCGTTTCAATCTTCAATTAATATCATTTGAATCTATATTAAACAAAATTATTTTTGTAAATTAATTTTGATATAATCTCATATTTTCTTAATCATTTTGATATATTCTTGAAAAAAATACTAAACTTTTTACTTTGGTTGAAAACACTACATAACTAACCAACACGTAAAGCACGAGTGAATACAAGAAGTATCAAAGTTAGTACAAATTGATAAGTTTGATTAAATGTTATAATTTTTTTTTAATTGTTTTAATAACAACGTTATATCATTTTGGACAATCTCTTGGCTTAAAATATATTAAAAACATTTTTTATAAATTAGTTATGAGATCAAAAGGATATTAATTGGTCAAATTTACTAATCAAACGTGTGAAATTGTCATAGATTTCTATTTTACATCTACAAACATGTCATTCCGTATTCACAGGAATTGCATTTCAATGATGATTCCACACATTCGTTTCAATTTTCAATTAATAATACTTGAATCTTTATTTAAAAAAATTATTTTTATATGTTATTGTTGATATAATCTCATATTTTCTGATATAATCTCATATTTTCTTAATTATTTTGATATATAACTTTGAAAAAAAATACAGAGTACTAAAGTTTTTACTTTGGTTGAAAACCCTACATAACTAACGAACACGTAAAGCACGAGCTGATACAAGAAGTATCAAATTTAGTACTAATTGATAAGTTTGATTAAATATTATAATTTTTTGATTTTTAAATTTTTGAATAACAACGTCATATCATTTTGGATCATCTCGTACCTTAAAATATATTAAAAACATTTTTTAATAAATTAGTTATGAGATCAAAATGATATTAATTGGTCAAATTTACTAAACAAACGTACGGAATCATCATCAGTTTAAAATTTGAAGGTGTGTAATCATCATAACGTTTTATGTCTCATGATATTTTCATCCATAAGGGTAAAACGGGCAGAATCTATCACAAGAAATATAAACTCATGTGTGAAAGTATCACAAGAAATATAAACTCATGTATCAAAGTATCACAAGAAATATAAACTAAGGATGATTTCACACATTCAGATACTCATATTAGTTAAGGTTGAAACAAACGTGTGAAATCATCACTAGAATTGCATTCCAATGATGATTACACACGTTCATTTCAACTTCAATTAATATCATTTGAATCTTTATCAAACAAAATTATTTTTATATAATATTTTTTATATAATCTCATATTTTCTTAATTATTTTGATATATTCTTGAAAAAAAATACTAAAGTTTTTACTTTGGTTGAAAACACTACATAACTAACGAACACGTAAAGCACGAGTTAATACAAGAAGTATCAAACTTTGTACTAATTGATAAGTTTGATTAAATCTTATAATGTTTTGATTTTTAAATTTTTCTAATAACAATGTTATATCATTTTGGATCATCTCGTTGCTTGAAATATATTAAAAACATTTTTATAAATTAGTTATGAAATCAAAAAGATATTAATTGGTCAAATTTACTAATCAAACGTGTGAAATTGTCATAGCTTTCTATCTTAAATCTACAAACATGTCATTCCGTATTCACTAGAATTGCATTCTCATGATGATTCCACACGTTCCTTTCAATCTTCAATTATTATAATTGAATCTTTATTAAACAAAATTATTTTTATATATTATTTTGATAAATTCTCATATTTTATTAACAATTTTGATATATATTCTTGAAAAAAAAATACTAAATTTTTTTACTTTGGTTGAAAACACTATATAACTAACGAACACGTAAAGCACGAGTGAAAACGAGAATTATCAAACTTAGTACAAATTGATCATTTTGATTAAATGTTATAACTTTTTGATTTTTAAATTTTTTAATAACAACGTCATATCATTTTGGATCATATCGTGGCTTCAAAAAAAATTAAAATCATTTTTTATAAATTAGTTATGAAATCAAAAGGATATTAATTGGTAAAATTACTAATCAAAAGGGAGATATTGTCATAGTTTTCGATCTTAAATATGAAAACATATCATCCGGTATTCACTAGAATTGTATTCTCATGATGATTGCACACGTTCGTTTCAATCTTCAATTAACATTACTTGAATATTTATTAAACAAAATTATTTTTATATTTTATTTTATATATTCTCATATTTTCTTAACCATTTTGATATATATTCTTTTAAGAAAAATATTAAAACTTCTTACTTTGTTTAAGAAAAATATGAGAATATTTTCAAAAATAATTTATAAAAATAATTTTGTTTAATAAAGATTCAAATATTAGTTGAAGATTGAAATGAACGTGTGGAATCATCATGAGAATGCAATTACAGTGATGATTTCACATGTTTGGTTCAACTTTAACTAATATGAATTTAAATCGGAACGTGTGGAATCATCACAAGTTTCCATTTCTCATGATACTTTCATCCGTAGAAAAAAGGTAAAATGCTAATATGAATTTAAATCTAAACGTGTGGAATCATCACAAGTTTCCATTTCTCATGATATTTTCATCCGTAGAAAAAGGGTAAAATGTTAATATGAATATAAATCTGAACGTGTGGAATCATCACAAGTTTCCATTTCTTATGATACTTTCATCCGTAGAAAAAGGGTAAAATGGGCAAAATCTCATGCCTTGGAAATAAATGCCTTGGAAATAGGTTTTGCCCCGAACATTGGAAGATTCTAGTCGGCCTTACCATCCTCGAGTCGAATAATTTCGAGCCGAATAATGGTCGAACATCAAAATGAAAAGCTTGATTTGAAGTTTGTTTTGACGAATACGACGAATTCGAGCCGAACTACCCGAATAATTTGATTTGAAGGTGATGAAACAAAATAAAATTCGACTAAATATGCTAGATCTACCAAAGAAAATAAAAGTAAAACTAAAGTATATATCTTTACCTCACAATTCAACCAAATATGTTAGATCTATCAAAGAAATTGACGATTAATCGTTCTCATACAAATCTATATTAAAATATTATTACATAATTTCGCATGGTGAGTCGAGCCGAACTTTTGCGAACCGTTTGCGAATCGAGCCAAATAATGACTTTCAAGGTTTGGCTCTACGTTTGCTATCCCGAATCGAGCCACGAACCGAACTTTTTTGCGCCAAATATCCCGAACCGAGTCGAGCTTCCAGGTTCATTTACAGCCCTACGAACAACCAATGTAACTCAATAAGAAATGAGTATGTTAAGTCAATATATGATGAAATAATTAAAATTGATAATCATAATTAAATATCAATAAATAATTTTTAAAAAAAACTAACATTAAATGCCTATAAGTATAGATATAAAGTGGGTGCATGCTTATATCGTAATTATTTTTTTAAATTTTAAATTTTATTGTCCCATGTTGAACTTTTACGTATTTTTCTTAACTGTTATTTGATATAAGAACTAAATAATATATATGTGACTTTTTTTAAAATCTTAGAGAAGTAATATCGTTTTTAAATTAGTAAAGTTACAAATATATTTTTATATTACATATTAAAAAATTTAGACATTTAAAGTTGTCCAAATCAAACCATCAAACCTGAATCAAACAATAATCTAAATACAAACACCATCTAATTAACATGGATATAGTGGAATATAGGATTTGTTAGTTACCGAGTATTAATTAAGTACTCCCTACTACTTCCTTCATTTTTATTTTTTTTCAAAATTAACCATTTCATTTTCATCTAGATTTCATTCTTGTTTGTGATTTTCTCTCTATGAGGTTTTTTAGTCTTTTCAATGTATTCTTAAACATAGATTACCTATAACAAATGATATCTCGAAAGAAAACTCTTTTCGCTACATCGAAATATTTTTTCACGACATCATCAAATATTTTCAACAACTTCTATACTTTATGACATGAACATTTCACTTCTATTTATAAAGCTTACACATCATGTACAATAATTAATTTATTCTGAATGTGTATTGCTACTTTTTATGACTGCCAAGTGGAGTATTCAACAATATATGTACAATGTATAATTTATAAAAAGTCTGTTAAAATTAATTTAAAATAATACTCCCTCCATCCCTACAAGATTGTCACATTTTGACTTTTGTTAATCAAACAATACAAAATTTGATCATGAATTCCCATTAAACGATAAGAAATAATATAGTCTTGTGGGACCTTGTTAGATTCGTCTCAATATATGTTTTTGAAATATTAAATTTTTATAATTTTTTCGCATGTAGAATAATAGATATTTGTGTTTAAAATTGTGTTTTGTTGACAAAAGTCAAAATGTGACAATCTTTTAGGGACGGAGGGAGTATTTAATTTGTTCAATGTGAACGCTGAGCATGTTCAGATAACAACTTGTATACAAGGTTGACTTCATGGCCAATTTAAACAAAAGTAGGCAACAACATGAAACCAAATAGGACAATCTTAGTGGTAAGGGTCTATTTGGTTCCAGCCAATTGAATAAAATTAATGGATACTTCTTAAATTCTGAAATTTATTTGTTGGAATGTTTCCTTACTAATAATAAAAGATTTAATTGTAATGAATATTGTAATTTAATGAAATTTAATTGTATTTATGTTGAGTATATAAGAAAGTTATGATTTGTTGAGTCATTTATTGAAATTGTTCAAAAATCATGAATTACCACTAATTCTTAATTTAGTTGTTAAAATTTCATTCTCTAAATTTGATTCTACAATGCTTAAATAGATATAGAGGATCTATTTGATTACTTATATTTGTATTTATTCAGAAGTAAAATATCATTTTTTTTTTTATATATGCTTAAACTCAAATTTCGTAACCATTTTGATAAAATAAATGCTGGAACAAAACATATTTTAAAAATTATGAGACAATTAGACATATATACATGTCTCCAGTTAATTATAATTGTGTACCTTGATTAAATCTTATATTTTTAATTATACATTTCTCTATTTTTAATTATTTTAGGTTGAAAATGAAGAAGATAATAAATTAAATATAAAATAGAATTTCAGTAAAAATATGATTTATAATAGGAATAAAAATATTTTAAAAAGTATGTGAAAAGGCATTTGAAATGTGTAACAACCATTGAAACAGTCCTTGTGGATTTAATTCAGACAACGAATAGATATTCGATAATTCGTTTGTTCACTTATGTACTTTTCTCACAAATTTTTGTAGATGATGTCCTTGCCTCACTAGAAAGGAGGCATGAAAAACTTTTTTGAACGAAAGAAAATTAGATCGACGGCACTTGTCTTTATTGGAGAACAATTTTATCAGTTTTTAATTCAAAAATAATTTAATTCTCCAACTTTTGTAATAAGACTTCAAAATTTTATATTTTAAGTCAAAACTCTTATAAATTTTGTCATAAACATAATAAAAAAATCTTACCCTTCCATTATAATATTCTTATATCTATCAAAAAAGACAAACTAAAAAGAACCAACAAATGTTCCAAGTGAGGTAAACTAATTGCCAAGCCTTTAAGTTACTACTTCAATTAGTGCATTCTCATTACTTTTATTTATTTCTTGTTAATTTATACAGTAAATGTGCGACTTAACTCATTGACTTGGGGTGAGTGAAGCAACATGCATATTAAAAGAATAGACACATATTTAATTTATTATTATTTAGTACTACAAATTGTTCTTGTTGTTAGATAAAGTGGTGACAATAATTTCTATTGTGCTTTAGTACTTTTCCTTTTATACTTTGGTCCTAATCTATTCTTAATCGTTAAATTTTTTGTAAAATAATAAAGTTAAGGGCATAAAGAGAAAGGTGAAGAATTTAATTTCACTTTATCTAAATAGAATATAATTTCTACTCTATTCAAAATGAACACTCATATGTGATTCTCATATTTTGTATTATAAAATGAATACTCTATGTTAAAATCACTTATTCGTTCTTGAGGGGTGGGAGGAGTCGAGAAGATGGGGCCGTGGGGAGGTTGGCATAGATAATGTAGAGGGGTAGGACGTGGGTGTAAACGGTTTGGGTAATTCAATGAAAATAGAAAGAAAAAAATATAGGATTTTTAATAGGAGTAATTCAGTCAATTACCTAAAAGGAATTTTTTTTCTCTTCTTACAGAAAAGAGTGATATTTAGGAAAATAAGAACACATAATTATTATTTTCTTTAATTTCGGGTTAAATTCTATTCTTCTAAAAATATATCCTATTCAATAATCTACAACTAATTTGAGTATATATATTCTAATAATCACTTCATTTTCTTGTGTTCACATGGGAATATTCGAACTTCCGTGTTGTGTTCGTGTGTGAAATTGAAGCAGCCCTTATCTGGAAAAGAAGAGAAGAGGAGACTTAAGAGTATATATATATGCCTTAAATTATTCTTATTAATATAAAAGTTTAAGGGTTGGCAGTCTACAATTAAGGTTTGTTGATGTATGAAGGTTGAGAAATTTTTTTATCTTAGATAAAAGATTCTATACTTAGAAAAGTTTAGTGGTGTTCGAAGTATTAAGGTTTAGATGGTTCGTAAATTTGAATGTGGTTTGCAAAGCAAGTCGTGAAGAGTAAACTGAGATGATCAAAGTGTTGAACCACTTGGATGGTTCGTAATCTGGATGTGGTTTGTAAAACACTTGAAGAGCAAACTGAATTGGTCAAACTGTGTACCAACTAAATGGTGTAAAGGCTCATGCTCAATTAGGCAAGGATATACAAGGAGCCTTTGTCGAATGGAACAAGAATTAATGTCGAATGGAACAAGAATTGATGAAGATCAATTAAGAGATATTCGTTTATTTGTCAAGTCCGAACTTCAGGGGGCGGATTGACTAAAAGATATTCTGTCTAGAAGTCTAAAAAGGCAAGGGGCAATCAATGTTGGAATTATGAGATGTTTGACACGTCATAATTAGTGCCCATTGAACAATTTGATTGTTCGAAGTGATTACTTATTTAAGGTTAAGTTCATACGTATATTATTTGTTTGACAATAATATACGAGCTGGGAATGAATTCGAAATACATTAGGGGTCTTGATGGTTTTACTAGGACCCGCTCATGATTTATATGATAGTAAAATACTTGTCGATATTTTATTAACATATGACTAATGTTATTTCGATCCTAGAAGGTCACACACAAACAATGCGCTTGATTTTCAATACGATTGAAACTTCCGGGTTAAAAGTGTAAACGTCAAAGAATAAAGGGGAGGAAATTCCAAAGTGGAATTTCCACCCCATTAACCGTCCAAAAATGATGCATAAGAATGCATTTGACTTTTTGAATTCAAATGCACTAATGCTAGTCTTGAATGGGAGCTTGAAAAAGGGGGAGGTTACATATGGATGTTAATGTGATTAACACCATATTAAGACCACATTTGAGGACAATGTTTTACATCCTTTTTGTACACTTTGTAAGACAAGAAAAAAAACAGCAAAAGAAAAATACTCCCTCCTTCCTCTAGTTTTTGGCCGAAAATATACACACAAACCAAGAGAAGAAATCGTTTTTCTCTTGGTTCATTCTTGACATATACGCTTCAAGCTCTAGTTGCTTCAAGGGAGGAATCAATCACGCATTGGTGTGGACTAACTAGAGAGAGGAACGGACGTTGCTCTTCCGCTACGCACTCGATCACGCTCGAAGAGGTATACTCGAAACTCGTAGTTAAATGTGAATTTAGAACTTTGTATTCGATCGTTTATACGTTTTTGTATAATTTGATATGCAAAACATGTATAAAATCCCAACAATCAAATGCTTCATTGTCCATGTATCTATACGAGGTATAGACTGAAAGACTAATTGTCACATTAATTACAGAATCCGCCTGTTGTACAAGACAACCAAAAAAGAATTCTAGATGTGTCTATGTTAAATGCAGAATTTGCTATGAAGGACTTGGGACGCCTGAGTTATTTTTTGGGCATTGCTGTTACTCATCATGATGCAGGTCTCTTCCTCTCCCAGCGGAAATATGCGGAGGATATTATTGAGCGTACAGGCATGTCTTCTTGCAAGCCTTCTGCCACCCCGATTGATACAGAAGCCAAGCTCAGCACCACCTCTGGTTCTCCATATGAAGATGTTACCCTGTATCGCAGTTTAGCGGGGGCTCTGCAATATCTTACCTTCACCAGACTAGATACCTCATATGCAGTTCAACAAATATGTCTATTTATGCATGCTCCCACCTCTGCTCACATGCTTGCTCTGAAGCGGATAGTACGCTACCTTAAAGACACTCTTGATTATGGTCTTCACCTGTACAGGTCCCCCACCACCTCTCTTATATCATATACAGATACTGATTGGGCTGGTTGTCCAGATACTCGTCGGTCCACGTCAGGCTATTGTGTCTTCTTAAGGGATAACCTCATCTCTTGGTCCTCCAAACGACATGCTACTATCTCTCGTTCAAGTGCTGAAGCAGAATATCGTGGTGTAGCCAATGTCGTTGCAGAAACTTGTTGGGTCCGCAACTTATTGTTGGAGCTTCATCATCCATTGAGCAAAGTTACTATTGTTTATTGTGATAATGTCAGTGCCATCTATCTTTCGGAGAACCCCGTCCAACATCAGCGAACTAAGCATGTGGAGCTAGATATTCTTTTTGTTCGCGAGAAGGTGTCCAAGGGTCAAGTCAGAGTTCTCCATGTTCATTCCCGTTATCAGATTGCAGACATCTTCACCAAGGGTCTTCCGCTCCTTATATTTGAAGACTTCCGGGACAGTCTGAGCATCCGTCCTCCTCCTGCTCCAACTGAGGGGGTGTGTTAGATATTATTATTAGGTTTTAGTGTACGAGCCCACTATTGTATAGGCACATCATAGTCCTCTAATTAACCTAGTTTACTCTATATATACTTATGTAACGAAACATTATAATTCATTTAATAAATATATTCTTTCAATTATGATGCCTTGGATGTTGCCAACAAAATAGGAATCATCTAAATTTATATCCTTACCTTTGTTGAAGACTGTTTTGTTATTCAATCTAGTCTGTAGTACTAAATGCCCGAGTAACATTTCTTTTTCCTATTACCTATTTTTGTAAGATAAACAAGTTGGCGTGATGTTGTTTCATCTTTATGTTATCTTTGGCTTATACCCAAAAAAAAATACAATTAAGGTTGTTATTTTTAAATATATTAATAATTTGAGGCGTGCGTTGCACGTGTTAACTATTGCTTATAATATTTTTTTGTACATGATATTACGATCAAACTTATAAACTAATAAGCATTTGAAAGTATATTGTCTTTTAGTAGTTAAATAATTCTCATGCTTAAAATAAAGTTCATACCTTCTCGAACAAATAAGAACCAAGCTATGTTTTTGTTAAGATAATCTATATTTTACATCAATTACTCTAGTTGTCACTACTACATCAATGTGCTTAGATATCGCTCATTTTTTTTGTCTTAGATAGCGCTTTTTTGAGCTATCTAAGTTCTCGTTATGATAGTTAATATAGCTGGAGAAAGGACACTCCAAAAAGGACTATGCTAGTCGTATACTTAGACAGCGCTCCAAAAAGACTATGATAGTATACATTAAATTTCATTAATCGTTTAAATAGCTCATAAAGAAGCGCTCTCTAAGTAATGTGATTAAATAAGTATGATGACCGATGTAAAAAAAATCTATGCAACAACAATTAAGCAATTTGATGAAAAATTTATAGAAAGATAACACTATATATTAAGATATTTGTCGACTTTTATTTTAAAGGTACCTTGTATTGAGTAACACAATCGAAGATTTGAAACTTAACTGATTTCGAAGTTTTCGCGAACCAGGGAACGTATCATCTGGACCAGGTAAGCAAATTTTAATGTGTTCAGTTTTCCTTTAATGATTTAACACTCAAATAATGGCAACAAATGCGAAAAAATGTTTTCACATTGATTTGACTAAAGATAAAACGTTAATCTCAAAATCAACTGACACACGATATCGTAATATAAGTAATCTAAAAAGTCAGAAAGAAATATGATAAACTTGGTAATTTTATCATCAAGTTTAGTTATAATTGTATTATCTGCAAATGGTGTTTGTGTTCGATCATGTACAAGGTGTTGATTAGAGTTATTATTATTCGATAGTACAAACATGTCCAACAAATTTGGAAAATAAAATAATGATATATTTTGACAACTATAGTCCACGTAAACCAATGAACTTATTATTAGAAGATCTTATACAATTGTTTAGCTAAATATAATATATATATATATATATATATTAACGAAGAGTTATAGTTTGAATAGTAAAGTAAACTGTCTTAGTATAACGTGAGAAAATTATAGGCTTTTTTTCATTTAGGCCCCTGAACTAATTAATAAATCCCAAATCAGCCCTTGTCACCTTTTTTTTTTCCCAAATAGGCCCTTGGACCCAAAAAATGGCACCTGAACTTTTTTTTAAAAAAATTTCTCTGATTTTAAATTTGAGATAGATGGCAAATTAGTCTAATCACATCTAAAACTAACTCAACCTAATTATAAACTAACTCAATCTCAAATATATAACCCAACCTTATTAAAAACATTATCTTCAATCTTTCACCCCACCCCTACCCCCACACCCACCCCTTTCCTTCACCATCGCCGCCATCATCTTCATTCACCACCACCACTCTATTTAAATCGTTTATGCTTTATTATTGGTTGCCTATATAAACAAGGCTATAGCTTCCAGTATTCATATCAAAATATATATAAAAAAGAAGCAGCCCATGTCCTCTTCTTGCGACAATAACCCGGTAGATTTTCCTCTATTTATTGCTCAAATCTTTCAATACATTTAATCTTTTACTGTCTACGTTACTAATTTAGCCAATTTTGATATTACGAGTTCATGACTATGTCTTCTTAAACTTGTAATTTGTAAGAATATATGGGATGGGGGCTGCTGCTGATTCGCAATGGGGGGGGGGGCTCTTCGCAGGTGGCTATTGCTGTTCGCAGGTAGGGGGGCGGGGCGCTGTTCGCAGGTAGGGGGTGGGGGGGGCCACCTGCTAAATGCAAGGTTTGCACAAATGATTCATGATATTAGTGAAAAATGTGCACTTTATTATCTTATTTGATGGAAGTGTTAAATTGTGATAGAAAAATATACTAAATTGCACATTCTCCAGTAATATCAGAGATTAAAGTGCACTTTTTTTTCAATATTATGTAAATGTTAAGTTTTGAAAATTCTAGTTGTTCGCTCCTGAACGAAGCTATTAGGACAGCGGCTTTGATAGCGCTTTCTCAATGAGAGAAATGCGAGTCTGTTTTGTCCAATATCTTCATCGGCCTCCCTGAAGAGTCTGCTCGTGATGGAGAAAGACATGCCTTTTTGCCAAAATAATGTTGCACTCATGTATTTTTGTATTGGGACTAAAGATCTCATTTCAATTAATTCCAGGGACCATTTGAGCCGAACTCATACTAAGAGGTACAAAAGTGGAACTTGTACATATTATGTGGAACCATTTCATTAATTGGTTGAGGCATTGGGCATGGTGTCCCATTAGGTACGATGCAGACATTTCCGGGTTAGTGCAAAAATCGAAATTAGGTGATATAATGATAAAATTTAAATTTTCGCTAGCTCGGTTTTATTAGAAATAAATGAAATATAAGATTAAGAATTACACAAAAATATATTTCGTGCATTATTTACCCAATTTGTTATAACTAGAATTAAAGTTAATATTATCTAATATCTCCTGCAAAAAAATTTCAAACCATTAATTTTTTCTTGTAACATTGTTGAACTGAATTAGATTTAAACCAACATCAATTTAGAAAATTTTGTATAGGAATCATCAACGTGATTGATGAATTATTTCTTTTATTATTATTATGATTTTCTTAACCAATACACAATATTCTCTCCATTATTTTTTAGTTGACATTCTAACAATATTACGTTGTTAAGAGTCTATGAGATTCCATTCTAAAACCAATTGGCAATAAGGGAGTAGCTCAGGATCTTATATATTGACCCGGGAGGACATCGACTTCCGATGTGGGAGGTGCATCTTAACACTCCCCCTCACGTGTAACCCAATCATCGGCGGAATTTTTTCATGCCGGTATTAATTGTCGGAACAACATCGGCGGGGTTACACGTGCCTCAATAACTCGGGCTGGCTCATTATACCATGTTAAGAGTCTATGGGGATCAACTCGAAAACCAATTGGCAATAAGGGAGTAGCCCAGGATCTTATATATTAACTCAGGATGACACCGATTTCCAATATGAAAAGTACAACTTAATATATGTTTATTAAAAGTTAATATAACTATACCATTATACTCATAAGTCCTAAGTAATTAATGAGTCAAAATTTTATTAATAGTTAGATCTTTGTATTTATATGTTAGTCTTTGTTAGTCATTAAAAATCATTTCAATAATTAAAATTTGAAACATACAGCATAAAAAAAGAAAAAGAAGTGAAGAGGTACAAGTAGAAGTGTTAGGAAGAGTTGAGGTAGTTACTACGAATCTACTCCAACACAGTAGCAAATCATGTTTTTATGATGAGTAAAATGACTATTTTCTCCCTTTATTTATAATTGTAGTGTTTTATAAAATTTCATTCAGGGTCAAAATAGTTATTTCGTTACAAGTTGAAATAAAATAATCTTGTTTTTGATATTAGAAAAATGAAGTCTTCCATGTAAGTCTACTTTTGAAAAGACAAGAAAACAAGAATGGCAATTGGCTAGAAACCAAGGAAGCTTCTCACTTATTAATTATTATTATCACCAACCCTTTAATTATTCATTTATTTGGCTTATATAAATGTTGACTACCCCATCTCTCAACTCTCATCATTAAGGCAAAAAAGATCCCAATCTTTGATTCAATCCTCTCTTTCTTGATTTATTACATCATTACAAATGTCTAGGAAGGCTTGTGATTCAACCCATCAAGAGAATGTGAGCAAGAAACTGAAGCATGATGTCAAGAAGATTCAAGGTAAAGTTTTAGTGATGAGGAATTTGACTGCTCCAGTTACTGATTGGCTTCAGGAGTTTATGGGACACAAGGTCTTTATTCAGCTCTTCTATGCTGGTAAGTTCACTTGTCCTTGCCCTTTTAGGACTAGCGATTTCGTTTCTTGATCGAGCCTGTCACATGATATGTTGTTAAATATTGTATCACAGTACATGTATGCCAGATAAATAAGGACCACTAATATCAACTTTCTGATAGTCTAGTGCCACTTTAGCCCAGATTGTTTGAGGGCTAAAATAGGAGGAACGGTAAAATGGGGTCGTGAAATATCCAGACGACCTTCGAACGCGTTTGTTCTTACTCGTCTGGAGTTCTTTATGATACTAGTGATTGTTGTTGGAAAATGAGCAAAATTTAAATATCTTTTGTTTTCATGCCTAAAATGGGACGAACACTTTTATTAACTGGGAGCAACCCGTCAAAGAATTTGGGCTAAAATGGCACTTTGAGATGGTAAAATGACTACACGAGTTTGTAAAGTCTAGTTTTTAGTCATTTGATTGAAAAAATTCAAAGGCGGCTTGTAAACTACTCATAAGTTAGTTATTGAATCAATGTAATCCATGGTTCGAGTTTGGTTTAGGTGTTTAATGATTATATGTTACGTGCAGTGGCGGATCTGAGTATGTTAAAGTGGGTGTTCAAATGTCATATATTTTGAAATAGTTTGAAATAGGTGTTCGAAACACTCAAATATATTACAACTTAAATGAAAATATTAATTTTTTATATTAATTTATTTTTAATAACATATATAATTTTTTTTTTTTTTGTAAAAAGTGCTTGTGTGTGAACAGGCTCGAACCAATGTACATCCGCCACTGGTTACGTGTTTGAATCCATATTCGACATTGGTTTAGGTGTTTAAAGATTTTATGCTAAGTGTTCAAACTGTGGTTTCATTTGTCTGATATTTTCAATCACTTGATGATCACCTATTAACTATTAAAACTTAGACTGGGAAATCGAAAACGTCAATCAAATTGGATTGGAAAGAGTCCACATTGCGTAGCGTGTGTTTTTTCACTGGGAGGTATACTGAAACATGCTAATCTTCACTTTAAGGTGGATGTTGATGAAGTTTAAATTTATTGTTTGTAGGAAGAAGCCCAAAAGGAGTTCGTGGAAACAAAGCACCCTTGAAGAAATGGTGCACATCAGCACCAATGACAGGAGACTACGCGACTTTCCCTGTTACCTTCGAGTGGGAAGAAGAATTTGGCATTCCTGGAGCAATCATCGTTGAAAATCAGCACAGGAATGAATTCTTCCTCAAAACAGTGATACTTGATATGGAAGGTGTTACCGGTCATGGCTCCATAGTTTTCCCTTGTGATTCTTGGGTTTATAATTCTGAATGTTACAACAATAGAGAACGCGTTTTCTTTAGTAATCAGGTAGTGTAGAAGACTTGTTGTTTCAAATTGAATTATCCAGTTGATATTATGCTACATTACTTGCAATGATCTAATTTTGATATATGTTGTAGACGTATCTTCCCAACCAAACCCCTGAGGCTCTTCGAGCTCTGAGAGAAGCAGAATTGAAAGTTTTGAGAGGAACAGGAACAGAAAAGCTCGAGGAATGGGATAGAGTGTATGATTATGCTCTGTACAATGATTTGGGCGACCCGGACAGCGGGGCTGAACAAGTTCGCCAAGTTCTTGGTGATTCTTCTGAATATCCTTATCCTAGGAGAATAAGAACAGGCCGAAATCCATCAAAATCAGGTAAATAGTGCTTCCCTTTGTTGTCCAATACGAACGACCTAGTTGACTCTCTGGTGCGAGTTTATTATATGTATTTTTATGCATTCATTTACAAAAAATCTATCTTGTCTTGTTTTGGCAGATCCTAACACTGAAAGCACGCTAGGTCTAACTAAGAAATTAGATGTGTATGTTCCGAGAGACGAGAGGTTTAATCATGTCAAGATGGGAGATTTTTTAGCATATGCATGCAAAGCTATATTTCACTTCATTGTCCCTGAATTTGAGGCGATTTTTGATAGAACACCGAATGAGTTTGATTCATTTGATGACGTGTTGAAACTGTACTCCGAGGGTGTGAAGGTAAATGAAACAATCAAGGGCAGAATTATAGATCACATGCCAGAACTATTGCAGGAGCTTTTCCGTGCTGATAGTTCACAGGCATATAAATTTCCAAAGCCACAAATTATTGCAGGTACATCACCTATCTATTATGGAGTACTTGTTTGTAGAACCTTTTAGTTGTTATTTCGCTCGCTATTTATAGGTGAATCAGACTAATCAGAATGTATTCCCTTTGTTGTACAAAGCAGAAGACGAAGATGCGTGGAAAACAGATGAAGAATTCGCAAGAGAAGTGCTTGCTGGTCCTAACCCCATGGTTCTTCGTCGCCTTGACGTAAGCTTCACTTTCAAACATCTACTTTTTTTTCTATTAGTACTCCAATTTTGTTCATCATATTTAATGTGATAAAGAGGTGTTGTATTGCAGGAATTCCCACCGAGAAGCTCACTTGATGAAGGAAAATTCGGTAATCAATCAAGCTCAATCACTGAAGCACATATTCAAGATAATTTAGATGGGTTGCCTATTGACCAGGTGATGAGAGCGTTGAATAATTGGATTAGCTACCAACTATAAGTTTTGTTAAACTTGATCTCATAATAGGAATTTGCTACACTATGTTTGGTAGGCAATTCGTAAAGGAAAGATGTTTATACTGGATCACCATGATTATTTGATGCCTTACTTGGCACGTATAAATACAACTGCGACAAAGACATATGCCACTAGAACACTATTCTTCTTGAAAGATGACGGGACACTGAAACCGTTAGCTATTGAGTTAAGCTTGCCCCGTGAAGAGGGTGATCAATTTGGCGCTGAAAGTTTAGTATATACACCAGCGGGAGAGGGAACTACTAAAGGTACCTTATGGCAGTTGGCTAAAGCTTATGTTGCGGTCAATGAATCTGGCCATCACCAGCTTGTTTCTCACTGGTAAATGTTCAATAAAAGAAATAAAACATTTTGCGAAAATTTTGTTTCATCGCATTTGTTTTCTGAACTTCTGGGCATTTTTTTATAGGTTGAGAACTCATTGTGCTGTTGAACCATTCATCATAGCTACTAATAGGCAGCTGAGCATATTGCATCCAATCCATAAGCTCTTGCGCCCTCATTTCCGTGATACTATGCAAGTCAATGCCTTTGCTCGACAAACTCTCATAAACGCTGGCGGGATTCTCGAGAGGACTGTTTATCCAGGGAAGTTCGCGTTGGAAATGTCAGCCAAAGTATACAAGGGTTGGATTTTCAATGATCAAGCTCTACCCAGAGATCTGATCAATAGGTACTTTTTACATGACTACTAAAAAACTCGGAGATGTTGAACTTTTATTTGAACAAATAATAAGGATGTGTTAACATGTTACTGAACATATATGATATTCAGAGGAATGGCTGTTGAAGACTCAAATTCACCCCATGAAGTGAAGCTACTAATCGAGGACTACCCATTTGCTGTCGATGGCCTTCAGATTTGGTCAGCCATTAAAACATGGGTGACTGACTACTGTAAGTTCTACTATAAAAACGATGAAATGGTCCTCGAAGACAAAGAACTCCAACACTGGTGGCAAGAAATTCGTGAAAAAGGCCATGGAGACACAAATCCTAGAGATTGGCATGAGATGGACTCATGTGAAGAACTAATAAACTCATGCACTATAATAATCTGGATTGCCTCGGCACTTCATGCAGCAGTAAATTTCGGGCAATATCCATATGGTGGATACCCTCCAAAAACTCCATCAATGAGTCGTCGTTTCATCCCAAAAGAAAACACTCCCGAGTATGATGAGCTCCATACTGACCCTACAAAGGCTTTCCTGAAAACAGTCACTCCTCAGCTTCAGACTGTTCTTGGGATTGCTCTCATCGAGCAGCTATCGATCCATTCAAAAGACGAGGTTTACTTGGGAGACAGAGAGAAGAACTGGACTACTGATTCAGAACCAATAAAAGCATTAGAAAGGTTCAACGACACGTTGAAGGAGATCGAAGGAAATATTACTGAGATGAATCAAAACGAGAAAATGAAGAACCGATGTGGACCGGTAAAAATGCCGTACACTATGTTGTATAGAAGCAGTGAGATTGGTCTTACAGGCAAAGGAATCCCAAACAGTGTTTCCATCTGAAACTTATACTTGAAGGATTAGAGGAATACCAAATATTTATATGATTGTTTAGTTATATTGGGATTATGAGTGTTGTAACATGGCTAATAATGAAAATCAAATTTCTGTAATGTTAATGCTTTTCTCATGTTTGTTCTTGCTTTTACACTTGTGATCAAATTTCTACACTTAAAACAAGGTATAGTAGTAATCACCCGTAGTCCGAGACATAGCGCAATAATTGATAAAGAACTAGAGTGCAGTAGCCTCGCCTTTTCACACAGTGTGTGTTCGACTCTCATAGTGAACCTTGTGTTGAAGGGGTTAAAAAGAAATTTTTAGTTCCGTGATCAAGTGAGCACGATTTACCACCCTTGTGAACTTCAGGGCACGGCTACGTAGGATCATTAGTGTGACGGTTTTAACAGGATAGTCACACAAATATGTCGTGAAGTTGAAACTAGCATAGAAAAGAAGGAGTTACTGATGAAGTTTCATATGAGCAAACTGCCTTCACTCAATGATAAATTGGTGAAGTTTTTGTGCTATTTTGTAAGTTATTTGTTATATATATTTAGTGGGCATTGTTTATAGGTTGGAGCTTAGGATTTGTATGAAATAATCTTATGACTAATGGACAATGTAGAAAAATATGCAATTGTCTTAAGTTGGAGTAGAGTTTATTACAAGAATGTTGCAGTGATCTCTGACTTGTTCCCCTTCTTCAGAAGTTTTTTGCAAAAAAAACAATCTCAGTATCAGACGAGACCAGTCGTTTAAGAGCATAAACAGTAATTGCGAATCATGTTATCATATTCTCTTTTACCTAAACAATCATTGTGATTCATTGTCATCATTGTGATTCGTTGTCTTGATACCTTATTACAAAGAAGATGTAACATATTCTGAAGAAAAGCTCAATATGGAAAAGGAGGATGAGATATCAATTCTCTTTTACCTAAATAATGTTTATCGAGGTCAGTTTTGGAATCGTGGGATCTATTATGAATCATTGTTATCATGTTCTCGTGCAAAAATTTAAACTGTTTCCCCTCTTTTCTCGACCATACATGCGAATGGAAGCATTTTAGGGAGCGAATAGGCGAGTTTGATAAAGATGAGGAATTAACAAGAATGTTGGCATCTCACGGGGACCGACACTTTACTGGACAGCTTTGGGAAGAGAGCCCTTGCACTTGATACATGATATGTTTCCCTTATTAAAGATGATACTAATACATTTTCAACATTTACGGGAAATCGTAAGTCTGATGTGAAGGGAAAAAAGAAATGCAAATGAAGTATAAAGTTCATAGTCAAGTAAATGCATGCTACATGAAATACTTTTAATATTAACAAATTAAATATCGTATAAGAAATAAATACTCCCTCCTCCCTATTTTGTTTTTCCAATTTGACTTTACACGGTCTTTGAGACACAACTTAAAACGTAAATATCTCCAGTATTATACATGTAAAAATTATAAAATGTTGATATTTCAAAAATTTATATTGAAACGAATCTAACAATATCAAATTTAACTATATTATATCTTAGGGCAAATGGCATCGGACATCACTAACGTTTGATTTATTTACCACATTTATCATTGTCGTTTACTTTCGTGCCAAAGACATCACTCATGTTCAAATATAGAGCAACTCGACTTCTTTTTCTCGATTTTGCTGAAATCGACTTTCTAAGCACAAAAGTATGAAGGGCAATTTAGTCAAATCACATAACTTTTTAATTAATATTTTCAGAAATTACATTTCCCACCCAAACTTATCTTTATCACTTCTTTACTTTTGTCTTCTTCATCATTTTTTCTCTATCGACAAAGGGCAATCAACCTTCTTCATCAAAATTCCTTTGCTTCAGATAAAGAAAAAACAAGGAAAACCGCAATCATCAAAACCTTAAATGAAGTTGCCATTATTATTGATGAATGTGAATAGAGGAAGATGATTATTATATCAGAAACAACCTCGTCGAATCACAACGAAAGTGGCTCGATTCTCGTCTCCATTAGAGCCCTGTTTTCTTCCTCCATTCCCACTTCTTCCCTTCTACAATTTATTGCTCGCATTACATGTTTCAGTATTGACCTAACAACTATAATAAAGATGTATACAAGAAAAAATTGAATTTTTACAGATTGTATTAGGTTACAAATGGGCGTTGCTATAGCGAACTGAAGCTTCAAGATCTGAAAGCGATGGGATAATAATGAAAAACACAATTTGAAAATAGAGACTCAAACCCATGAAGCTCCTAAGAGATGTATTAGTCTTGCTCTTGTTTGTGCAAATTGGATTTTTTCGTTGCTCTTGTTTATGCCCCAACGACTTTTGCCTTTCTTCTCAAATACATGTCTAGCTTTTTTGTTATTACAATGTTGTAATTGATTTTGCAAAAGTTTGTTACGATTGAGGGAGGGAGGGAGGAGGAGATGGAGTTTGGGTGAGAAATGTAATTTCAGAAAATATTTAAGTAAAAAGTTAGGTGACTTAACTAAATTGCCCTTCATAGTTTTGTACTTAGAAAGTCGATTTCAGCAAAATCGACCAAAAGTAGTCGAGTTGCTCTATATTCGAACATGAGTGATATCTTTGGCATGAAAGTGAACGTTAGTGGTAAATGTGGTAAATAAATCAAACATTAGTGATGTCCGGTGCCATTTGCCCTATATCTTATCGGGTATTAAAAATTAATTATCAAATCTAAGAGAATTCTTATGACACTTTTTTGTGCTTTGCACATATCTTATGACATATATATGTATTTTATACAAACTAGTACAATAGAACGTGTTTCGCACGTGAATATTAAGGAAATAAAAGTAAAATTTATTCATATAATATTTAACATACGTATTTACGATATTAGTAATGTCAAAGTCTTAGTTTTTTTTGTCAAAATTTTATTGTTTGAAATATTTTCATTATTCTTTTTAGTTATGTATATTTTTTATATTTAATAGTTGAACTAATAAAAATAAATATATTTAACTTAACCTATACAAAAAAAAAGTTTAAACTAATTTCAAATTACTTCTTATAAAGAGATAATCAATCGAACATATCTATTTATAGATATTGAACGAGAATATTAACATATTAGATCAATTGAGGTGTTTAATATGCATTGATATCATAAAATATTTTGAAAATATATAACTTGTTAAAAACTCTATTGTTCATATAATAATATTAATATTTTTTCAGTTAGAACTATTATTCAATGTATGTCATAAATACTTTATTATTTTTGTAACTTTTAAATATTATTATTTTCTTGACTCCGATTATCTAATTCTCATAATTAAAAGGTATTTTGTAATTGATACTATATGTAATGTCTAGGGCTCAAAAAGCTATATTTCAATCTCCCATTTTTTAATTATTTAATTGATAATTTATATATACCACACTCTTTTATTTAAAAAAAGAATTTAAAAGAAAATCTCCCACTTCTGAACATTTTAGCACTATTTACAAAAATCAACTTCATCCAAAAGTTATAACATTCATATTCAAAAACAAATACTACTCTTATGTATAAATAATGTATAATATTTACATTAAAAAAACAAATCTTCATATTTACATTTCTTTCAATAATTAATTATGAAAAAAAGTTAGAATTATATTTTGATTATATAAGATATTATAGTATAAACCCTTATGGAGAAACAATTAGTGCCATTATTGTTACTTTTACCTATATAAATCTTTTAAAATCTTTTTCAACCATGTAATGGATGGTTCAGTTTGTTTCCAATATGGAATAGTTGATTGACAATGTTTTATTTAGTTGAGTTGAAAAAAGTACTTTATAAATTTGTACTTTTAATATTCATTATACTATTGGCAAATTTAAATTAACCATAATATTCCATTAAATGGCAAATACAAAGGCTCGGGTTATTTTAACCATTGTATTATAATGTAATGACAAATTTAAATTAACCATAACATTCGATTAAATGGAATATACAAAGGCTCGGGTTATTTTAACCATTATATTATAATGTAATGACAAATTTAAATTTACCATAACATTCGATTATATGACAAATACTGGTGTAATTTGAAAAATGGCAGTGAGTTCACATAAATTATCTATTTTAGTAGAAAATATGAAGGCTAGAGTTAATTTTTCATTATATTAAAGTGTAATGGCTAATTTCAATAAACCGTGCCAATGATGTAACTGGCAAATTGTTGTGAGGGAACATAAATTTTCGAATTAAGTTGTAAAACTAATAAAAGTACATACTACCATAAGTGAGTTGCTTGAATAAATTAAGATGTCAAAGTTATATTTGTTGACCTCGTATATCTCGATATTTCCATGGTCAATTTCAATTCAACATTTGACTATAAATGTAGAGGCTCGGGTTATTTTTTTCATCATATTAAGGTGTAATCGCTAATATATATTAACCATTCCACTGGTGTAATTGGCAAATTATAGTGAGTACACATGCTTTATCGATTTGAGTAGAAAATCTAATAAAAAATCGTACTACTTTAGGTGAGTTGCATAGAAAAATGAAGATGTAGATTCTTTTATCAAAATGCTTTCAAATTCAAACTAAATAGTTTACGTGGCAAAATGGCTCCAAAAGGTTAGTTATGTAATACCCGGCCCAAAGTGGGCGATGTGATATGTTTAATATGATTTGATTGCTACTACTCATACCATCAAGATGCATCTTCTTTTCGATAGTCCAACTCATAAGCACTCCAATGTTAAGCGTGCTTGACCTGGGGTAATTCTGGGATGGGTGACCCACTGGGAAGTGTCCCGGTGAGCACGTGAGTGAGGACAAAACGTTCTGGAAAGACCCGTGGTGGTTTGTGAGGCCAGTCCATCAAATCAAATAACATTCCGTCCCAGTTGGAGGGGGGCGGGGGGGGGGGGGGGGGGCGGGGGGGGGGGGGGGGGGGGGGGCGGGGCGTTACAAGTTATGCTAGTACTGAAATGGCAAAATACTTTGAAGCAACAATTAAAACAAGTAACATATTAGGCTGGCATCTAACTTCTAGATCTCTTCGACTTTGGAGCAACCTACTCCGCTTGAATTGTTGAAGCACGATCACCGCACAAACTGATCAGCCCGTCCTTTCTATTTTTCTTTGCCATCTGTCATGAACAACAGAATAGTATAATGACCAAATTAGTTTTATTCACTAAATTAGAACATCAACTAATTTATGTCATTTGTAAAGATTAGGTTGACAAATTTAATTTTGCCAACCTCCATTTATAATGTATCAAATATATAATAACACAAAATTATAATCACCCAATACGGTTGATTCACACAATTAAAAATTAAACTGTCATTTATAAAGCTTAGGTTGACAAATTTATACTTGCCAAAAGTATACTTATATTATGGCAAATATATATTAGCAATTTACAAATTAAAAATTTGCAACTAATATTTTGGAACCAATCAAGATTGAAATTCTATACAATTAAATTGAAAATTCGCAACTAATAACAGTTCACAAATTTGCAACTCATTTTTTACGTGTGGCAAACACTAATTTATTTGCAAATTCGAAATTTGAAAATTACAACTCCAATGAAGATTGAAATTTTATACAATTTGCAGATAATCGAACCTACCTATGAAAAAAACTGAAAAAATTTCAAATAAAATCTAAAATTCGACAAACAAAATTAAACAAACATCAATTGAACTCACCTTGTGGTTAGATTTAGGCGAAAGAGGAGGTTTCTGTCTTTGGTTCGGTTGATTTAGGCGATAGAGAGGAGAAAGCAAAAACTTTATTTGGTGTGGTTTAAGGCTGAGAGAGCAAAAAAACTCCGCTGATTTTGTTGATGCAATTTGTTCAATTTGTTTGATAACGATAGTAAAGATGTTGTTAATGAAAGACTTAATTGTAGCCTACATTTTAGTTGACAGCAGATAAGTTTAACAATATAAGAAAAGTGTAAGATAATCTAATTAGTATGTAATGATGGAAAATTGACTAAAATGCCATTTAGTATAGTTGTACCAAAAAAATGTTTAGTACCCTAAGTCACACTGTTAAGCTATCGAACAATATTATTGAAGTTGGTGAAAGCGAGAGGTCTTTATCCTAACATTGATATTTCATCATTCACATAAATATACCCATGTAAAGGGTTAATGTTGGTACTGTACCCACATGACGTATAATATTGTGGTTATAATTAAGAAAGAGTTTGTATACCAATAAAATGTCAGTATTCTCAAATTCAATAGTGTGTTTGAGAACACTAAGTTTGCTAGGTTCTCAAATCTAATATTGTGTTTGATATACTCAACGTTTCTATATTACTCAGTTTTATGAGTGCTTGCTCTGTTTTAATTCGAATGATATACATGTTATATTCAAGTAGATTCTCTATACATCTCAATGCAATAATTGCTTAGTTGCTAATGTAGTAACTACAACAAAACATGACTTCTTCCTCGTCATCTTTTCGGTGTGGTGCATTGCCAATATTTACCGTTGATACCGAGAATCTTTTTAACTTAGGATACTCATATTCATGTAAATTTGTGAGAATGTCATATTAATAGGGTAATTCAAAATATATTGCTTGTATATTAACTTCGAATTAGAAACTCACAAAATAAATATTAGTAAAGAAAAGAAACTTATCGGATTAATAAAAAATCACAAAAAAAAATGACCTAATTAATACAAAAATCAATTAAATTAACAAAATTAGTAAAAAAATCAATCCAACATACATAATAAATCTCACGGAAAATTATTAATTATCAGGAAACATAATTAACTAATCGAGAGCGAGAACAAATTTGAATGAAATCGATTGCATAATTTAATTAAAACAAGATATGAATAAATCAATTAAGCTAATAAAATACATACCCTTTAGAACTGAGCTAGAACGATATTTGAACGAATCGAAGAAGAGCTAATTGAATTAAGCTGACGAGAGAAATTGAGTTGGAAAAGTTGTAGAGAGAATTTCAATTGAGATGGATGTGTTTGAGTTCATAAAATTTATTACGTTGTTGTAAGAATGATATAGTTTTGTAGAAAGATCCTTAAAATTTGAAAATTTTCTGGTTGGGTTGGGTTAGGTTGGGCGGGACGGATCATTTATGCACACCCGAGGAAGGTGTAGTATGTGAAAATGGGAATGAGTGTAGAGGTTGATTTGGGCTTTTAATTTACATTAAACTAAATCGGATCGGATCGACCCGATCGGATCGCTTTTATCCACCGGTTATATCTTGTAAGAACACTCACATCAGTCTCCTTAAAAAAAAAATATATATGAAAAAATAATGCTTTATCAGCTCTTCTAAAATTGGCTGAGCCCCAAAAATATTTTACACACCCTGCCATATGGTGCAAATTCACGCATGATAAATATGGCAGTTACGTGAGATTTGCTTCTTTCCCTCCAATTTGCTCTTCGACTCAATCACTTCTCATACAAAGGCATTCATCTCTTGGTCATTTAATTGTGCCATGTCTCTAAAATCGACATTAAAGCAATCTTTGATAAATCTATAAATATGATCGATAAAAGCAAACAATGAAAGAATTCACTCTTTTTTGCCTTCTCTTCTTGATAATTTATACATGACATTGGCAGTTCTTCAACTTTTGTGCACAAAAGCCATAAAAAGATGATAAAAAAACATTGATATATTTAAAAATTTATATTTTAAAAATTCAAAATTTTAAATATGAGTGAATAATAAGGAAACTGATAAAGTATACATGTAGAAAACTAATCCCAAAAATAAAAAATTTACCATTAGAAGTGTATTTTAGGTAAAATTATTGGGAGACTGATGTGAGTGTTCTAAATCGTTCCATCAATTTTAAAATCGAAGAAAAAAATGGCTGGTTCCAATCGGTAAGTTAAAAGTCCACATCCAACCAAATCCCTAACTAAAAGTTCTGAATTGCTATTTTCACACAAGAGGATAATAGGTGGGATTGTCCGAAATTACAATATTATCACTAACTATCACTAACGTGATGTCCTCCAAATTCAAGTGTGTGTTTAGTAGGGTCAAACTCAAAATGGTCATTTGACCCTCTATGTAAATTCCTTGACAAGCGTTCAATCGAATTGCACCGGTCTAGGTTTCGTTCCACCCACATCTACCAGAAATTTGACTCAGTAAGGGTGGGGTCTTAACTTAGACCCCATGTTAAAACCCCACCCTACTAAAAAATGAAACATTTGATGTGTATCTGACTCCGAACTAACTGAAACCGCTCATCCTAATTGTCTTGAAATGAATTTGAAACTATTTGCAATTGACTTGAACACGAGTGAACAATATATATATAAATAATAATAGTATAGATCCAAAAAGAACTAACCCGCGGTTACCCGTTTGACTCTAAGCTCAACTTTCGAATCGAAATCGAGACCGGTTCAATAATCGGGGTCATCGAGCTGGTTCCCGGGTCGAGATTCACTCGGGGTAAGTCCGCTTGCCAATAGCTCTACAGACTACAGGCAATATTGCAAAAACCAGTCTGCATAACCAACTTGCACTAGAAACTCCCTTTCTCAGTAAAGTTCCAGAGAAAACTTGAAATTCAAAAATTTAATCCCATAATTAATCAAATTTATGCATACAAAAGAACAAAAATGGAGGATTCGCAGCAAAATTCAATCCCCAACATGTTCAGTGCTCGAATTGTTTCGATCGACTACTACATGGCCCCTCCAATTCCATCTCTAGATATTTCTTACAGCACCTTTCAAGGTAACATTTAATTGCATAATTAACAAAATTCGATGTATTAATTGTCTCGCGCAACTTTAATTATAGTCATATTTATCATGTTAATTGTAAAGTACTGCATAAACTCGTTATTTTGATATAGTTGTCACTAAATATTGTGGCCTAATTGTCTCGCGCAACTTTTATTATAATCAAATTTATCAATGTTAATAGTAAAGTAGAGTGTAAACTCTTTATTTTGATATAGTTGTCGCAAAATATTATGGCCTAATTGTCTCGTACTAGTTTTTTTTTATATATTAGTCGCAAAATATTATCGCCTAATTGTCTCGTACAACTTTTATTATAATCAAATTTATCGTGTTAATAGTAAAGTAGAGCGTAAACTCTTTATTTTGATATAGTTACCACAAAATATTATGGCCTAATCGTCTCGTACAACTTTTATTATAATCAAATTTATCGTGTTAATAGTAAAGTAGAGCATGAACTCTTTATTTTGATATAATTGCTGCAAAATATTATGTCCTAATTGTCTCATACAACTTTTTCTTTTAATCAGTTTATCATGTTAATAGTAAAGTATAGAGCGTAAACTCTTTATTTTGATATAGTTGTCGCAAAATATTATACAGGTAGTAAGTACATCATATTATGACATTTTCAACCTACGAACAAATTGAACTAAAAAATCTTTTTGAAATGGAGGGAGTATAATCATATTTTATTTGTACATTTTTTGTTTTGGAGGTAATATATGTAGTTGTATCATATGTAGGTGGCAAAGTGAACGAAGTGCCAGTGATAAGAATTTTTGGGTCGACGCCTGCTGGGCAGAAAACTTGCTTGCATATTCATAGAGTAATGTTTTCGAATTTTATTATTTGAAGTTGTTTTATGGTCGTGGAATCGGTTCACTTGTGTATTTGAAGGTTAACATCTTTTGAGTTAGTATAGGTTGATAGAAATTATTGACTTAGAATTGATAAGCTTAAGAAAAAACAATTGGATTTGATGTCACAGAAGAAATGGAATGATTATGGGCAATGTAAGGAGTGTCGATTTCGCAATGGTTAGCGTGACTTGTCTGAAAGGGTTATGTTTGTATTCGATACAAAAAGGCGCGTAAAGTTCACAGGTCATATTGAGTTGATTGTAGGAGAGGGCTATGTTTGAAATGTGATAATTTTAGATAAATGTGCAAAGAATCATCACAGTGTGTTCTTTTGGGATATCTATTATATATATATAGTTAAAATTGTGCATCAATCCATCTATTCTTGAGTTAATTGTAATATTTTATTTGGGAGCTTTAGTGGGGCTTTTGACTTGCTCAGAAACACGACTTTAATAAAACTTGTAGTGGCATTCGAGAGGTTAGTGGCATTGCAGATTAGGAGTTGTGCTTTCTTGAGGTTTGTTTCCACCGATTGTGCCAGAAGATTGCTATATGCAAATCCGTCTCAGATGCAGTCCTATTAATTTTCAGATTATACTTGAAAGACGAGGAATAATAACTGAACATGGCCTTTTAGGACACTAGAAATACTCATGATTGAACTGTAGATAGCTAGTTGCGTGATTTAGAAAGTCGATATTTTTTGCCGAAAATACACTTTAGCTTCTTGAGATAAATATCTTTGAGAATTTTTCTGATAACATATTCATTAGCAGTGATGTTAGTCTAGGTTTAATCATTTGATATTGACTTAATCAGTGTACACTATTTCTTCGTTTTCTGTGGCGCTTGATAGTCCTCTTATTTTGTAATTTATCCTGATATGCATCCATTCAGCGTTCAACTTCTTATTGGGTGAAGGCTTTTACTCCCTTCGTTTTCAATTAAATAACAACATCAAACAGAAAAGATTATTTAGGAGGCCCTTGCGTTCGGATTAAAATTTTAACGTTAGAATGTTGCATCATTAAGAGGATTGAAGGAGAACTCGTCCACATTGAACATGTCAAATCGTACAAGGTGTCTTAAACGACCTTGTGTTTTATGTATCTATAACCAATTAATTTTTAGTATGGACCATAATACACCTCTAAGCCAATCGTTGCATCCTAAAATCAATTGGGTACAGATAGATCCTTCACATTGGTTACTAATAAATATATTCTGGTTGCTAGTTTCTCAGCGCTTAAGAGTTGCTAGCAATTTGGTATTGTAACATATATTCAGAAAGGGATGTGTTTTGTTCTCTTTTCTACTGCAGTTACTTACAGGATTTTCGGAATATGCGGTGTAGGCTAATTCTTCAAATTTCAGGCTTTACCTTACTTTTATTTTCCATGTGGTGATCTATTCCCTCAACTGGATGAACAAGGTACTTCTCTTCTGAATTGACATTACTAGTCTGCTAAAATAGTGATGTATATTCAAATACACTTTTTAACTAACAATTTAATATCTTGCAAGAGTCATTAGACAACATCATTACATAAAAAATTACTTGAATTAGTTATGATTGAATTATATTCTGGGTCACCTACCTAATGATATTCCTTCAGTTATGTACGAAATATATTTGCTTAGAAACTGTAGAAACTATGTTCATCTTTAGGCATATTCTATCTTGCTACGTCTGTAAACATTACTATCTCTTTCTTACTTATGCATCTTGGAATGGTGTCAAGTGGTATTACTATGAATTGTCTCTTACATCTCTGGCATGATATCTATCATTAAACTCTTTCCAACTTGGAGTTATAAGCAGTCGGCAGTTGTTATCTGACACTAAATGCTTAAGTGTGAGCATAGCCAACTCCTTGCTGCCTCTGCGAGAAATTTATGTGATCTTGTTTGGATTTACTTGACAAGTCTATCAACTGTGACTATCCTTTGCATTCTTTTGTTTATTAGGGGATGCACATACACATGCTTTATCACAATCACTTGAGAAAGGTCTAAAGGTATGACATGAAGATGTCTTTGCAAAATTGAAATCCTGTCTCAGCATGCTTCCCCTTCCAGTTAATTCTGATATCTGTGTCATCATCCTGCTTCTCTATTTCCAGCTAAAAGGTAGTGCTGGCTCAAAGCGTCAGCATATACACAGCTGCAGTGTTGTTCGTGCAAAAAAGTTCTATGGTTACCATTCTTCTGAGGAACCATTCATGAAGATTTATCTGTATCCAACAGTTTTATTTTATCACTCTGTCAGCTTGATATCTATTATCATGTGCTGTAATTATGCTGCATATGATAAATGTGATTTTATTATGAGTCGTTTTAGAGTTTTCTCGTGTAATAGAGGCCGTTCTTAAATATCTTAATTGCTATCACAACTATTATGTGTCCTTGTCATTTCCATATTTTGAGGGGTGATTTGTTGAGCTTAACAATGACTTGTAGCTATCACCCTCAGGATGTCTCACGAGCAGCAAATCTTCTAAGGGTAAAACGTCTTTAACCCGTATAGCATATTCTTTTATTTGTGTTCTTATATCTTTCTTCTCATTCCTTTAACTGATGCTGCTGCATGTAGGTATCTTGTACATTAATCTGTTACATCAAAAGCATGTGAGATCTTGACTTTGGTTTTTCTCATGTGAAGCTTTCTCTTTCTTTCAATAAGCTATATCTCAAAGAGCAACTAAAATATAAATTATCCTGCGAAGTATTGTTGCATAATGTCTGATATATTAACAAAAAATTCTCAATATCTCATGAGTCTTGTTTTTAAAAATGAAGTAGTCCAGAGATAAGCTAACCTGTTTTACATTTCAGGAAGGCACAGTCCTTGGCAAAGTCTTACAACCGCATGAATCGCACATACCTTTTATTCTGCAGTTTATGGTACGTCTATGTCTAAACCATCACTTGTACCATGTTTGTGCCTGTCCTTCTAGTTTTTAATCGCTCGTGCGCCTTGTCATATATTGTCGGCAAGTCACCTATTTTGACTGAGCATTGAATGTCTTTTGTCGTCGTTCATGATGTTGGTCAAACATTTACTGATGTAACATCCTTATCTTCTGATCTACCAACATTCAGAACTTGATTTAACTGGTTTTGAAAGGCTCAAATGTCATCAAAATGCCTCCCACAGCTTTGAGTTCTGAGCAGTGTACCTTGCTTTTTGTACGTTCTTCAATTTACAAGAAAGGTGCATGCCACAGTACACCAAACACTTTTTACTCCTCAGTATTGAATGGTGCACCATATAACTTTGTGCACGTTTTGAACATGTTTCTGAATGGAAGCCATGAACTGAAGCATATTTTGTGCTGTCATCGCTTTGTTTCCTACTCACCCTTACTGTACCTTCAATATATTTTTCTCTAGTAAAACAAGTTTTGGCTGCCCAAAATCTTCAACCACTGTTCATATCCATCATGGAGTGTGGGATATTGCTATGTCAATAAATGAGGAACCAAATTGTTATTTCTATGTTCCAATTCGTTCTGCCTTCAATATATTTTTCTCTAGTAAAACAAGTTTTGGCTGCCCAAAATCTTCAACCACTGTTCATATCCATCATAGAGTGTGGGATGTTGCTATGTCAATAAATGAGGAACCAAATTGTTATTTCTATGTTCCAATTCGTTCTGCTTTTATACCTTGCTTTTGCACTTTTATGTGTAGATTTACCGAACATGATCCATGTTTAGTTCTGTTTTATTGACATCTCCAATGACTCAATCTCATTATTAATGACAATTCGTAGTGTTCGTTGTTCCTTCCTTGTATTTGGAATGTAATGGTCCACAAACTGTATTTTCGTTATCAGGTTGATTATAACTTATATGGAATGGGCCATATTCATGTATCAAAATTGAAGTTTCGTAACCCCATACCACATAGTTTTAGTGACAAGATGACTTGTGGAAAAGGTGATCAAGGAGAACAAAAAGACAAGGCCATTCCCATGGGGGAAAATTACAAGGTTGGTTTCATCTGTTAGTTCCAATGTTATTGGGGGAAGTTGTAAACTCCAATATGCTGAACTGGATTTAGAATATGATGTTACATATTAGGCTGCTTTCTGCAATAGTTCAATCTGGAAAACCTCTACCATCCCAGATAGTTGGATTTGGCAAGTCGTAAGTGATCCTTGCTCTGCCTCTGATCAAGAAAGCCGTCTTCTGCATCGCCAAAGTACCTCTGAACTTGAGGGAGATGCTGTTGTTGAGGGTTAGTTCTTCTTAACCTGTGACTGAGAGGATCTAATTTTTTATATCAAAATGATATTTTAATATACTGTTGTTTCTTCTCAGAAATTCTTAATCAACAGTTAATATCATACACATCGCTTTCCCAAACCCATTCGGAACTGAAGTTGGTTCCATCACTTGTGCCTATATGGGAGGTATACAATATTCTTTTCAATTTGTTATACAGTCCTAGTCGCTCTAACACACACTCTTTTCTCTTACACTCAAACTTACACATTGTAATGAAGTTTGGCTTTCTTCTTTAGGAGTTCGAGAGAAGTGGGATGCTAGGGGTAACAATGCCTCTGGACCCTGGGAAACCCCCACCATCAGACGTTTTGAGGACACTTTGCGGTGGACTTGAATTTAGAAATTTGCTCATGGAATCCAGCAACGACACTGAAAGCCTTGATAAAAGTTCAATTAATGCTTCTCCAGGAGACTGCACCAACAAATCAATGAGTTCTTCAGATGCAAACAAATTGAGATTGGCGTCAGATAATTCCTCCCCTCAAGGTTGTTCTCAAAATCAAAATGAAAATCTATTGGGGTTGCCTAAAATACTGTTGGATCAACCACCCCAACAATCAGATGTAAAGGTGATGAATACTTTTCCTTTATACTGCTGCAACCTGAGTAGGTATATAGAGCAATCAGATGAAAAGGTAGTAGTAACTCCTTTCTTTATACAGCTGCAACCTGATTACATACGTAGGTGGTTCCTTTCTAATTCGCTTGTTAGTAGACTAATTTTTTGTTTCTTTAGAAGAAGCGAGTCCTAATTATTTTTGCACTTTTGGTCTGAAATTGCTGCACCAAAATTGACAGCCGAAGTGGCTCTAGGGATTTATATTTCTGGATCATTCATCTCATCTCTCCCCCCCTCGGCCCCTCCCCACTCCCTTCCTCCTACACACCTACACCCTGGACATAAAACACTTTATGTTAGTGACATAATAGATAATCTCAAATATAGGATTAAGAACAATGGTTCTCTTGATTTTTTTTCGTGTGTTAATATAGGGCCTGCCTCTCAATTCAATTCATAGATACTAACTATTATATCTACAGAAGAGTAAAAGATTAACTTGAGAAATATACATTCCTAATCTAATAAGGGAAATAACATGTACAATCGATATAGAATCAATTTTGATTGACACTCTCTAGCTTGTTTTTAGTTTGGCTTCATTAATATGTCGAAGATATCAAGATCCACATAAAAGTTGCTAGAATTGTGCTTTGAATACCTGAATATGGGGCGTTAAATTATGGCATTCATTTCTTGCTGCTACACAGTTCTAGTATCTCCATCTCTTGGCATGTAGCCTTAAGCGATTATCACAAAATTTATATGAAGTGCTTTGAAGTAGTAATGATGTATGTATTGGGTGGGATCAGTTCACGTGCTCCATACTTGCTTCTCATTGCAGGTTTTCGTGATCTTTATTACTGAAAGCCATCCTAAAAAGTTATATTCTTTGGTTTACTTTAATTTGATCTGTATGATTTTAGGCTTCTGATCATGATGCTTTGAGGCTGTTGAAGTGGCTTGCGTCTTCTCAAGCTGCTGAAGATATAAATTCTGATGATGAACTTTGTCGTGATACAATTCTCAGTCCGTTGTTACCGGAAGCCACCATCGATAAAGTTTTGGAGAGAGCAAATATGGATTACGAGTCTGAATCTCAGAAAGAGTGTCAGGACATTCTTGACACGGTTCAGGATGGTATAATCTTTGAGGAGTTCGTCAGGAAATCTTCTAGTTCAACCAAACCAAATCCTTCCAATAGTTTCTCAAGTGACAATATTCCTCAAGTTGATGGATCAAGTGATGAAGCCTCTCAGAAGGGTTAGTGTGCTGGACAGCTGTCTTATTTGATTAATTTTGTTACTTACACATAATTATGTGTTCCTTTGCAGATACGCCATCTAAAGTGAAGTTAAAAATTTCTCCACACACTCCTTATGTAGATGATGTATTGAACAATTCCACTGGTTGCAATAAGAAGATGTCTAAGTGGGGTTCTCTGCCTATTGCTTCTGGTAAAAGATTGTTTGATCCTTCTGTAAATCAGACTTTCTTAAATTCTGCCTTTGCACCTGAAAGTAATTTTGAAGACACGTCAGAAACTCGTGCTTTGATAAAAAGGAAAGCTGGAAGCTCTCTTGATGACATACAGCGAAATAGTTCCATGATTTCTTGTCTAAAGAAAGGAACTAGTGGAAACACTGAGAGCACTATGCGGGATCTGATGAGAAGAAAGCGAAGTTACAAGATTGAGCAATTGGAAGTTATAACTGCTGAGTTCCAGGAGGGTCTAGGTGAGAGTATGAGAAAAGAAAATGGAACCCCATCTGCAGAACCGAGGAATGACATCATAGATTCTCTAGCTTCTTCCACTTTCAGGATTTCTGCAGCTGATACACAAATTGAATCTGAAATGAAAAACATTTCAAATGTGCCTGCTGAGCATCTTGAGGGATGTAATATGGAACCTACAATAGAAAGTGATCAGAGTCCTAGAGGTATCAACAACAGAAATATTCCATCAGCTATATTAGGAGAGCAGTCAGATCCTTCTGATGAAGGCGATTATATTGGCTCTGACAGGTGGAGAAGTTCGGAACATATAAAGTATGATATATGTAGTTCATTTCAGTCGAATAGAAAAACTGATGCACTTTTGAGACCTCATAAGGCCGCTGATTCTGCCTTCCAAGTCTGCTCAAGGTATGACAAGGCACCCAAACCTGGAACTTCCCTTGATGGAATGAAGCCCATAAACATGAAATTCCACAATCAACCACCAAATATAAAGTGTCAAGATACCACAAGTTCTCATCCAACAAATATTCTACAGGAAGAACTAAATGTCGAACAATTTGACCGATTGGAAACTCCAGATACAATTCCTCCATTTTTCACTCCAGAGCATTCTAGCGAACACAAATTGCAGTTTGACGAAATGCATGACTGTCCTGTTAATCATGGGTCAAAAATGGGTGTTCCTGTTCATTGTAAAGCTGATGGTTCTTATTTGTATGTTTTGACTCCTAAATATTCACCCCCATCTAGGGAAATGGTTGATAGAGATCTCAGTGTTGATGATGTGAATAATCTTAAAACGACTATAGCGACAGAGCAAGAACTGCCTTCCCCAAAAGGCTCCTTTACTGAAGATGTAGATTTTATTTGTTCTGATCCTGGTCTTTGTGATCCTGTACTTCAAACAGCTTCAGTATCCAATTTAGAGCATGGTAAGGATGACAACGGAAGCAATGAGATGAAGAAGATGTGTTTCCTTGGTGATACAAACAAAATATCATATAATGAAGGGAACAATACGAGATGTGAAATATCAGTTAGCCACTCAGAAGACATCTCCCAGATTTCCGCTCCTGAAAATAGATTGAAGCTGACGCCTTTAAGTCAAATAGGTTTCAGAGATCCAGCGAATGTCAGCGGTGGACAGCATCTGACATTACTAAGCATGGAAATTCTAGCAGATTCCAGAGGAGATTTAAGACCTGACCCCCGGTTTGATGCCATCAATCTTGTAGCTCTTGTATTTCAGCAAGACAATGAATGTGAATGTGATAGCCACATACTATTGCGATGTGTTTCTGATACCACCAGGAAAAACCTTGATGGGATATCAGACTGCAAGGTGTTTGTTTTCTCTGAAGAGAAGCTCTTGCTCAACCACTTTATGAAGGTCATCTGCTCTTTTGATCCAGACATTTTATTGGGCTGGGATGTTCAGCGTGAGTCCCTGGGTTATCTGGCTGAAAGGTCTGCAATTCTTGGTTTTAATTTGCTCAATGGCATCTCTCGTACTCCATCTGAAGTTTCTATAAATTTTGAAAATCTGAACAATTCTGAGAAAGAAAATTCAGTAGACATGCTTCCAGAATCTGTTATGACTGATACTCCAGAAACTGCAGTTATTGAGGATGAGTGGGGCCGAACTCATGCAAGTGGTCTTCATGTTAATGGGAGAATTATTCTTAATATTTGGAGATTGATGCGTGGTGAAGTTAAGCTTAATCTCTATACACTTGAGGCTGTAGCTGAAGCAGTTCTAAGGCGCAAGGTACCATGCATTTCTTGTAAAGTACTAGCAAAATGGTTCTCCAGCGGTCCTGGATGTGCTAGGTATCAATGCATTGATTACATTGTGGGAAGGACTAAGTTGAATCTTCAGATTACAAGTCAACTTGATATTATAAACAGAACATCAGAGCTTGCTCGAGTATTTGGGATTGATTTCTTTTCTGTCCTTTCTAGAGGTTCACAATACCGAGTGGAGTCCATGTTTCTGAGACTGGCCCACACACAAAACTATTTAGCCATATCCCCGGGTAACACTCAAGTAGCTTATCAGCCTGCCATGGAATGTATACCCCTTGTGATGGAACCAGAGTCTGGTTTTTATGCGGATCCGGTAGTTGTTTTAGATTTTCAATCTCTGTATCCATCAATGATAATAGCATATAACCTCTGTTTTTGTACGTGTCTTGGAAAAGCTGTACCTTCAAAGGCTGATACACTAGGTGTTAGTTCTTACTCTCCAGATAAAAATGTTCTGCAAAACTTGAAACATGAAATATTATTTACCCCAAATGGGGTTATGTATGCTCCTTCCAAGGTCCGTAAAGGGGTTTTGCCTCGGTTATTAGAAGAGATATTGTCAACTAGAATAATGGTTAAACAAGCAATGAAGAAGCTTCTTCCTTCTCAACAAGTTCTTCACCGAGTATGTGATGCAAGGCAGCTTGCTCTGAAATTAATAGCAAATGTAACATATGGTTACACGGCTGCTGGGTTCAGTGGACGCATGCCCTGTGCTGAGCTTGCTGACAGCATTGTACAATGTGCCCGCAGGACTCTTGAAACTGCAATTTCATTTGTAACTGCAAATCAAAAGTGGCGAGCTAAGGTTATATATGGTGATACTGACAGGTATGGTATTTCCCTTTCCTTCAGGACCTGGAAATCAGATTGCATTACTGAAAAATATGGCATGCCCATCATAATATCGAAAGTTACAAATATGCTGGTCCCTTCCTTTCCAGTCTAGATAATTTTTTGAAAATTTACCTGTTTACATGTTAAATTGATATTGGTTGCTGCAATAGTATGCCCATTTATTCTTCTTGTTCATCCATGGACACCAGGCATAAATTTTCCATTTTCTTCATTAACTTAAAATTTGGTGTTGGAGCTAGATTGTTTAATAATGTCTTAAACTTTTAAAATGAGCAGTCAGCAGTGATATCACAATTATCCGATGCTTCAGAGTGGAGAATAATTCATGGTCTCCATTATTGTTCGCTTTTGGGTGCGTTTAAGCTAGTAACTTATATTCCTGTTTCTCACCTCTTTGATACTGCAGCATGTTTGTACTCCTAAAAGGGCGTTCCATAAAAGAAGCCTTTCAGATTGGGCATGAAATTGCAGCAGCAATAACAGAAATGAATCCATACCCAGTCGCTCTAAAGATGGAAAAGGTCTACCATCCTTGCTTCCTTCTTACTAAGAAGAGATATGTTGGCTACAGCTACGAGAGCCCGGATCAAGGAAAAGCAAAATTTGATGCCAAAGGTATTGAGACAGTGCGTAGGGACACTTGCTTGGCTGTGGCCAAGATGATGGAGCAGTCATTGAGAGTGTTTTTTGAACATAAGGACACTAAGAAGGTAACAAGATACTGCTTCTCTGTGCAGTTAATGATCTGTATTTGTGGTCTCTACTGTATAATGTTTCATTTCTCAGAGAACAAATTATTATCACGCATGCAACTTCTTAGAAATATTGGATAGAAGTTACATTATGGCTTCCAACTTTCTCAGTTTCTGACCTTGCGTGTTGAGACAGGTAAAAGAGTATGTACTTCGTCAATGGACGCGAATTCTATCTGGAAGAGTCCCTCTACAGGATTTTATTTTTGCTAAGGAGGTCCGTCTAGGTACTTACAGTTCACGTGTTTCCTCGCTTCCTCCTGCAGCAATTGTGGCTTCCAAATCAATGAGAGCTGATCCCAGGGCAGAGCCACTTTATGCAGAGCGAGTGCCTTATATAGTTGTGCATGGTGAACCAGGGGCTCGTTTAGTAGATATGGTTGTGGATCCACAAGAACTTTTGGCGATTGATTCCCCATATCGCTTAAACGATATGTATTATATTAAGAAGCAGATTATTCCAGCTTTACAAAGGGCATTCGGGCTTGTTGGAGCTAATCTGAATCAGTGGCTGTTAGATATGCCACGTCCTCGACATGAAGTTGTTGGTAAAAGTCATTCATCCGTACATAGTGCACACAGAACTAGGATTGAGTTCTATTATCTGTCAAAGCGTTGTATCCTGTGTGATGAAATGGTCCGCGAGTCAGCACTATTTTGTCCCAACTGCTCCAAGAATGAAGCTACAGCTGCAGTGACGTTGATAGCAAAAACTTCAAAGCTAGAAAGAGATATCCAACATCTTGCTTCTGTAAGTATTTGCCTCGCTGGGTTATCAATGATGCATTTTCTTGTCATTAGAGTTTCTGTTGGCATTTCATTTTTCGGTAGTTTTCTCGGAACATATATTTATGATATTAGTGAGATTTGGGTCGTTTGTAAAGAAATTTTACTCCCTCCATCTCAAAAATGAAGGTCGAGTTTTGAATTGTTAAATATGTTTGCACATATTGTATGATATTGTTGAAAAGTATAAAAGTAGTAGTATTTCAACCTACTTTACTATTTAGGATTCGATTCAAAATTACATATCTCAATCAAAACCACAAAGTTTTTAATTTTAACCATTGAAAATCAAACGTGGAAAATGTTTTTTCGTGCTGGAGGGATCTCCATCTGGAATTCATCATTCAGATTGTAAAGACATATAACGAGGTCTCAAATGTGAATTTGACCGAAGGGTGTGTTGTTTTGTCACTGTTGCAGATATGTCGGCATTGTGGAGGAGGCGACTGGCGTTTAGAAAGTGGAATCAAATGCACTTCGCTGGCTTGCTCTGTATATTACGAGAGAAGGAAAGTCCAGAAAGAACTTAGGTCTGTTTCTGCTGTTGCCTCAGAAACCGGATTTTATCCAAAATGTATGGTTGAATATTTTTAACAAAGATGTCGATAAATTAGTATAGAAAAAAATAATTATAAATAGAGTATAGGAGAAAATTAATTATAGAAAAAGATTAGGAGAATATAAGATAGCAATCTGTTGTAATCTGAATATATGTTCCTTTGAATATATATGTTTGTTTGAATATATATGTTTGTTTAATATATATTTTTACTTGAATTAGTTAGTTCGTTCACTATTTGTTCTGAATGCTTACATATATAATCTAACTTTTTAAAACCACTTCTTACATCATTTTTCAATATCTAAATTGTTTTCTATTAATATATCCATTGTTTATTGAGAGTTTAAGGAATTTTTTAATTTTGGATTTAGGAGGTAACTTTTCCTTTTCTTAATCTTAAATTCTTCAATTTATTTATTCCTCACTAAAATTATTATGTTACTTAAATTTATTTCATTAGATATAAATTACTGAATCAGGTCCACTATATATAAGTTGAAAATATTTATGTTATTATTTGATAAAATTTAATAATTTATATTTTATTTATTTCGACTTAAATGTTACAAAAATTAAATAAGGTTTAATGTTATTTCTCATTTACAAGTAGCAACCCACGTGAAATATTACTAGACAGAAGACGCTAAGGTCTGTATTTATAATACACACTAGTTAGGCTTACATTTGACACCGACATTTAACATCATACACGTAACACGTCCCTTCAGGGACATTCGATAAAATTGGATCGATATAGAGAAGATTAGCGTAGCCTCTGCACAAGGATGTCACATACAAATCGAGAAATGGACACTTAAAATAATACACTTGATTTATTAAATCCAGTCAATATTATTACTCTCAACAACCTATGTAGATACAGTTACACTTACACCATACAAAATCATATATATGATTACCAACAACACACCCAAACAGAACAATAATTGTTCAACATACAAAATGATGATAATAATTACAAGAAAGGGAGAAACAACACATTACAGGTTACTCGAAACAACAACTAGTAATAGCAACGAATATCACAGCTTTCAAGAACTGGTTGATTCTTGCAGCAAGTAGTGTGAAATCATTCATTAATTGGCAGCAACTGGTGCCTCCCTGCTAATGCTGAGGACTCGAGCGATCCTCTCGGTTGGCACCAATGGTAAAAAGGAGGCAACCTTGTAACCTTTCTCTGCGGAGCTTTGGACGGTCTGGTTGTACTTCTCGGTACAGAAGCTAGCCGTTGGGGCGACTGCTTCAGCCACACGAGGCACAAGGGGAAGTTGGTTGACTCTACGCCATGCTGAGGCAGCGTACTCCTCTGCTACTGGCTCGTACTTGGTGTAGAGATCCTTGGCGGCAGGCTCATACTTGGTGTACACGGTCCATGCGAGTCCTGAAGCTGTTCCAATCACACCTGCGGTTTTGACTTCTGTGGCAACTGAACGAGCAGCCGATGGAGCCATTTGAGCCGCGGTGATGGCAGTGGTGGACACTTGTTTCACAACAGGGGGAACGTAACTGTCAATCTTGGTGGCAGACTCGTCAACCTGTAACACCAATCGTTAAATCTTAAGACATTTATAACCACCATATCGAACTCGCTCTGTAATATCAACGAAATTCGTAAACAACAACCTTGCGGTCAACAAACTTGAGGAGCTCGAAAGGAACATCGTGAAACTTGTCGTAGACAGGGCCGACGACGGTCTTGACAGTGCCTTCAACGGACTGGACACCGTTCTTCAAGGGGCCGGAATTGTTTTTCGCGTAATCGTACAGTTTAGCAGCACACAAAACGGCTTGAAGGGTTGATGCTTGCACGAATTCCAAATACTTCAATTCATTCTCTTTTTCCACATCCTTCATCACCCAAAACAATAAATTAAAACCATAAATCAAGAATGTATCAACTTTTTAACCAAATCCTCAACAAACAACTAGGCCAAAATTCTAGGAAATTTTATTGATTTGCACTTGTTCATGAATCTTGAATATTTAGAACAAATTATCAATTTTTTTTTTTTTTGTAAATTAGCGATGAGGTGAGTTTCGAACCAGGTTAAGCTGGTCACTAGCAAAGTCTATTCCATTAGGCTATTCGGTGAACTCAACAAATTATCAATTTTTAAATTTTTTATTGTAATTTGTTTCCATGCATGTATTTGTAACAAACTAATGCATTAATTATGAAATAAAGAGAACATTAATAGTACCAACAACATTATAAAAAAAAGTGAGCATACTTTATGTGCTTAAATATTTATTTAGTCATATTACAAATAAGAGTTGGAATCTATTGAAAAAAGAGAGTTGGAACCTATTATGTTTCTTTTGGTGAAATAAGCAAAATTTTAGAAGGCCCACAAAGCTAGACAACAGTTGCATGAGAATTAATTAGGATTATTTGATTATGTGGTGATTAGAGCCTTTAAGGAGCATGTTTAAGACATTCTTAAGTCGGTAAGCCCGAGTTGTCGATGGCTCAATAACCTGGTGGTATATGACCTAACTTTCATGTAAGAGGTCTTGGATTCACGTCTCATTGGAGACCATTGTCACATATTTCATTATAACTCTCATAATTATAATTTTATGTATTCGTTATTTACAATAATAAAAAGGCATATCTAAGAAGCGCTAAAACGGCGATCCAATAAAAGATAAAAATAGAGGAAAATTTGAGAAAGACATACCACATTGGGTTGTTGAGGAGTTGCAACGACTGCTGGGGCCATTTGATCTTTAAAGTATCAAATCAAATTATATTTGAAGTGACTGGAAATTGGGAAGTTTTTATGAGAATTGCATGAAAGGTTGTCAACTATAAATAAGGTGCAATAGAAGGGGGAGGGAGATTCTCAAGGAGGATGGAAGGTTGAAAGCAATATATGGGAAAATAAATAGTAATTGAACGATAAAAAAGGAATACCTACTATTAATTTTATTTTAATTGATTAGTTATAAATGTATATAATTACTTTGGACTTAATATACATGTAATATATGTAAGTTCTTATCAACCTATAATCATATTAAATTAACTAAATTTTAGTGAGAATTTAGAAATTATTTGTTCATTGTTTTCCTAAAACTATCTTAGTTTCTAAAAGAAGAAAAAATAGTGAAATTAACTTAAAAAACGAAATACATGTTCAATAAAATAACAAAAAGGTTTAATGAATAATTTAGTTAATTTAGTATGGTTATAGGTTAATATCTTACTTACAATTTATAATTTAGTTATAGATGACTACATGTTAAATATAGTTATATAATTTGGATCATAATGACAACTTAAATATAAGTATAATATGTTCAATAAAAATATAACGATAAATGGCCGGGATGATTACCTATCTTGGGGCCACGGATGTAGTTGTCACCTAACTTTCAAAATGTCTCAGTTGATCACCTAACTTCTTAAATCATTCCCATTCAGCACATCGATCAATTATAATGTTATCGATTAATTAAGGCAACTGGTCACCCATCAGGAGCAATTTAGTAATTTCAAATAATAATTTTCTGAAGAAAAAAAAATTAATCCCAAATCCCCAATTAGTCCCTAATAATTTCACGTGTTTCACAATTGAGGAGTGGGGACTAATTGGCGATTTGGGGTTACTTTTAATGGGATTAATATATTTTTTCAGAGAATTATTATGTGAAATTACTAAATTGCCTCTGATTAGGGACCATTAACCTTAATTAGTCTAATATTATAGTTGACGAATGTGTTGAATGGGAACGATTTAAGAAGTTAGGTGATCACCTGAATCTTTTTGAAAGTTAGGTGATCAACTAGATCACTGACCCAAAGATAGGTGAGCATCCCGACCATTTGCCGAAAATGTAATATAATGAAATGTTTATTAAGTCCCACTTAATTATATACATTTATGACTAATTAATTAAAAACATAGTAATAGTAACTATTAAGTGAACAAAAATAAGATAAAATTAGTATTCCCTTAGTAATAGAAAAGTTTGATTTTGCACAAATATTAATAAAATTTTGAATTTGTTTTTCATAATCAATTTTCCCTCTACTCAACTCTCTTACAATTAGTTAAAGAAGGAATTAATATTAAAATTTCTAAAAATAAAATACATCCTCATCAATTAGGGATGAAGGGAGTAAATAATAGAATACAAACTTAATCATAAAAAGATAGTTATATTCATTAACACAACTAGCAAATGGCCTAATTGGTAGAATTACCACGCCCTCCTCTAAACATTTATCTATCTAACAGTTTGAGGCCATACCGGAGTGAAATACCCAAAGGATATATTAGGAAATATAACTTTGAAAATTCATGACAATATTTCGAAATAACAAAATATAAGATTATGATGATAAGTATAAAAATAATGGAGAAAATAGTATATAATTATCTACTATAAAAAGTGTGAAACCATTACACAAATTATTCTTGCCTTTGATTTCATAGTAAAGATTTTTATAAGAGTTAATTTTACTTTTTATTGGTTTCTTCATTATTTGGTGTATGCATATTTTAGATTTTAATGATGCATAGAGTAACAAATAGGGAATTTGGTTTTGTTTTAAATGTTAAATACAATTGTTCAAATAATAAAATTGATATAGAGAGAGAAGATTTTAGGATTTTAATAGGGTAACTAGTGTGAATGTTCTTATAGGCATAATCTGGCGAGTCATGTACATAAATTTGACAGTTTCGAAAAAGATGGTATTTCAGGCAGTTATTTCTTGACGAATTTATAAGAGTTAAATTTTATTTTTTTTATTGGTTTGTTCATTATTTGGTGTATGTATATTTTAGATTTTAACGATATATATGGTAAGAAATAGGAAATTTGGTTTCGTTTTAAATGTTAAGTACAACCCTTAAAATAATAAAGTTGATATAGAGAGTTTTGGGGAGAATCAAGGGAAATCGAGGGGAATTTAGTAATTTTGGGAACTAAATTGGTTTCTAGATAGGAGAATTTATTACCATTAATCCACCCATTACCACTAATTCCCCTCAAATTTGTACCCTCTAAATCCGAGGAGAATGGAGGAAAATCACATATTTCCCCCTAATTCTCCCAGTTTACAATTATGGTACCCAAACGACAATATAATATATTCTCCCTGATTCCCACTAATTCCCTTCTCGTATGTTAATTTTAAAAATTCTCCTCTATCTGATTCACCCCGATCCAAACACACCAAAGAGATTTTTTTTAGTAGGGTAACTGGTGTGAACGCTCTTATACGCGCATAGTCTGACGAGTCTTATACACAAATCTGGCAGGTTCAAAAAATGATAGTGTTCCTGACGGTTATTGATTGGCGAATTATGTATTGTCTGGCAAGTCTTATACGCATCGTTTGCTGAGTCTTATACGCACGGATCGGACAGGTTCGAAAAGGATGGCGTTTTTTACAATAATTGATTGGTGAATGACACATAGTATGGGAAGTCCTATATGCACCGATTTGAATCCGGAGTGATGATGAAGATTCATTTTTAGCACAACCGTCCAATTAGGGGCGGACCTGGTATTGTTCAAAGTGGTTCATTTGAACCACATAAAATATGTGTGCCTTAGTTGGTAAGTATGTATGTGTGTGTCCATGGGGTCATAGGTTTAACACCTCCTACATACAAATCTTTTCATATTAACTTAAAGCACCTACGAAGTCTATTTTAACCATTCATTAGTTATAAAAATAAACTTTAGACATTTCATATATACTTTTTATAGTTTATTATGATGGAATTAATAATCTACTTAGTATTTTAAGGATAACATTCAATAAATATTTAATATATTTTGAATCAAGTCTTGCATGTAATAGAAAATTTGTTGTAAATTCTGTTAGTATATACAAAAAATATGAATACAAAATTTGATGTATATTTTGAACCGTCACGCCAAAGTCGCTAGATCCGCTGCCCAATTGATGTCGTAGTTGTAGCAATTATGATTATCTTTATTTTCGTAGGCAAGCAACCAATTGAAAATTATTGCATTGAAGATATAACTACAAACTTATTCATATTCTTTTTACTACTATTATTATTGTTATGTTTATTACAAACTCATCAAATTTTTATCAAATCGTCATGAATATAAGGGAGGTATTAAGTTAATGAGCGACTAACTTATAAGCCCGGCTAATAATCGGTTAGGTTAGGTTAGCCGACCTCGAGGCATTAACCATGTTTGATGTTGATTATTGGAGATTAATTAATTTATGTTGAATTCAGGAGTCCAATTGATAGCCGTTACGACCGCATGTGCTCTTCATTATTAGCCTCAAAGAAATGCAAAAGAAACATCAACCTAACACGCATATGCTCTTAGTTGTACTCAAATTACATTATACTCCTATTAATGTTACGAGTAAATGGTTTCATCGATCACTCACGTTTGTTAAAAAACACTAGTCGGTCACTTTAGTGTGACTTTGTATACTTTCGATCACTCATGTTGGATATTATGTGTATTTTTTGTCACTCACACGTTTTTTTGGTACTCTTAATTTTTCGAAATTTTTAATATTTTTGTAAGGGTATTTTAGTCATTTTTCAATAATTTTTTAACTTACATCAACTAACTTTCAATAACTTTCATTACACTCTACATTTCCATGACAAAATTATGAGAAAATGACTATAATATCCTTATCAAAATGTTAAAATTTTTGAAAAATCAAGAGTTGTACCAAAAAAACGTGTGAGTGACCAAAAGTATACATAATACCTAACATGAGTGATCGAAAGTATACAAAGTCGTACTAGGGTGATCGACTAGTGTTTTTTAACAAACGTGAGTGATCGATGAAGCCATTTGCTCTAATGTTATTAGTTGGATAAAAATATATATCCTTTCTTTTTTATTTGTCATTCTAATCATTTGTACGTAGATTACGAAAAATAAAACGTAATTAAGAAATACATTGGAAGATGTAAAAAGACAATCAATTGAAACTACGTAACTAGTTGGTTGATAACTTCATAATCAAAAAGTACATTGAAAATGTAAATTTTCAATTAGTTATGCTAAAAAGACATATTTTTAGAAACAAAAAATTAAGGACAGAAAGACAAATAAAAAAGAACGGAGGAAGTAACAATTTATAGTGAATACTAGACATTCTTACATTACGATATTTTGGCTTTTGATAAGATCAACAAAAAGTCGTGGCCTTGACCTTATCGACCTAACGTTCACAATTGAAGTTTCTGAGTTCCAATCTTGACAAGATATTTTAAAAAATCGATGCCTCTATTCTCATTATAATATAAATTTCCCCCTTTCAACAGAATAGAGTTTACTTTCAATATAATGTTGAAAAAACAAAAACATATAAGATCAACAAAAACTTTTTAGTAGTCAATTGTGTGGGTAAACTTTTACTATCCAATTAAATATTACTCCGTAAATGATAATGAAATTATCCTAAAATAACTTAATGAATATATTCGATCAAGACGAAGTAATTACTACTAGATGTTTCTGGTTTGATCCGTTAGGTCCGTTTCTCTCAGATTATTTTTGGGAAATCGATCCTTTCAGTTTTTTGATTACATGAGTTGATTGGATTGAAAATTATTTCGACTTAAATCAGTTCGGTTGATATTAGTTTTTAGGTAAAATCGATCTGGTTCGGTAGGTTTTTCGGTTTTAAAATAAACAAAAATGAAATTGCACAATTTAAAATTAAATAAAGTCTACACGTCCACAAGAAGTAAAAAACAAAATAACAATATATTCATGACAATAGAACACATTTTAAGAAGAGCAAACGACCACAACAATCATCTATACTTATGTTTCAAAACGTTATTGTCAATTACCTATGTTTGAAAATGTTTCAATCTATCACTTATTTTGTCAATATGTCTAATTTACTCATGTTAAGTATCATAAAAACAACAAAATTGTGTGGTTTCCACACTATCGAGTCAGCTCGAAATATATTTAATGTGCACTTAATTACTCCAACATTTACACAAAAGGAAAATAAAATAGCATACTTAAGATAAATAACAAAACTATAGTATAAAAAAGACAACAAATTAAAAAATCAAAGAATAATTTCCATTCTATATAAATTATTGACAAACAAAAACGTATATAAGACATCCCAAAAAACAAATATTACAACATCTTTTCTTCTTTTTATACCACCAACACAAGCCATCTCAACCAAACAATAAAACAAACGAAAGGGCAAAATAGTCATTTCACCTCCCGTCAAGGGTACAACAATCATTCCACCTCCCTATGAGGTGCAAAACAGTCATTCCACCTCCCATCAAGGGTAGAACAACTCCTCCAAACCTCTCGATGAAGGGCAAAATAGTAATTCAACGTCTACATCGGGTAATAGCACTGCATCCACGGCGATAGGGGTTAGCCTGAGCACCTGGACGGCAATTGTAGTAAGATGCGCCACGTCGAGAGCAAGGCACATTGTTCTTCTGCAGCGCACCATAGCTGATGTACCTCCTGGTTGCTAATATGCGCCGGTTGGACTCCGAATCAAGCTCAAACTCATCATCTTCTCCGATCAAACACTCCTCAACAGAACCTCTACAACCTGATCCCAAAGATGAAGGCATCAAGAACCCCATTTGGGTACCCTCAATCACCATCGCCATACCCAAAATAACACACAAAATGTACACCAAATACATTCTTGAAAACACCATTTTTCTTTTTTTTATGATTTGGGTTTTTGTTGATTAGAGGTTTTTGGGTTTGTTTAGCTGGAATGATATGAAGTGGAGATGAGTTGTTTGTGAATATATATTGTGGGGTGGGTGGGGGGGGGGGGTGGGGGGGGGGGGTGGGGTGGGGAATATTATTACAACGATGCCACTATTGTTTGGACTTTTGAGTAAATGGGTGCCCACTACTTTTATTTTGTCTGGTAATTGAATACCAACTGGAATTTGAAAGCCTAAATTTTATATAGCCCCTTCAATTATTGAAAATTGATTAAATGAGGATTAAATTTTGAATAGGTCAGATTGTCCGTTAAAAAAAATTTATATTTATTTATTCTCTCGAACAATTTTTCAAGGTCTAATTGTTTCTTGAATTTGATCGAAATAGTGCAGACTGTCGGTTATTTGGGCTCGTTTTTCCGAGTTTGGTGTTCTATGGGATTTGGGATGCTGTCGCTACCCCACCCTTTGTTGGCTTTACGTCCATTTAGATTCGATTGTACCTATTATCGTTTGTCATTTTTAATGATAATTACATCGTTTGATTGAAAAAAGTAAAATTTTCACAAAAAATGAAATTTTGAGTTTAACTTTAAATATATATAAAAATTTAGACTTCCTTAATAATATTTATTATACCTATAAAAATAATACAAAAATAAATAATATAACACCATAACCAGGTTAAAATAAATATTGTTAAGGAAGTCTAATTTTTTTATATTTCAAATTTAGCCCGAAGTTTCACTTTCTGTGAAAGTCTTATTTTAACTCTATTAAAAGTCTATTTCGGTCAAATTTAGAGGGGCAACTTGACCTGGAAGAATTGTTGGGGAGCAAATGACCTAAAAAGTTATTTTGTTAGCAACCTCACATCTCAAAAGTTTGTTCCTCATTGGAAATACTCGAATAACCTAGTGGAAAAATCTCTCGCTAGTGACCAGAAGGTCGAGGTTCGAATCTCACCTCATCACTAATTCCCAAAAAAAAAAAAAAGTTTGATCCTCATTTGATCGGTTCTCAATAACTAAGGTGACATATGCAATTTAGCCAATTTAAAATTGTTTGATGTTTTAGAATGGAGATTATTAAATTTGGTGATTTTCCATCAACGCGTAGAAGTTTTTTAAGGATTTATTAGGAGCAAATCGGCGCAATTATGAATGAGGATTGTAGCGTGACTTGGGCAAAAGACAATAGTCTATAATTGGCTTTGATTGGGAATTTAGTGGATAGATTAAAAAATGAACTTTTACTTGGAATTGAGTACAGCCGTTAACGAGTCGGTTCGAGCCAATTTTTATTCAAACCGATTTGAACTGTTAATCAAATCAATTCACTCGTAAATTGGTTCGTAATCAACCGGATTAAATGTTTAATTCGTAATCGGTTCAAAATAGTCATTTGAAACCGGTTAGTTAATCTAATTTTATCAAAATCGGAAAAAGATCGGCTCGTTAATTAATTCAAAACAAAAATCTCTCGCTCGAATCACTAATCTTTTCAATCGTAATCCATCTTCCAGTCGCAAATCATATAGTTAGGCTATGGTTGGTTTTTGGTCAAAAATAAAAATGAATATTATAAACGGTTTTAACAACCGATTAACGAGTGATTTGCAATGAATTACGAACGTTCGAAGTTTGAACTTAAAGATTTAAATATGTTTCAAAAAATAAGAAGAAATTGAAGGAAAGAAAATTAAGTGTATGTAATTCGAGCCCAACTGAACTTTTGGTTTGCGTTTGATAGAATCTAAAGATAACGTTCCATCTTGATTTGACTACATCGAACTAGATCTCGAGTCAAAATTTTAGAACCGAATCAACTTGAAGTTCTTATACAGACCTAGTTGAAATTTCAAATTCTTGAATTTTGGTGGAAGTGCGACTCTTACAGAGTTGATCGAATAGCCTAGTGGAAAAGGCTTTTGCCAGTGACCAGAAGGTCCTGGGTTCGATACTCATCTCATCGCTAATTTACAAAAAAAAAAAATAGTAATTTACATATTTCTCATCTTCATCTAGGGCTGTAAACGGACCGAACGTATCTACGTTTGAGTTCGGTTCGCAGGAGGTCGAACCGAATCGAACTATTGCGAACTATCCGAACAGGTTCGGTTCAGTTTGTTGGGATTTTATACATGTTTTGCATATCAAATTATACAAAAACGTATAAACGATCGAATACAAAGTTCTAAAAATTCACATTTAACTATGAGTTTGTGTGTATACCTCTTGAAGCGTGTTTGAGTTGCACAGCGGAAGAGCAACCAGCGTTCCTCTCTCTAGTTAGTCCACACCAATGCTAGTTTGATTCCTTCCTTGAAGCAACTAGAGCTTAAGTGTATTTGACAAAGAATGAATCAAGAAAGAAACGATTTTCTTCTCTTGATGTTATTCTTGTTTTGGCCGAATAGAGAAGGAATAGGGAGTATTATTTCTTTTCAATTGTCTTACAAGTGAAAAGATGATAGTGAGAAGGTTGATGTTTTGTTTACCATCAAATGGTGTTTATATAGTGGTGCTATAAACAAAAATCTTCCTTTCAATTATTCACCATTTATTACAATAATAAGTGTGTGATGAATTTGCGGTTTAATCACATTAAACCCAAAGATTCATCATTTATTTCAATAATAAGTGTGTGATGAATTTGCGGTTTAATCACATTAAACCCAAAGACGTAACGCCTCCACAATTAAGCACCAATTAATACAATATTAATTGTGTTTGAATTCAAAGTCAAACAAGCCAACTGAATTCCCCTTGATTCTTTGACATTTACACTTTTAACCCGGAAGTTTCAATCATATTGAAAATCAAGTGCATTGTATGTGTGTGACCTTCTAGGATCGAAATGACATTAGCCATATGTTAATAAAATATCAACCAAGTATTTTACTAACATATAAATCATGAGCGGGCCCTAGTAAAACCATCATGACCCCTAATGCATTTCGAATTCATTCCCAGCACGTATATTATTGTCAAACATAATATACGTATGAACTTAGCTTTAAATAAGTAATCACTACGAACAATCAAATTGTTCAACGGGCACTTATTATGACGTGTCAAACACCTCATAATTCTAACACTCCCACTTGCCCTTGGACGATTACTTGTAAAATGATTCTTTCGCATCGTGATTCTCACAGTCAAGCTATGGTAAGATATGTGTCACCATACTCTTGCACCTGTACTGTCTCGGATACATAGAATTAATGTGATACCCAGTACTGCTACTGGAGATGGCCATCTTAATCACCATTAATCTACCGAGATTTTATGTATCAATCGACATAACCGATTTGTGCGAATCCCCTCTGATGTACAACAATGTACCAACATGTTCCAAGTATGCCCAACATATGCCTTTATAACCTTCCTTCTACAGGAGACGTTTGACACAGTCAAAGCACGCAAGTCTCATGCTAATGCATTCCCGCCATACAGGTCTAAGAATCAACATTTAACATAAGTTCGATGAGAAGTACTTAGGACACAGATATGTTATCTTCTAAGTTTTCTCATGGCGGTCGAATCCAGTATCATAGCTTGGACTAGTTCCAAGATATATACCCATGTGCATGACTAGAGTACATTTACTCCCTTTCTTGTCTAAGAAACGTGACCAAGACAATCATGTACATACTGATCATTACAATGTTCGATTCCAATCAGTGAACATTTGAACAGGGACAAGTTATCCCCTTGCTTCTAGGCTTAGTAGAGGGTCTCTCATTTGGAATCCTCAACCCCAAAGACCTCTCTAGAAGACATGGACAACAATGGAATCAAAATAAAGATATATGTATGAAAAGATAGTCAAACTATAAACATACATATATTTGAATCAATTATTCAACATAGTCTTATTAGGACTTCACTATGACAAAATACAAAAATATAGCTCCCACTAAACCTAACACCATCCAAGCATATATCTAAGTCTAACACTTGATACATGCTTATCATGTTTGCCGTGAGGCAACGGTTTGGTCAATGGGTCAACTATGTTATTGTCTGTATATACTCACATCTTCTCGTTTCGTGATATCACGAATAATGTGATACTTTCTAAGCACATGCTTGGAGCGGTGATGTGACCTTGGTTCCTCGGCATGAGCAATTGCACTAGTGTTATCACAATATAACACTACCGGCTTGTCAATGCTAGGCAAAACACCAAGTTCACTCACAAACTTCTTAATCCAGCATGCTTCCTTTGCAGCATCTGATGCTGCAACATATTTAGCTTCCATTGTAGTATCTACCACAGTGTCTTTCTTGTTACAGCACAAAGACACTGCGCCACCATTTATGCGAAACACATAACCAGACTGAGATCTAGAATCATCTTTGTCGGTTCGGAAGTTCGCATCGGTATAGCCTACAACCTGTAACTCATTATCTCCCCCATAGACAAGACACATGTCTTTAGTATTTCTCAAATACTTAAGAACGGCCTTTACGGCCTTCCAGTGCTCTTGTCCTGGACACGATTGATAACGATTTGTTACACTCAAAGCGTAAGAAACGTCAGGTCGTGTACAAAGCATGGCATACATGATAGATCCTATGGCTGAGGCATAAGGGATCTTGTTCATCTTCTCTATTTCGATGCTGTCTGTGGGACTGTCAGCACGACTAATAGAAATGCCATGTCTCATAGGGAGATTACCTTTCTTGGAATTTTCCATATGGAATCTAAGTAATACCTTATCAATATAAGTGTTTTGACTCAGTCCAATGAGTCTCTTAGATCGTTCCCTATGGATCTTAATTCCAAGAATGTACTGAGCCTCTCCTAGGTCTTTCATAGAGAAACATTTGCACAACCATGCCTTGACTGATTCAAGCATGGGTATGTCGTTTCCTATGAGAAGAATGTCGTCTACATATAGCACGACAAATGCAATGTTGCTCCCACTAACCTTCTTGTATACACAAGAATCTTCTTCACATCGAATGAATCCAAACTCTTTGATTGATTCATTGAAGCGAAGATTCCAACTCCTAGATGCTTGCTTCAGACCATAAATAGATCTTTGAAGTTTGCATACTTTCTTAGGCTCTTTCGAGCTTGTGAATCCAGGAGGTTGTGTCATGTACACATCCTCTTCTAGTTTCCCGTTAAGGAAAGCTGTCTTCACATCCATTTGCCAAATTTCATAATCATAGTATGCGGCAATGGCTAAGATAATCCGAATGGATTTAAACTTAATGACTGGAGAAAAAGTTTCATCTACCATGAATTTGTTTGAAACCTTTAGCTACTAGTCGAGCCTTATAAACATGGACATTTCCATCTTTATCAAGCTTTCGTTTAAATACCCATTTGCATTCGATGGGTCTATCACCCCTCGGCAAATCAATCAATGTCCATACTTCATTATGGTACATTGAGTCCATCTCGGATTGCATGGCTAGGAGCCATTCATCAGCATCAGGTTGTTTCATGGCTTCCTCACAAGTTGAGGGTTCCCCGCTTTCAATCAGGAAAAATTCCCCATACCATCTATCGGGTTCCTGACGGGACCTTTCGGATATCCGAGGGATGTTTTGAGTATCAGCAGGCTCGTCTACGGTTTCCCGTGGATCGAGTTGAACCTCTTCTTCATAAGAGGGGTCCACCTCTTGAGGTGATTCAGCTAAAGTACTAGTACCTGCTACATCACCCTCTTGAACAATTTCAAGAGTCTCATTATTCTTATATCTCTTTGTAATGTATTCTTTCTCAAGGAAAGTTCCATTACGAGCCACGAAAATCTATTTTCGGGATTGAGATAAAAGAAGTATCCCTTGGGTTCCGTAGGGTAACCAATGAAATAACACTTGTCGGATTTGGGTCCAATTTTGTCTTTGTTAACTCTCTTAACATAGGCCTCGGATCCCCAAATCCTTAAGTACCCCAGTTTGGGAACTGTCCCAAACCACATCTCATGTGGGTCTTAGGTGCTGAATTGGTTGGACATTTGTTTAGTGTGGAAGCGGCAGTTTCCAATGTGTAACCCCAAAACTAGATGGGAGTTCTGATGTGCTCATCAATTGATCGAACCATATCTAATAAGGTTCGATTTCTCCTTTCGGAGACACCATTGTGTTGTGGTGTACCAGCAGGTGTGAGCTGTAATACAATATCACACTCCTTTAGGTGTTGCAAGAAGTCATGGCTCAAGTATTCTCCTCCCCTATCGGAGCAAAGAATCTTGATTGTCCTGGCGAGTTGGTTTTCTTCCTTCTGAAATTCTTTGAACTTTTCAAAGGCTTCACTCTTATGTTTCAACAGATATACGTAACCGTATCTGCTGAAGTCATCGGTGAAGGTAATGAAGTATAGAAAACCTCCTCTAGCAGGCGTGTTCATTGGGCCACATATATCAGTATGTATGATTCCCAATAAATTACTTGCCCTTTCACTCGTACCAGTGAAAGGTGACTTGGTCATCTTGCCTAAAAGACATGACTCACATTTGTCATAAGATTCAAAACCAGATGACGTAAGAATTCCATTGTCATGGAGCTCTTTAATGCGTTTGTCACTTATATGACCGAGTCTGTAATGCCATAGGTATGTCGGGTTCAAGTCATCAAGCTTGTTCCTTGTCATGCTAATGTTATAGCATTAATACATGATGGCAGAGTAGCAGTGGTCGAACCACTCTTCTCGTCTGCCAGGTACTTCTTGCAGTTTCTCTTCCAATGGTCAACTATCTCATAGTAATGAAACTTGTCATCCTTTTTGGCATCCTTCTTGGATGCCTTCTGAGTAGGAGCCGTTGCACGAGGGGCAACCCTTTGTCTTGCCTTTGACACTTTTCTTCTTCTTGAACTGTTTCTTGTTCTGAATAGTCAAAACAGAAGAAGAAGAAGTGTCTCTAGCCTTCCTGATGTTTTGTTCAGCATTGTTGATTATACCATGCAGCTCAGACAACGTCTTGTCATATTGATGCATGTTGTAGTTCAACACAAAATCACTGAACGAATCAGGCAGCGACCTAAGAATGATATCTACAGACATCTCATTAGAGACGGGTGCCCCCAACGAGCCTAGTCTTTCGACTAAGCCCATCATCTTGATGACATGGGGACTTGATGGCTGTCCATTGCCTAGCTTACAGTCAACGAGAGCACAAACAGATTCGTATCTCTCATTGCGTGCCTCCTGCTGGAACAAGTTTTCCAGCCGGCGGTACATATCGTAAGCGTTGACCTTTTCGAATTGAATCTGAAGATTCGATTCCATGTTGGCCGACATTAAGCATTGGACATCTATAGAATCATTCATGTGCTGTTTATAAAACTCCTCCTCATCAGTGGGAGGGACGTTAGGAAGCATGCTGGTGAGCACGTAGTCTGTTCTCTCAGACTTGAGAACAATTCTCAAGTTGCGAGCCCAGTCATGGAAATTGGTGCCGTTAAGTTTGCATTTCTCCAAAGCGGAGCGGAGAGACTTAGAGTTCTTAGCGTTTGTAGACATGATAACTACGGCGAAAAAATGCAAATGAATAACTCAGATAAGCATGTCATAGCGATAATTCAAAATATCTAAATATTTGAACTCATACAATGTGTTCACAATCCTACTAAAACACACAATGTATCTGAGAACTCAGATAATTAATAATCGAACGGCAGCGCGCAACATTTCGACTACCAATCATGTGAGTAGGTGAATGATCACCATTTATGCCGGGCATAATTCTCGGTGTCACCAAAAATCTTACAAGATTGCATTGGTGACAACTTTTGCCAACATGCCCAAATCTGATTATGGGAATCACTGTTCAAGTAACCTGAGCCTACTGACGAAAGTCAGAATGAACAATCGAAGCCCGATTCTGAATCGGAAATCATTCGATTATTCCATCGGGATCAAGTCATAGGACATGTCATGTCTGCCAATCTGGCAGGTCCATGCATACGTATGTCTTATTCCGACTTTAGGGTCAGGTATGGCAAATTACTTGACTTAAGGTAGGATTAGTTATAAATATATAATCATGATCATACATGCATATATACATTCACTCAAGCAAGAATATATATCATATGAGCATGAAAATTAAGAATTATAACGCAAATAAATGGGATTAGTGATATGATCTAAAAACCGAAAAGAAAACTAGACTTAATTCTAAACTAAGTCTTCAGTCCTCCTTCAGTTCCTTCGGTGGCTTCGTCTTCTATTGATTACAATCACACGTGGTGATAAATAATTGACACGCAGGTCAATGTAATAAATAATAAAATAAAAGTGACACAAGTCGTCATAAAATAGCACGTAGGCTATATTTCTTTTTGACACAAGTCGTCATATAAAAGACAGTACGCAGACTGTATTTCAAAAACCAGATCATATCACTTATCCCAACATTCATTCACAATGAAAATAAAACATCCAATATATCAAAATATATATAATACATGAATTAAGTCAATTAAAACATGTAAGGATGTCAAATAAGGTACACACAATTATAACACATATATGTAATAAATTGTACATCAAATGTAACAACCAAATCAATAACTCATAGGTTTTACATAATTAATTAAGGCCTTTAATTTTAATTAATAAGCATTTAATATTATTTATAACCAATATAAATAAAATTAACAACTAATCATATTAGTGCTATTAATTAAAATATTGTAACATTAAAATCTAATCAAATTATCATACAAGTTATAATAATTTAATTAATTTTCTTCTGACAATCAAAAGTCAAAATACTAGAATAGCCAAAATATTCACAATAATTAATAAAACAAAATCCAAAACAATTTTAGGACCATTTTAATTATGTGAACAGTCGTGAACAGTGTTTCGTGAACAGTGAAATCGGAATCACTGTTCATCCGAATAGTGTTCCGAACTTTTCGGATGAACACATGGCTATTCAAAAATCATTTTCGAGCACTTAATAAATCCAAATAAATCCAGAAAAATTACAGTAGACTCGAAAATCATTCTAGTATTTGATTTATATTTTTTCAGAATTTTAGAAAAATATATACAGCCGTTAAAACACTGTTCAACCGAATGGTATATCAAATCCGTTCGGGTGAACATATGACTGTTCAAATGTCAATTTCGAGCACTTAAGAAATCCAAAAATTCCAGAAAAATTTCAGTAAACTCGAAATTGACTCTAATATTTTATTTATATTTTTCCAGAATTTTATAAAAATATATACAGCCTTTAAAACTGTTCAAACGAAGGGTATATCAAATCCGTTCGAATGAATCATATGGCTGTTTCAAACATTTATTTCGAGCACTTAACAAATCGAAACAATTCCAGAAAAATTACAGTAAACTCGAAATTCAATGTACTGTTTGAATAATATTTTTCCAGAATTCTATAAAAATATATACAGCACTTAAAACTGTTCAAACGAAAGGTATATCAAATCCGTTCGGATGAACATATGGCTGTTTCAAACATTTATTTCGAGCACTTAACAAATCGAAACAATTCCAGAAAAATTACAGTGGTCTCGAAATTTTGTCTACTGTTCGAAACATATTTTTACAGAATTTTAGAAAAATATTTACAGGCCTTAACAATTACATAATTGCACAATACACATAATGCACAACAACCTTAATTGATGATATCAAAACATACACATATGATATTATAATTCATGAAATCAAATTTCAAGACATTTAAAGTGAATTAGAACATATGTACCGGGCTCATGATGCCACTGTTGGGATTTTATACATGTTTTGCATATCAAATTATACAAAAACGTATAAACGATCGAATACAAAGTTCTAAAAATTCACATTTAACTATGAGTTTGTGTGTATACCTCTTGAAGCGTGTTTGAGTGGCACAGCGGAAGAGCAACCAGCGTTCCTCTCTCTAGTTAGTCCACACCAATGCTAGTTTGATTCCTTCCTTGAAGCAACTAGAGCTTAAGTGTATTTGACAAAGAATGAATCAAGAAAGAAACGATTTTCTTCTCTTGATGTTATTCTTGTTTTGGCCGAATAGAGAAGGAATAGGGAGTATTATTTCTTTTCAATTGTCTTACAAGTGAAAAGATGATAGTGAGAAGGTTGATGTTTTGTTTACCATCAAATGGTGTTTATATAGTGGTGCTATAAACAAAAATCTTCCTTTCAATTATTCACCATTTATTACAATAATAAGTGTGTGATGAATTTGCGGTTTAATCACATTAAACCCAAAGATTCATCATTTATTTCAATAATAAGTGTGTGATGAATTTGCGGTTTAATCACATTAAACCCAAAGACGTAACGCCTCCACAATTAAGCACCAATTAATACAATATTAATTGTGTTTGAATTCAAAGTCAAACAAGCCAACTGAATTCCCCTTGATTCTTTGACATTTACACTTTTAACCCGGAAGTTTCAATCATATTGAAAATCAAGTGCATTGTATGTGTGTGACCTTCTAGGATCGAAATGACATTAGCCATATGTTAATAAAATATCAACCAAGTATTTTACTAACATATAAATCATGAGCGGGCCCTAGTAAAACCATCATGACCCCTAATGCATTTCGAATTCATTCCCAGCACGTATATTATTGTCAAACATAATATACGTATGAACTTAGCTTTAAATAAGTAATCACTACGAACAATCAAATTGTTCAACGGGCACTTATTATGACGTGTCAAACACCTCATAATTCTAACACAGTTGGCAAAAATGTTCGATCCGATTGGACATTTGGGCGGATGAGAGGGAGATGACTCATGGAAATAAGTAGGAAATGAAGAGATATTGAAGCGGATGTGATTTTTCTGGACTTTAGAGTATAAATAAGTAAAAGTTCTCTATCAATATGCAAGCCAAATTAAATTGAACTATTTGATTTCGAGCCGAATATAAACCAGATCGAACCTTTTACGTTTGCTCATCATCCTCCATGATATTCATATGATCCTAGACTCCTAGTTGATTTTTTATGTGGGCACTCATCATCGTTTTATATATTAAATTAACTAGGGATTCCTTTGCCTCCAAAAAGACCTAGAGGCCTTAGTTTCGACCACCTTCACCATTTTAATCATGTTCTTCTATCAAGATATGATTGGAAACCCATTTTAACAATCAAATTTATCCATAAACTTTATCTCCATTCAACCACTATACATCTTGGACTTAGAAAAACTTACATTCCGTACATAAATAAACAAACACCTTTATGTTTTTGGTAATGGAAGGCAAAAAAAAAAACTCGAACCAACCTAACGGGTTCCATGGTCGACAGAACTGAAATCGGTTCAGTTCTGTTCCAAGTTGGTTCCGGTTTGGTTTTGATTTTGTGCTTCATGTTTTGGACCTAAATTTGAGCCCACTTTTGGCGTTGAAATTTTGGATCTATTCCTTTCTAACTAATACTCTAATACGGATACAGATGTATATTGTTCTAGGCCTGAGTTGTATATTATTCTAGGCCTATTAGATGTTAGGTTTTTGTATATTTCTATATATAGTGTGTAATTACTTTGTGATGAATATAATAATATTATTGTTCTCATCATGGTATCACAGAGCCAGAATAATACAACCGACGAATGTTTTTCTACGACCGACCGACCAATTTTTTTTGTTAAGCCTATCTGCACTAGTGCTCAAGCAATCACTTGGCTATTTTGATTTTTTTTCTTTCTTTGGTCCACATTCACGTCATCATCATCATGTGTAATAAAGAGGAGCAAAATCATACTCCTACCGAAACCAGTAAAAGCTACAAACAACCAGTCCGGAAGCTTCATCCTAAGGGGATTTTCACTATGAGTACAACTTATCATGCATACAAGAACGATGCATATAAGGGGGAAGAATCATCGAATATTAAAGAAACTATCGAAAAGTTTTATAACAAAATTTGGCAATTAAGGCTTCCAGGAAAGATAAAACACTTCTTATGGAGGATAATCAACAACTCCCTACCAATATCAGATAATCTCATGAAGAGAAACTTCAAGTGGACCAAATTTGTCGATTATGCAATATGAAGGACCTCGGGAAAATGAAATATTTTTTGGGCATTGAAGTTGCTCAAAACAAAATAGGTATTTATTTGTGCCAGAGGAAATATGCACTCGACATTATTTTTGAGACAGGTCTGCTGGGCTGCAAACCTGTGACATGTCCGATGGAACAACATCAGAAACTGGGGCTGTCAACTAGCCCTACTATGGTCGAAGGGAGAAGTATCAACGTCTGGTAGGTAGACTGTTGTATCTGTCTTTTACTCGTCCGGATATATGTTTTGCCGTGAATACTTTATCTCAGTTCTTGAAGAATCCAAAGGAGGAGCATTGGGTAGCTGCTCTTCGCGTAGTACGCTACTTGAAAGGTAGCCCAGGTCAGGGCGTTCTGCTTCAACGCCACTCCGATTTGAAGTTAACTGGATGGTGTGATTCCGATTGGGCAGCATGTCCACTTACACGGAGATCAGTGACAGGTTGTATAGTGTTTCTTGGATTTTCTCCAGTGTCTTCGAAGTCCAAGAAACATGATACAGTTTCTTTGTCATCCGTAGAAGCAAAATACCGGGCAATGACAAAGTTGACTCACAAATGTATATTGTTCTAGGCCTGAGTTGTATATTATTCTAGGCCATTAGCTGTTAGGTTTTTATATATTTCTATATAGAGTGTGTAATTACTTTGTGATGAATACAAGAATATTTTTAGTCTCATCATACTCTCTCTATCTTTTTTTAACTTGATGTTTAGGCTAAAGTTCTTGTATTTTTTTAACATGGTGTTTAAGTTTTTTCAATGTGTTTTTTTTTACCACCTTTCTTATTTTATCCCAATAAAGTAGTTGACTTTTAAGTTCACATCTTTATTTTTTTTTTATAAATAAATTCACATATTTATTAATTCCTACAAAATGAGGACAAAATAGTAATACTTTCCATAACCTTAATAAAGTAAGTTATTGCTAAACAACCTGTTAAGAAAATACGAAAGGCGTATTATTATTTTTGGACTCAAATCTAAATGTGATTAATATTGTTTTTACTAACTTTAACTCATAATTAAATTCCAAAAAAATATATACTCTATATAAGTTTTAACGCGCTCCTTTTAAAACTAATTTAGAAATTTGTATACACATTCGTCAAATCATACCACTAACTAAATATATATATTATTAGCTTAAAACATAAAATTAGTCATCGATTCTGTTCAATTTTTATGGGTTCTCTCATAAACCGAACCGATATTAGTTACGTTCATTTGAACAAATTTCGATCCAAAAAATCAGTTATATCCGGTTCGGTTCCCAATCCCTACTTTTATATAGATAGATAGATAGATGGATTCAACACCCTCTTCAATTCTTCATTGCCGCCTTTCAACTACTTACCCCATTTATGAGGTGCATTGTAAATTTTTTAACTATTAAAATCAAACTCGGTATAATACTAATAATAATACTAATAATAATGTTATACGAAGTAGGGGGAAATGTTAAGCAATTAAAGTTGGTCGTTCATTGTTTGAAAGTTGAAACTGCAAATCCAACAAACTACCAATTGAGCTACATTGTTGTATCCTCTTTTGGTAGTCATGAATTCTACATTCGGATCGTTTATGATGAAGAGGGTGCGCTTCAAGAGAATGATTCGGAGTTCTTGCAGATTATGATCAATATATAACATCTATGGTTACCACTCACCACAACAATTCTCACAAGTCTATGAAGCCACTCTAGTTCAAGCTGCATTATAGTTATGTATATACATGCTCTGCTCAAATCTGGAAAGCACAGGCAGTTTCGACTATCTGAAGTAAGCGTTAGTAGGATCACCTGCACCGAGTCTTGTCTCAATTCTGGACAAGGAAACAAATGTCAATTTGTCGTAAAACGTTGATATGATGATGGGTCTTATAAGTAACACTTTTGTCACAATCGGATTCGTGCATCGGAAAAAGGGGACGAGAAACTGCACACGGTGTCTGCTGTATAGAAGCAACCTGAAGAATGTGTTGACGTATATCTTCATTTAATTTACGTGTTCAATGAAATATCAAGAGCTAAGGGCCTCTATTGCTTCATATACTAGATGAACTAATTTCTTCATATCATGGAATCCAAAACTAAGAGCTCTTTTCATACAATCAATAATTTTAGCGCTTCCTTCCTCCTCAAGAATCTGACTGGCATAACCGAACGTGATCTGAGATTTCCTCGAGGCTTCCATTGCGGAATTTGCATACTTCGTCTGCAAGCATTGTAATAGAAAGATCCATTTTGATAAATGTCATACGAGAACAGATTGAAGAACAAAGATTCATGTTTATAAACGTCAAACGAGAATATATTGAAGAAACAATTTCTTACGACGTTTAGCAACTCCACAAACGTAGACCAACTTCTTGAATCAAGAGGATAAGTTTCAGCTGGTTGCGAGTAAGTGGAATCCGTTGGAACATCAGTTGGCTCCATGTCTTTCTGATTCTTGATGTTGTCGTCATTGGTAGCCTTCATCACCGGTGTTAGTCCTGTACAAGTTAAGAACGATTCTGATCGAAAGACTAGAGGAACTGTGAAAGAAAAATAGAGTGTGCCCTGAATCATACTCTTCTTTCTCTATTACTTGACTTTCCATTTCGGCTTGTTAACAAATTACAATCTCATCTTTTTCTTTCGGTTACTGATTTACAATTCGTATCCTCATTACGAAAATGCTTCACCATTTAGACCCTAATGTCTGGCATAAATTATGTTACCAAAGGTAAAATAGTAAAGCTGAGTTCAACAGGTATCACTGAACAACCGATTTCACCCAAAACCGAAGTTTTCTCAAAATAGATGTCAAACAAGAGGAGGCGTGACTTATCAGATAGATGACTATGGTATGTCCTAATACTTTTCTGTAACTGAGAGTTGGAACGCATGGTATGAAAAGAACAGCAGTAGGTGCTAGTTACGATTACTACCTGAAGTAAGCGAGTTGAAACGCATTGTATGAACAGAACAACAATAGGTGCAAGTTATAATTACTACCTGAAGTAAGCGACTGCAGAAAAGCTTGCAATTCTTGGAAGTCTCTTCGAACGTATAAATCACTAGAGTAAACTATCCGCATGTTTGATGCTTCCAAGCACTTATATGCTAGTGCAGCACAACCCATATCATTGCATCTCTCATATTCTTCGGCACAAAGTCTGAAATGTGAAGGGTGTATATTATTGGCATGTTAAGACGAATGAACCGCAGAAGATAAATGGATTATATTTCTCTACGAAAAGAAGTATGCAGCTTGTCTGCGCTGAAGTGGATGTACTTACTCTAATAACTTGGAAGTAGCTTCGTATATTTTAACTGGTGTCAGTTCCACATTTTCGTAACTTCCTAAAACGTGAGTGTCCAAGAGAGATGCTGCATCGAGATATTTTAAAGCCGCTTGGAAGAAGAACTCTGTACTTTCAATTTGACATCCAGAGGACTTCAATGCTCAAAAAATGTTGTTTAGGCTACGAACAGTTATATGTTACATCCAGGATAACTGTAGTCTATATCAACGGATCAGTAAAAATGTTAACATACCTTGAGAATGTCGGCAGAATTCTTAAGATCATCGGCTTCTTTAATGAACTTATTTGCTTCATCAGTCATTTTTTGCAATTCAACAATAGTAGGGCGTGTCATATCATTGCACAAGTAAAATTGGGGGTTGTCTCCCTCAGATGAAGATGAAGACCTATCAAGACCAAGACGCTGATATAAATGTTCGATCTTAGGGGCTGTAAGATTCTCCTTATCCAGTTCGGTTTCATTCGGCACTGCATGATTAGATTGATCAGCTGAGCAAGTTACTGAACCCTTTCTAATCACATCATGTCTGGATGAGTTACCCTCACCGCTAGAGGTAATAGTGGTTGACTCGGGCCCATTTTCCCTCAGGAAAGACTTGAGACCACGACGACTTGTGGTGCCATGATTCTGAACGTGGATACAGGGGAAAAACGAGAGGGAATTCGAATAAGAGCAAGGGGATAGGGACAATGGTTTATCTTATCCTTCGCAACAAACTGTAGGTACAAAAGATAGGTTGCAACATACATACATCTAAAGACACAGTCTCGGGAGATTTTGATATATTGTAGCTCAAGATGTTCTGTGAATTGGCCTCAAAAGGGGAGTTACTCGGAGAATGCTGGCAACCGGTTAAAAAGGAGCCATACTTGCCAAATCTTACACCTGTCACAAATCAACAGTGTCGAATTGGCTCAGGTTAAGAATCATAAAGACTCGAATGATACCATTAATCACATTTCACTCACCGTCGCAGTTAGGTAAAGGTACTTCCTGAAAATAGGAGCCCCAGTGTCCCAAGACTCGCTGAAGCCTCTCATCCTAAAATACCAGAGAACCATGACGAAAATATTTCAACTAATAGAAGAACTTATGCTTCGCAAAAATCAATCTCCGGGAAAGCCAGCCACGAGAAACTTTCACAATTAGACATATAGTTACTACTATAATAGAGCTGATATATTATGAATTATGATACTACGATATGCTTGACCTATCTAATGAGTTTCATGACTTGATAATCTTTCAAAATTCAGATATTTGGAAGTTGATTCCATTAGTGGGATTGCACCAAAAAGTATCATACAAGTAGCTAGTAGCCGATAACAAAGACAAAACAAGAGCATTAATCCAATGGAATGATAATTGACATCAGGTAAGTAGCTAGTAGCTGATAACAAAGAGAACCAAATTCATCAGAAAACGGAAATAGATCTGTCACTGCGACAAGTTAAATATGCCAACTCCTTAGACCTTATACCAAAAATCAATCGAGATACGTGAACTAGTTAGAGAAATATATCTGAAGTGGAGATCCCGGGCTCAAGATAGGATCATATTCCTGCTATGTATTAGAAGCAGATATGGAAAAACATATACGACTTCCCAAGAAAGAGGTCTCCCATAATTACTGAACTTCGAAGCTTGTAGGTCACTACTCCTGTAACATTATGTCCACAGTCCACACTGAACCGTGAACAAACAACAACTCAATGGAAAACTAAGCCTTTCCAGGCTAATCTCTTTGCCATATTACTAACATGCCGTTAAATGTATCATATCATACTACAAACACATCGGCAACATTCCTAAATAGAATTATGAATCGATATCAGTTTCATGCAAAACTACAGGTCGACAATACAAAGTTTTATACATCCACCCATGGTAAGAAAATGTGATAGTTATCTTTTCCATTTATTTAACAAAATCTCCTCGCCTCCTTACATGGTGATAATCGAACGCAGTACCTCAAAATCGTCCTAACTACTAGACCAATTCAACGTTCTCGTGCATTCGTGACATTAAAGTTGACTACATTAGAATCTTGCAGACTTGCAGTTGCCATTGTTCCATTTCTGATGTCTAATTAGTGAGACCAACTAATCTTTCACCCCATATTCTCAAAGTCAATGACTAAAACATGTGAACAACAATTATAAATCGCAAGTGTCTGGCACACTTTAACAGTTCTTAAGAACAACAAAATTCGAGTCAATCCAATAGCCTCGTGGAAAAGTCTCTTGCTAGTGACCATAACTCACCTCATCGCTAATTTACAAAAAAAAAAAAACAACAAAATTCAAACAAATACCATAAAAACCCAGACTTTGAGCAAAATAAACAATCTGAGCATGAATTTATATTCATATATACATTTAATAAACCAAGAATCTAGCAAACTGGGCAACATTATTTGCAAAATTGCGGAAACAATCTCCTTGTTATTACAGGATACTCGAAATCCCCTACCCTACTTAGGCGGGAGTGTCTTCAAAGCGCACGATAATATTGAAAACACATTTAAAAAAAGTAACAAATAAAAGATAAAAAAGTAGTTAAGCTCACTATATTAAAGGATGCAGAGCCATGTTCAGTGTCTTGCCCATAATTTCCCATTAAGTTATAATTTTTCTTCAAAGTCCAAACCAACAAATAAAAACTATAAAAAAAAACACCCCAACATCATAAATTTATGCAAGAAAGTAAATAATAAATGACTCAAAAAGAACTAAATCTAGACCGTCCATGTTGAGAGCTCATAAAATGTGATTCTAAGAAGAAGAAAAAAGACGAGTGTACTTACTATTTGTTCTGTTATAAAAAAACAAGTGTACTTATTTTGGAAAAGAAAAAAAATGGCCACGAAATATCTTTGATCATTCATGTTGTTGATATTTTTGTTCATCCTTCACTTTTCTCATTATTTAGCAAAACTCAGCTTTCATTCGGTTCGAAAAAAGTTCGATTCGATGTTCGGTTAGATGTAATTGGAGCTCGAACCTCATTTTAGCGTTGACCGAATTTGAATCATAGGTTTGGTTCGCCTCAAATTACATACATTTTAATTTTTTTGATTTTTCTTCTTATTTTATTATTAAAAAAAAAAATCAATTTTTTTGTTTGAACCTCGAACCTTCAAAAGAATTTAACCGAATTGAACTTCAAATTTTTGGGTTCGATCGAACTCGAACCGGATCGAACCTTCGGATCTCTGCTTCCGAGCCAAATAAAATCATGACGAAGTTCGATAAGGTTCGGCTTGTTTAAGGGCCTAAACACTATACACACATCCAAATATATATATTTTTTTAATATGTAAAATTACTATTTTATCCCTTTTTTAGGGGCATAATTATAATTTCCCTCTTGAAAATGACTATTTGGGTACATGTATAACAGATTACAAAATAAACTCCCTCCGACATTGGTGGAAACACTACTTGGGTAATTTTTGTACGAAATAGTAAAGGGGACAATCGATCAATTAGTCAGTAATTAATCAAACAAGCAAATAATTGAGTAGTCTAATGTAAATAATTAGAAGTTGAAGATTTGATGGACCATTATATTATTTCACCAAATAGTGAAATTAATACAAATGCTAAGTCAAAGCCTATGGCTCTCAATAGTTTCTACATACATACCTTTTTCTATTACAACCAACAATAGCTAAATGATGGACAATGTTATTCATGTCCATCATCATCCCAAACATATAACAATAATAATAATAATAATACTTATTTCGTTTTTTTTAACTTATTGTTTCGACTTTTCACGGACGACGAAACACGAGTTAAAAAAATGAAAGGAGTATTAGAAGTTTGATGAGTGGTATACAAATCATGGATGCTTAAACAATTTAAAAATCGAAGTCGCCACCTGCATCACCCATGGCATCTCCATATCCATCAGCATATGCAGCCGCTTCACCAACATCCCCCATCATATCTCCAATCAACAACCCCCCAAGCAATCCAGCTCCTAGTCCCATCCCCATTCCCCCCATCCCACTCTTTTTCTTCTTCGGTTTTCCGGGTTGGTTGTGACCATTGTATCCATAAGGTTGCGGTGGAGGTGCTCCGTATGCTCCTGGAGGTGGCGCGTAATAACCACCGTACCCCTGAGGAGGTGGTGTACCATACCCCTGAGGAGGTGGTGCACCGTACCCCTGGTATCCTTGTGGGTTAGGGTAGTAACCGGGTTGTGGTGGTGGGGGACCTGCCATCGGGTACCCTACATTTGGGTACCCTGGGTTCGGAGGGTATGCCCCCGCGTGCTGTGGTGGCATACTCGAGCCCGGCTGTCCATACCCTGCAGCCATCGGATACCCTTGATTTGGAGGGTATGCACCATATTGTGGTGGCATACTCGAGCCAGCTTGTCCGTATCCTCCAGCCGGAGGGTATGCCAGAGCAGGCTCGTCGACATTTTTAGATTTCACTTCCGTTGTAAATTTCTCCCCAAACTTATATGAAATTTTGAGAATACCTTTTCCTTTCCCCTTGATTTCGTATTCAGCAACCTTTTCTTTCTCACCATCTTCTTTACTTGAATTGCAATTTTCGTATAGGTTCATTATATTGAGAGAAACCTCGCCAACATCTTTATCGGGGCCAAATTTCTCCGCCATGATCTGGATAAAAAGAATCAATCCAGGCGGGGAGGCGATGGAACGGTCCTCTAACGTAAACTTGACCTTCTCGTTCCATCGAGGCGTTGTCCCACAATTCTTGTCCACTTTGGTCTTCTGCTTCGTCGTCGGGTTCCCAACTAAATAGGCCACGGCATAGAGGTCCATCTTGCCAACCACATTGATATCCTTCAAACCTTCCGCGGATACCAACGTTACTTCCAAACAGCGATACTCCATTTTCCTATATGATTCTTGAAAATATTGTGTAATATATTTTGATGAAAATTAAATTGAATCGAAAAATGGAGAAGTTGAAGATTGTGGATTTTGGGAGAGAGATGATTGGTTGATTATATAAAGTAGAGGTGGGGAGATTATTAGAAAATGAAGAGAAAGTTGAAGCCGTTTGTAGTGCGTGAGCATCTATTGGTAGACTGAATCTCATCCTTTAATTGGTTATTTATTAGCTAATTCTTTATTAACGAATATTTTCTAGAATATATTTTTGTAGCCGTGTTGAGTGCGTGTAGACTTTTTGTATTCCCAAGACTTTTCTATGATGGGTTGACTCGGAGTAAAGCTGTACATGAGCCAAGCAGAGTCGAGCTGAACACGAGCTCCAGATTTTTTGGCTCGACTCATGATTAGATCAGTCTTAGACTTGGAGCTAGCTCACGTGACCCATTTTAATTGTCAGAAAGAGAATCACAAGCATTATTAGTACTGAATTATTATTATTTATGATATGAATGTGGAAGTTTTAGGGACGATTGCATATTATAAATACTAAATGATTAGTTCGGATTATGAAAGATCATTAAAATTACTAGAATACTACGATATAAATATAACTAATATCACATTTTAATTTTTAAAAATAATATATATATACTATCGAGCTGGCTCCACGAGCGCCCGCGTTAAGAAGCTAGCTTGCGGCTCGGCTTTTACTATGCGCCGAGATTCGAGCCTCGGTTTACCCAAGCCGAGCCGAGCGAGCAGCTCGCTTAGCTTGGCTCATTCAATTGTTTGGTGGCATCTGATCCAAGCTTCAAACTATGAGATTTTTGGTTCAATTCTTGCTGAAGATAATTTGTCTCGTATTTCATTTAAAGTATTTATTAGTAAGTACATACTCAATAATATTATTTTATTCATATTTTCATCGTGAGTTTACAACCACTTAAAGACTTTTATATGATATATGTCTTCTTTTCATAAGAACTCTGATACAAGCCATTTGCTCATTGTCAACAATGTGTAGTCGAACTCTTGTACTTGTCTTCTTCTAGGATCTTTACTACCTTAAACATCGGGGTGGTTGCAATGGACTACGATCGTGATATAGATACTTGGACAGAGTACTTCCCCTCGCATTTGGAACATGGAGAAATGAGCCACATCGAAGTAGGAAATGACGACAAGATTAAGAAGAGAGCCTGACCCGTCGGACACCCGAGATAGTAACGGCATTGTATTTTAGAAAATCAACAATTTACCACCAAGTTGGCTCTGCAAAAGTGTTGAGAAATCAAAATGAGCCTAAATTCAGCAAGTATAAGATAAGAAATATTTGCAAAAGACCAATAGTATTTCGGATCAGAATTTGATAACCCATGTTTATGCAGGTCTAAAATCGACATCTCAAGGGGACAAGAAAACGTAATTGAAATTACCATGACCATGAATGCAGATTTGAGAGCCACACCAAAAGTCGATTCCATATTTACGTTGTCGTGGAACATCAAGGAATGCATCAACCACATTCCTCGACTCTGCAAATTGGCTAGGATATCATCTGGTAAAGGTATAAAGAGAATTTTCTCAGGTATAAAAATATCATCAAGATCCGAGATCACCATCATTTGCGGCTGTGACAAAGATGACTGTAGTGAACGGAAAAAAACAAAAAGAAAGATGATATATCATTAAGGAGTATTGATTTTTAATGGAAGAGTGTGAGAATGAATAAGGGATAAATAAACCAACTTGCATTCGTCCTCATAAAAACGTAAGGGGCTATCATAAGTAATCAACTCGATTTGTGTTCTAGGAAACCCAGGTAAGCAGTCCCCAAAGACGACTTTATAGCTTGTGCAACAACCTGTAAAACATAGCTTTGAGGTTGAATATCAAATGCGTAAGAAAAGCAATTAATAATCTTGTGAAGCATCATTCTATCTTCAAAACACTAGCAATAATAAAGAACATGGAATATAAATGACTTGCTGAAGGAAGAATTAAGAGGCACATCTACTAATTTGTTTAACTAACACAAAATCAGAACCAGGATTTATGGGACAAACATTTTTCACCTTCGCAGTAAAAATACAAAGTGAGTCAACGAAAAATAGGAGCAGGTAAACAGAGAATTGGTAGTGCCCTTTGGATAGAAACAGACCAGGGCAATGTTCCGGGTGGTGTGTCTTTACATTTTATGTATCTAAAGCAAATCTCACTTTAAAGACAAAAAGACGATACAAAAATATTGGTTGGACATGGATTTCAAGCATGGGCAGCAGAGTTTTCCTGCTAAAGATGTCCATACCTGCATTTTTTGGGTTCCAAACGAGGTTTAAGGGGAAAACCGCACAAAAGCTTCCTCCAAGCCATCTCCTGAGAGAGCTGAAAGCTGGAATGGCCTGTGGGGAAGCGGCAGTGATATCAGCTAGATAACACAAAATTTAGCTATATGACATGCAACCAAGTCAATATTTTTCAAACCAATTTGACAGCAACAAAACTTTTTTTCCGGAGCACTTTTTCCATGAGTTTCCATGTCTTACGGAGTCAAATTATTTTCTCTGCCTCTTGAGTATAATGAAATAAATCAAAATGGCTCATCACCCTGCCTACGCTTCTTATCTACGTGAAGTTATAGATAGTACTTGCACTTCACACTTGGGTCAATTCTGAAAAAGCATCGCCGGCTGTTATCACAAGGTAAGTTGCATACTATCCTATCCCCCCCCCCCTCTCTTTGACGGAAGTCTATTATTTAAACTTCAGAGGCATTGGGACAGGTTGATATTGATTATATAGAGTAAAATATTTGGTATTATCTGGCTCATGGATAAAATTGAATAAAGAAAAACGGTTCATCACACTTCCTCTGCATCTTATTTATTGTGAAGTAGTAGATAATGTTTAAAATTTTTATCTTGAGTTAACCAGGAAGATAGCATCACTGGTATCACAAGGGTAAGACACAATTTAAACCCCGAGAGCAAATTTAGAGGCACTAATTCGAACTTTATAATAAACCACTTCTTTGCATTTTGTTAACCTGATCAAAGACGAGAGCTTTTAGTAGCCAATTAGCAAACATCCTTCATTAGGGCTCCACTAATCGCGATTAAATTGGTTTACTGACTTTTAGGTTGATACTTGGGTACCTGAAATAATTTATTAGCTATAAGGAATAAAACATGATAGCATAACATGATAGCAAATGAATAAAATTACCTGAAGATCAGACAAATGGTTGTTGCACAATAAATACTGGTCCAGAATTTAATGGGAGGAGGCTCCAATAAGATCCCCTATCATCTATAAAACAGCCATGCCAGACGATTTTATAACGACCCTCAGGGAAAGTGGAACTGGTAAGCAAACAAGTCGAAAATCCTTGACCCCTACTGTTAACATGAAAACATATGAACTTCTCTTCAACAAAACCACCACTTTTATTTGTGTCCCTGACGGTACTAAGATTTGTAGACCCATTTACATGCTGCATTAACCTAACATTTAAATCAACCCTATCTTTACTTCTCCAATCTCCAATATCCAAATGTCTCTGCCTTTTATTCTCTTCCATAGAACCTGGAACATCTATTACTGTTGTACATTGTAATATACAGTACAATTTGCTCAACCGAACAGGCAGGTCACATGGCATGTTTCGCAATTGTAAGCAGATGTCCAGTGGTTGATCAACGCCTGAGACAATCAGTCCATCTAAATGTGTACCTTCTCCATTCATAATGTAAAGCTCAGAGGATAAAGATTGCCTGCAAGATATTCAATTGTCTGATAAATTTCATTGGGCAACGTTCAAGATTTATGAACCAAATGCTCAATTAATAACACAATATAAGTATGGTTTGAGTTAATCGGATAGCCTAGTGGAAAAGGCTCTTGCTAGTGATCAAAAGGTCCTAGGTTCGAAACTAACCTCATCACTAATTTACAAAAAATATATATATATATAAGTATGGTTTTAATTACATCATCAGCATTTAAATAATCAATCACTAGGTGATGACATAAGTTACCTTCTCTTCTTGTTCATACAATTAGGTATAACACGAAAAGTAAAAAACTAAAGCAAGATTCCAAGACTATGTTTAGTAGTATACCTGACAGAGAAGAAGTGACTAGGAATCTTAAAAGGAGTTGACATCCAAATTGAGACTGCACGCAGTAGAATTTGCAAACTATCCTTGTAAATTTCGGATGAACATTGATCATGGTGCTTATTCACGACCTTATGTTGCAAGTCGAGAAACCTTGTTACACAATACTTGCAAAGTTTCACCAAAGTGCTTGCTTCATTTCCAGCAACTAGTTTTCTGAAATGTGGAAAAGAGGAGCTCTTCGACCCTTGAAAACTTTTTAAAAGCATCCTCAGCTCTGAACTGGTACCGAAGTCTAAATGACATAACCGTCCAACCAGATCTTGTATTAGGACAGCTCGTAACTGCTCATTTGAGTTATAGCTCTTTGGATGTTCCGAGAAATGAGAGTTTCGTATGACAAAAGAATTCCCAGTACAAAAGGCCAACAATGAACAACTAAGTGCGAACTTCAATAGGGTCATCACACTATTCCTGTCCATGTCAATGAAAGACATTGCCAGCATATCAAATTCCATGGCCAAGTTCGTAAGCCGGTTAGAAAGAAGTATTAACTGATAAGCCAAAGAATGAGATTTTCCATTTCTCTCTAGATGTCCATTATTTCCAGAATTTTCTAATACGAAAATTGTATGGGAGAGCTTGATTACATCAGCCACAGTTTCTAACACCTCCCCTCTGAGACTTAATAGCCATCTCTGAAAATCAAATAGATGAGCTTTGATGGAAGCCCCAAGCTTTTGTTCCGAGAAGACGTAAATCTTAGAAACTTCCGAAAGGGTTCCAATGAATTTATCTAGGTCGATATTGCTCGGACTGAAATCTTCTTTATCAGTAGCATTAACTTTAAGCAACGGAAGGCCAACCAATTTGATTTGCCTCTCTGAACATGATAGTTGAGCCAAGGCTTCTAACCAACAAGCATAGTGGTCAGACTGAATCATTTTCGTCAGTTGTTCAAATATATGAGAAGCCAAAGACCATACCCCTCGACATGCTGCATACTTCCCTAATTTGTAAGATGACCAATTATCTTTCAATAACACCTCATTAACACGCTCAACCAAGAGTTTTTCATGATCAATAATGTAACTATCAGAACACAGAGCCTCATCACAAGAAAATCCATAGCCCCCACTCAATTTTGTAACTTTATCAAGTTCAAGCAACAACCGAATGTGTACAATTAAGGAGTGAAATAGAACCATGAATATTGTGTGTGTACAAACATCAAAAGCACCACACTGAACTACACTGCTTACCATATGATGGACTGAATTAAGGACTCTTTCAATCAGTTCATCTGGATATCCTTCTATGCAACTGCCTACAATTCTGGCGAAACAAAGCATCATTCCCGAGGACATTACAATCTCGGTTTGTCTTTGACCAGAGGTGACCACAGGATTTGACCAACCTTGTTTCTCTATTAATCCGTTTTGTGCAACAATCTTGACAAAATCTTGGATAAAAGCACAAACTTTGTCGAGTGACAGCACAACAACAATGGACTTTTCTTTCACAATATAATCTAAGAAGTTAAGCATGCATTTAACTGCGAGTTCCATCTTCATATCAGAGTTACAATTCCTCACTTTTGAATCCACAATCATTGAAATGACATATGAAATCAACATTATCAATTCTGACACCAATGTAGAACCAATTCCGTTCGATTCCACTTCTGGTAATTTTAAGATATTTTTTGAAATATCAGTTAAAACTTTGACACAAAGAAGTTTCTCTGACTTCACTGAACCTTTCATTATGTCCTTGACACCTCTAAAAAGAATTGAAATAATACTGAGGACTTCTTTGTCAGAAACAGAAGGTAAGTAGCAGAGAAAAACCTACAAAGTAATACATATCAGTCACCATTCATGATAATGGTATTCATAACTCCAATATACAAGCATCGGCATTACCTTGTGCATGAGTTTCAGAGATTCATAGTGCCTGGATAGCTGAGGCCCAGCTTGATCAATAATTTTGAGCAAATCCTGGAAGTTCTCTGAACTTAAAGACAAATGACAGGTTCTTCTAGCAAATATAAAATATAAACATCTGAATGCTACCGATTGTATCAGATTTGACTTCTTTGAGAGAAAAGAAAGGATGACCTCCAGCTGAAATGAAGTGTCATGCAAATTTGGAAAGTCACATATCAGAATTTATATTGTTCTCGAAAATAGAATGCTGTGGCAGAAATACTGCCAAAGACATATTGTTAGATATGTACCTGGTGGCGAATTAAAAGTGTCCATCTGGTGGAAATTTGTGAAAGTGAGATTAGCATCACAACAACAAATTCATCTTCTGACGAATTTAAGGCCAACCTTAAACCTGCCTGAATGAATACAACAGTCACATACTTTAATGTCATTTTCCCAAAAAAATATGGAATCTAAAATGCAATTTTCAAGAGACTATACCTACCATCATAAATACTAGGTTGTTCTGACTATCCTAAGCATGGTATATTAATTACAATCGGGAACAATTTGTATATATATATATGTAACTGATAAATTATATCCAAAGTCAGTCTATATATATATGTAACTGATAAATTATATCCAAATTCAGTCTTTTATAAGTTAATTATCTCTATAGAATTTACTTAATTAACTACATACAGATAAAGTACAAGACCAGAAGGTCTCAATATGATGAAGTGCCGAACCTTATAAGCTCTATCTGCAAGTGGGAATGGGTGGCAGAGCTTAGCAAAAGCTCGTGCTCCTGCTAATCTTAACGAACTTGTTTCGCAAGAGGTCACATTAGTAACCAGCATCTCCAAGAAAACAGAAGCAAAGTCATCTTCTTTTTCACATAAGCATCCTGCAGCAAACAAAGAAGCCTTCACCTGTATTGATTGGTTGAACATAAGAGAACATCAAAGAGAGTAAGAGACACATGGAGAAGGCACTTTTATACTAATGAAACAAATGGACTATGTTAGACAATTCAAGTCCACGAAGTACGTACAAACTATAAATCTTCAACAAGTTAGCAACTTAGCATTAGTTGCAAAATTTAGATGTTCTTTGAAAATATGTGATGATCAAATACACAGAATGTGTACGCAAAACAATGTAATCATGGAGCAAACACAACGAAGCAAAAAAAAATGAAATGAAGGAAGAGAACGCAGAACTGCATTGATACCAAATGGAAACATATTCCAACCAAAATGGACCAGTTGTCAGTTACCTCCAACTCATTGCAGGACACCAAACTCGAAAGCACTAGATACCTAATATGAGCACTATCTTTGGCCAAATTCGCCCAGCAACCAACCAAACCTAAAGCCAATGCCCGTTCCTCTACATTGCCTGTCTCAAGCACCACCGTCACTCTTCTCAATACCTCTTTATAATTCACAAGAATACTTCTCGAAAAAACACCCTCACAACCACCATCGCTAGTCACAACCCCTTTTTTTCGTTTCGCTCGCTCTTCCAAAAATACTTTCAAAATAGTAATCTTTATATGTTTGTCACCAAGCCTAAATGCATCCCCTAACCTGAGAAATATAGCATTCAAGAATAGCTTATCCTCGTCTGCGATTAGTCCAAACATTCTATACTCTGCTTGTGTAAGCTCAGGTTCCCTATTCCACCACTCAATTTTTGACCCAATTTCTTGAATTGCTTCAATAGCTTTACCTATACATACAAGAAATTAACTTTTTTCACTGAATGATTGATATAATAGAGATAAAATTAACAGTATTTTCAACATAACTTTGAAAACTTAATGTACAAATACTAGCTTTTTTCTTTTTACTAATAAATTACTATATAACATTAACAGAAAATTCCTAATATAAAATTGAAAAAATAACAACATTCTCTTATTACTGATTGATTACTAAAGAGATATAGTAAACAGAATTATGGACGTGAGACCAAAAAATGTAATTTATTAACATGATATAGAAAAAATACCATCTTTTTTGTTTTGACTGAATTAATTAATAAGTAGATAGAATTAACAGTAATTTTGAACATAATATTTTTTTATATATAAAAAGAATGTGAAATATACCATTTTTATTAGAGCGGAGGGCTTTATCAAGTTGAATGCTCCATTCCATAGCACATGCTGCTGGGACTTTCTCCATCAAAATATGTTATGCCACTCAATTTGTTTGTTAATTTGGATTAGGGTTTATTTATGGTGTGTTTGAATCGGGTGAACTAGGGAGTGTTGTAGTTTATTTTGGTAATTTCATCATTCGTTTTTTTTGCAACCCAAAAAATATTCTCTCCTTTTTTTATGTGACGTTTTAGAGTTTTGATTTCGTATTTTTTATATGTTTGTTTTATATTCGAGTATGTTTTTCCAAATTTTTATGACTTTTATTGAAATTATCAACCAATCAATAATATATTGACAATCAATTCACATTTACATTTTCAATGTACTTTTTTTACTACTCGTACTTTTTATTAATCTATCTATGACTTTGTATACAATCGACCACTCACGTTGGGTATTATGTATAGTTTGGGTCACTCGCACAATTTGTAGGTGCAACTCTCGATTTTTCGAAATTTGTTACATTTTTGTAGGGGCAGTTTTGTCATTCTCCCATAATGTTGGTAGTGTAATGGAAGTTAATGAAAAAGATAATGAGTGTTAGTTGAGGTTAATGACAAATTATCGGAGAATGACAAAAATACCCCTACCAGAATGTTAAAAATCTTGAAAAATCGTGAAATGTACCTAAAAACGTGTGAATGACCGAAAGTATACATAATACCCAACGTGAGTGATCGAAAATCAAGGTAGTATATAAAAGTCGGAATCCGCGTGCATCACACGCGTGATCGTCCGACCTGCCACACTTTGCCGGCTTGTACATTGTGCTGTTATTTGTTGTACCTTCGCCAAGGAAATTCGCGTCTCATACACGCGTGGTCATCATGCCTGGTTTTTTAATTTGCTTCGGTGCATTGTTAATTGTACCTCATGCTTCAGCCGTTGTACATTTGCTTTTGGACGTGGGCTGCACTTTACATGTGTCTCTTGTACGTTTCTTTAAAATTGCAGCATGACCCCTCGTGTATTTTCTATATTTGTTACAAATTCGAAAATGACCCCTCAATAAATCCTTCTTCAGACAATAACATCAATTAACGAGTTCAACAAACATTTTTTTTTGTGTGTGTTTCCTCCTCCCCCTTTACTTTTCTTTAATTTGATTAATAATTTGGTACGGTTTTTCCGTTTGTTTCCTATCAGCTATGGGTAAATACAATTGCTCATCTTGATGGGTATGTAATAAATAGTGAAGCTATAAATTTCGATAATAATTTACATAAACTTGCTAGATGCTTCTTTGTCTCACTGTTCTGATGATTTGATGGTGTACTGATGTAGCAGGGATATTTTATCACTAATCTCAGACATTATAGGAACCTCTAAGCTTATAAGCTGTCATATAATAAAAACTTTCATAATCTGCCCTTCCATTATTGTTGTTTCAACCTTAAAACGAAGGGCATTTTTGGTAATTTGGATATATCCTTGTAGATATGGTAATCATGATGTTTAATTTACCAAAGTACAAAGATAAACATTACTTTTCATCAGTTTTTTTTTATGTAGTAACAACTGATCATTTATCCCACCTCTATAGGAAAGGTTGTATATTCCTTCATAAAAAATGTAATTTATACAATGTACTTGATTGTTAGTTTGATCATGATCTTTCCAACTAAATGATATTATTTGCTTTGTGCTTAACATGTGTTTGATGTTTAATTTACCAATGGACAAAGATAAACATTACCTTGATCATTTTTTTGTCTTGTAAGTAGTTGATTGTTAGTTTGATCATGATCTTTCTAACTGAATGATACTCCCTCCGTTCTCTTTTACTTGTCGTTCTAGCCATTTGCACATAGATTAAGAAAAAGTAAAAGAGAGTCAAAAAGTACATTGGAAATGTAAAATTACAATCAATTGAGACTATATAATTGGTTGTTTGATAAATTCAAAGTAAAAAGTAATTAAAAGGTACATTGATAATATAAATTTGCAATTAATTAAGCTAAAACGACAACTATTTAGAAACAAAAATTTGAGGCCAGAACGACAAGTAAAAGAGAACGGAGGGAGTATTATTTGTGTTAATAATCTATTGGCCCAGACCAATTAAGCCCAATACAATTAGTAGTCTCTTAATATTGTCTAACCCTAACCTATATTATTATTATATATACGTTAGTAATCTGCTTTATTTTATTCAAGCCAGAGAAATATATTCTAGCCTCCACTACTGTTTTGTACACCAGTGACCTAGCATTTTCTTTCGCTTCCTCAATAAAAGAGCTTTGTGCCAAAACCCTATTGAGATTGGAGACTTTTGTAGTTGGGTTGCCCCTTGGCCAATTGGTGACGCATTGACGATATATATGAATCATTATTGTCAGGAGAACTGAGCCAAAACAATATTCGATAACGATGTTGATCCTCAACAGTGGTATCAGAGCAGTGGTATCAGAGCTTGTGTTATTTTTGTTATTGTTTATTGTTAAATCGAAAAAAAAACAAAAAGAAGAATCATTGCCACACGTGTCTCAAAAACCCTAGCCTTATTCACTGCCTCACGCGCCCCTACCAAATCAATTTCAGATCGGGAATTGTTCTCCCACATCTGAAGCCGCCAATGTCCCAACCAGATCTGTTCGAACTCTGTTTGTCGGAGTCGAGAACTGTTGGGGGGCTGATTTGGAGGTCCGATTTGGTGCAGATTGCAGATCGGAGGAGACGACATTGCCTTTGTCGTCGAGATGAGGAGCTGGTCGGAGGCGTCTGCTAATGTTCGTCGGCAGATTGGAGCCGAGCCATTCGTGGCTGGACAGTTTTGGACAGAGGCCGTCCGTGAGCTGCTGCCGAGGCTGAAGATTGAAGAAGCAGAAGATTGAAGCTTAATCCGTTTTAAATTTCAGTATTTTATTGCTGTATTGGGGTCCGGATCTGTTTATCCGGCATTGTGTGCTGCTTTAATATTTTGTTTTTTTGTTGTTTATCATTTTTGTTATTTCAAATACTAAAATTCTATTACTTTGTGTATTTGGGTCATATTGTTTTTAACATTGATTATAATTGTTTAATTATGACTTTTGCTAATCAATATGGTTTGGTTCCTTTTGATGGAAAATCTGATTTTAGTATTTGGCAAAAACAAATTAAATGTGTTTTAATTCAACAAAAATGTGTTAAAGCTATCACCCAAAACTATGTGACTACTGATACTGAGGATAAAATAATTGAAATGAATGAGAATGCATGTTCGACCATTTATTTGAACATATCTGCCAATGTGATTAGAAAAGTTGGTAATACTGAATGTGCTAAAACTGTCTGGGATCAACTACATGCTCTTTATACTAAAACCTAATTGCCCAATAAAATGTTTTTACATGAAAAGTTTTTTAAATTTAGGTTAGATATGTCTAAGGATATTGATGACAATCTTGATGTTTTTACTAAACTTATAGCTGATATTAAATTGTCTAGTGATAAAAACATTGATGATTATGCTCCCATTGCTTTGTTGAATGTTATACCTGATTCTTTTAGTGATGTTAAATCTGCGATTAAGTATGGTAGAGATAATGTTTCGTTGGACTGTGTTGTTAATGGTTTTAAAAGTAAAGAAGTGGATATGAAACATTCTGGGGTAGTAAGAATTCTGGGGAGGTTATGCATGTCAGGGGTAGATCTCAAAACCGGTTTAGTGCGCATAAAAATGGTAATAATGGCGATTATGGTAAGAAGAACACTTATAATAAAAAAGGCAGATCTAAATCTAGGTCTAATATAAAAAAGTGTTATAATTGTCATGAACATGGTCACTTTGTTAAGGATTGCCCTAAGGTTAATAAGAATCAGAGAAATGAGCATGCTAATTTGGTTGTATCTGAAGGTAATATGGGTGATGTTTTTATGGCGAGTAATCTATGTGATTATGTTTTGTTGAACTCTGTGTTATCTGATTCTGATTGGTTGGTTGATTCGGGTTGTACTTTTCATATGAGTCCTTTAAAAACCTGTTTTCAAGTTATAAGTTTGTTGATAATGGCTTTGTGTCTCTGGCGAATTGTAAAAACTGCAATGTGTTAGGATTAGGAGATGTATGTCTTCGTTTTTCTTCGGGTTATGTGTTTACTTTGAAGAATGTTCGGCATGTTCCTGATTTGCGTTATAATTTGTTGTCATGTGCTGCTCTTGAAGATGATGGTTTGGAGGGAAAATAGGGAAAGGGTGTTATGAAAATTTTGAAAGGTTCTTTGGTTGTCTTTACTGCTAAAAAGATAAATAACTTGTATGTTTGTCATGCTGAACCTGCTTATGCTTCTGTGAACTCTGTGACTGAATGCAAATCTGTTTTATGGCATAATAGATTGGGTCATATGAGTAATAAGGGCTTAGAAATTTTGCATAAAAATGGTCATTTTGGTAAGGATAAAATGTCCCCTATCCCTTTCTGTGAATCTTGTGTGTTAGGGAAGCAGCATAAAGTGAGTTTTCCCACTTCCCAATACTCGAATGTGATTAAGTGTGCTGATGTGCTTGATTATTTGCATGCTGATGTGTGGGGACCCGCCAGTGTTTCTACACATGGTGGGAACCAATAATTGATGATTATTCGCGCAAAGTTTGGGTTTTGCTTTTGAAACAAAAATCTGATGTTTTTGAAAAGTTTAAAAACTCGAAGGTGTTTATTGAAAACCAAACTGAAAAGAAAATTAAAACCCTTAGGACCAATAACGGTCTTGATTTTTGCAATAAACAGATGAATGACTTGTGTGCTACTTGGGGTATTAAAAGGCATAGGTCTGACCCCAGCAGAATGGGGTAGCTGAGAGGATGAATATGACTCTTTTAGAAAAGGTGATGGCTCTTTTAGCCATGTGTGGTCTTTCTAAGAAGTTTTGGGGAATGTTGTTACTACCGTTGCTTATCTGATTAATAGGTCCCCTAGTGTCCTTTAGGAGGGAAAATTCCTGAATCTGTGTTTACGGGTAAACCTCTTGATTTAAGTAATTTGAGAACTTTTGGTTGTGTTGGTTATGTGCATCAGAAGGTTGATAAGTTGGAACCTAGGTCTAAGAAATGTGTTTTCTTGGGGTATCCTGAGGGTGTTAAAGGTTATAGGCTTTGGGATAGGAGTGAACCGGGGTTAAGAATTGTTGTTAGCAGAGATGTTATTTTTAATGAAAATGAGTTTCCTTGCTTGTCTGTGCCCTCTTCTCCTATTAATGATGCTTCGATTGAGGTGGAGCAATTGCCTGTTACTATTGATCAACCTGAATCTTCTGTGTCTAAGATGAGAATGCACAACCTTGTTATTGTTAATGAAGATGATACTACTCCAAATGAGGTGGAGCATAATGTGCATGATAATGTTGTGCCTAATAGTTTACCTGATACAAATGTTTTGGATGTTACACATGATAACTTACATGTTTCTAATGTTGAGAATGCTTCTGATGTTGTGCATGTTTCTGATGTTGTGCTTGTTTTAAATAATTATCAACTCACGAGAGACAGGACTAAAAGAACCATTAAAATGCCTGATAGATATGTGAATGATTGTAACTTGTCTGAGTTTGCTTTTAATGTGTTTGAGTCTGTTGAGTATGATGAGCCTAAGACATATAAAGAAGCTTTAAGGTCGAATTATTCTAATGAATGGATTGCTGCTATGAATAATGAGATGGAATCCCTAAGGATTAATGAAACCTGCAAAACTTGTTCCTAGACCCCCTAGTTGCTATGTGGTAGACTGTAAGTGATTGTTTAAGGTGAAGCAAGAATCTGATAAGGTTAGATTTAAAGCTAGGTCAGTAGCTAAGGGATTTACTCAAAAGGAGGGAATTGATTATGCTGAGACCTTTCCTCCTGTGGTTAAGTTTACTACTGTTCGTATTATGCTTGCTTTAGTTGCTCATTTTAATTGGGAATTAAAACAGATGGATGTGACTACTGCTTTCTTACATGGTGAACTTGACAAAAATATTTATATGCATCAACCTGAGGGCTTTGTGGACCCTAATTTGCCTGATAATGTGTGTTTGTTAAAAAGGCCTTGTATGGTTTAAAACAATTTCCTAGGCAATGGAATATTAAATTTGACAATTGTATGCAATCTTTGAAGTTTCATAAAAGTTCTTCTGATCATTGCCTTTATTTCAAAAACATAGACTCTGTTCCTGTATTTCTTTTGATTTATGTGGATGACATGTTGATTGTTAGTTCTTGCTTGAAGTCTATTAAAAATGTCTAAAAATATCTTTGTGAGAATTTTGACATGAAAGATTTAGGTGATGCTAAGAAGATTTTGGGCATGAACATCATTAGAGATAGACAGAAATCGACTCTTGTTTTAAATCAAAGTGCATATGTTGAAAAGATTTTGAGTAAATTTTTTATGTCTGATGCTAAACTTGTTAATGTCCCTCTTGCTTCTCATTTTGTGTTAAGTAAGGATTAGTCTCCCAAGACTGAAGCCGAAATGAATGATATGAAGAATGTGTCATATTCTAATGCTATAGGTTCTGTTATGTACCTCATGGTTAACACTAGGCCTGATATTGCATATGCGGTTAGTTGCTTAAGTAAGTATATGTCTAATCCTGGTATGCCTCATTGGAATGCTTTCAAGTGGTTGTTACGGTATTTGAAGTCGACTGTTAATGTTGTCTTGAGTTTCTCTAAATATCATGATGGTACTAAGTTGATTGGCTATGTTGATTCTAATTATGCTAATGATAGGGATAATAGAAGATCTACTACTTCCTATGTGTTCACTTTGTGTGGTTCTTGCATTAGTTGGAAGTCTCAACTTCAACACATTGTTGCTTTATCTACTACTGAATCTGAATATGTAGCTGCAACTGAAGCTTATAAAGAAGCTTTGTGGCTTATATATTGTCTGAAATTGGTTTTCTTGATAAGCATGTTGTTGTGTTTTCTGATAGTCAATCTGCTATTCAATTATGTAAAAACCCTATCTTCCATGATAGGACTAAACATATTGATGTTAGGTTTCATTATATTCGTGATATTGTTAATAAAGGCATTGTTAGGTTGGAGAAAATTCTCTCGGAATTTAATCCTGCTGATATGGGTACAAAGTGTTTGCCTGCAGAGAAGCTCATGTCATGTCAAAGAATCCTGAACTTTGACACAGGTTAGTTGACCCGTACGTGTTTAGAACTCGATGACCTTATGGTAAAGTTCGGTCCCTCGTGGACTTGGTTATTTGTTTCCCTTGTCCCGATCTGTGTACCCTCCATTACTTGTATAGTCTTTGTGATTTTACAAGTATGGTTTGGCGATGATGAGTTCCTGGATTCCTATGTCAAATGCGATGCCTTGGTCCAAAGGTGGAGATTGTTAATAATCTATTGGCCCAGACCAATTAAGCCCAATACAATTAGTAGCCTCATAATATTGCCTAACCCTAACCTATATTATTATTATATAAACGTTAGTAATTTGCTTTATTTTATTCAAGCCAGAGAAATATATTCTAGCCTCCACTATGTTTTGTATACCAGTGACCTAGCATTTTCTTTCGCTTCCTCAATAAAAGAGCTTTGTGCCAAAACCCTATTGAGATTGGAGACTTTTGTAGTTGGGTTGCCCCTTGGCCAATTGGTGACGCATTGACGATATATAGGAATCATTATTGTCAGGAGAACTGAGCCAAAACAATATTCGATTAATTTGCTTTGTGCTTAACATGTGTTTGATGTTTAATTTACCAATGGACAAAGATAAACATTACCTTCATCATTTTTTTGTCTTGTAAGAATGTTTTTGTCTTCTAAAAGTTGGTTTTCAGTCAGTTGTTTATAGGTAAGTTAGCAAGTTCTTTGACAAAGAATTGCAATTTAAACATTGTCTTCTTAATTTTATGATGGTTGTTTTACAAGAATAACGTTCTTTGATTCTGCTCAGCGTGTGCCTCTTCGTAAATGTTTACAGGTCATTCACCTCACTCTAATATATCAGGAAAGTATTGGCCATATTGTGATATACGCTCAATACTTCTGGAACAAAGACCATTACTTCTGAAATAAAGACCATCAGAGGTGACTTACTAACCTTATTTTCTTCATTTTGTGTATTCCTTTCTCTATTTAATCAGTTTGATAGTTATGTGTTTCTGTTTGTGTGTGTTTTGTTGCCTCTGTTTTATGCCCTCGTGCTTTAATGCTGCCTTAGTTTCTTATTATCTTTGTTATTATCCCTGATTTCATACCTGATTCAAGTTATGTTTTGCTGAATTTACTTACCTAATATTTATCAAGCTACTTTGACAACTATTTATATATAATAATATACTTCCGATTATGAAACATGATTACAAGGTCCATATACAACCAGCTTCTGGTATCTTCATTCCTGCCATACTTAAAACGACCACACTCCCCTGTTGGGATTAACCTAGATAAAAGTAATTTACATCACCAGATTTCCTATCTAGGAATTAGAAACAAAAGTGATTAGCATTATCATTAGTCCTCCGTGGGAATTAACAAAAGGCCTGCAGGAAATACTAGGTAATTAGCAGGAACATTAACTTGTTAGAGTAATTTATAGTAGGTCCTTGACCAGCCGTAGAGTACTTCAGCCCCCAAATTCAATAACTATCATTTCAAACTCCCCACCATCGTTCAGGAAGAAGAACAGCTTGAATCCCACCATAATTTCACAGCTACTTACTAAGTAAGTCCATGCATCACCACGGAAGTACCCTAGGTCAGTCGAAATATTCTCAAAGACATGTTCTCCATTGTGAATATTCATAGTAGTCCTCAGACATAAGGCCAAGTTATGTGCGAGATTGGCTGGTATTGGCTGCATAATATCATTACCCCAGATTAATGTGTATGTATAATGTATTGATAATACTTCATATAACAAAAATCAAGATCAGCAAGATAATATACTTACTATAGCTACTTCATTCTCTGGTTTGAACACACAAACACCACTAGTACCACCAAAGAGGTATGACATGTATGTTGGATAATATGCAATTACATATGAATTCGATAGGTCAACTGACTCATATGTGCGGGGAGATTTGATTCACAAACCAAATTTGAATCGACATCATAGCTATCTAAAACATTCTCCCAAATAGATCTGACTCCTACTTTCTTCTTAAACCTTAACGGAAAAATTGTTTCCCCCGCACAGTAAGAAGCAAGTAAAATATTCCCCGTCACTAAATGTGCTTCCCTAACAAACCTTTTCCAGCCAAAACGTAGCTCCTTTCTGATGACGGTAACGACAAATGTCTTCCCCCACCATACCTTACGGTAACGGCACCATTTCCTTGTAAATTCAGGGTTCCAATAAATATGTCAGGTAATTTCTGGAATTAAGAATTAAGAGAAGTAAGTATTAGACACACATTTTCATGACCATTTCTTGAAAAGAATTCATCAATGGAAGAAAGAAACCCCACACCGATCTGTAGCCATTACAGTAACTAATAGTGAAGTAGCAACAACCACCTTCAGAATGAGATTAGGAATAATTATAAAGATGTAAAAAACAATATAAAGTATGGACAAGTACTGGCTTTAGAACAACAAGAACAAAAAAAAGAAGAACAGACAAATCTATTACTTACTTCCAATAATCATGTTGCTCAATATTTTTTTCTGATGGAACTAATAAAAACTACCAGGAGATACTGCCCTTTTATAGATGGAAGTGGCTTAAATGCTATGTTGATTTGGTAGGATATTTCCCAACTAACACCGAACTGTCTGATTATCCCATGCTAGGGCCTCATTTATTTAAGACACCTTTTCCTGTTTTACAACTAAAAAGGAACCATTTCACAATTAATAACTGTTGTGCTTGTTTACCATTATTGCAGATCCTGTCTATTGTATGAATGATATTTGTTTATAATGTGTTGAGAAACATTGAATGTCTATCTCTAAGACATATTTTATGCATTTAGCCAGTAGTTTATGTTGTACCTTAATATATATACTAGTTACCGGGTGCCCGTCTAACGACGGTCAGGTTTTTCTTATATGGTAGGACTAACTAAATCCAAAAGAGGTTTTTATATAGATAAAAGCGTTATAAATTTTACATGACGTTAAGTTTAGTTCGGGTCTACAAAAGTAGAGAGTTCTTCATAAGAAATTAGCCACTACAATGCTTGTTGATAGTGCATTGAGATATAGTTGTAGTACAAAACATTAGCATAATGGAAATTATGTTGTTAACTTGCTGATGGACTGGTTGTGTCCGTTTCATCTACACTGCTTTCACTCCCAGTAGCAATGCTCGGGTTGATCTTAAACAACCTTTTTTTTGGACTACCTGGTTAAAGAGAACATGTTTTTCAGTTAAAAAATAAATAATAAGGTCATTTAATGGCATATTGATATATGACTATTTGATTAATTGTAATTTTGCGTACCACCACCGATATTGATTTCACGCATTTGTCTTTTCAGTGGGGATAAAGATGACTGCGAAGTATCTATAGATTTTCCTCGAGTAGGAGATCCAGTCATGCTGTCCTTGTCTCGGCTATTTGAGGTGTCAATTTCGTTGCAGTCGCCATCTTCATAGTATGCAACAAGAATCATTTTTTTCTGAGCATCATCAGTTCCTGCAAATGTTCGGCGTACCAACACCTGAAAGAGCCTTCCTTCGAATTCAGTTTTGATGGTTGCAAGATCGTATTGTTGCCCCTGGAAATTTTCAAAACACTTGCATAAGTATTCAGAACGTTTGTATATTTAGCTATTTTTTCTCATTTGTAAAAGTGAATGATCAGGTAAAACATTACCATTGAATACAGCTTTGCTAGTTGAGTAGCTGTTGTCTGAAGAATGCATTCGGCAACGTCATCAAAAGCAATTATCTTATTTTCATTACTTTGATCATAGATCGACATCAAAACATATGACCTAATGTTAAACAACATTATAAAGCTGTGTCATTATTTTGTAATGATATTCCATTTGTAATATTATTAGAATAATGAATACCTAGCTTTCGCCGTGACAGTCTCGTGGCAATCTAGGCAATTGTACTCAGTATTTTCTTCATTCGCACTTATTTTCGAACGACAGTTACTGCATTCAAAGTAGAATAGCTTCTCATATTCATCTGATATTTGAAGATGTCCCTTCACCCAATATTCACCAGCTGTAGAGACTTGCTTGAGCTCTCCTAAAGAAAGTACTTTTAAATCTCCTTGCAGTACAAGTTCCCTAGATATTTTCAAGGATTTATCGACAAGCAGCTCCTCCAGATCTGAGTCTGTCCTTGTTCGAATCCTGTTAGTTTATTACACGGTCGCTTAAATTTATTGGTAACAGGATAAATATATCTAATATGTGCTATTGGCTATTTGAAATAAATCATACCATTTTTTTAACGTTCCCGCAAGCTCAATCGGTGGATCAACCGTGAATGAAGAACAGTTTTTGGTAGACAGACAAGTGCCTAATAAGGGGTTGAGCAATGAAGTAATTTATATGAAGGCTTTATTTACCATGAATATAAATGTATGTACTACTCACCTTTGTAAGTTGATAAACTTAAACGCTTTGCAACAACAATTGACAGTGATTTGGCTGCATCAAGTAGAATAGGTCCTTGGGTTTCAACCATTTCACCCCACAAAGTAACACAGAGAGGTATTTGCCTAAGATGAAACGAATATTTAAAGACAGTCAATATTAGACGTAATAAGACAAGATTAGTTAATATTAATAACTTACTCTGTGTCTATAAAAGTAAAACGTTGTACAGTCTTTGAACCGGATTGAGTTGTGACAACGTCAGGGTTTTCATATGCAACAATCGCACCCATGATATCTAGCATATGAAGCAGTATGAATTTTTGTTCTGCATTAGTCTAGGCACTTTTTGTTATGTAATTGAAATTAAGTAATTACATCTACTCACCAAAAGTGTTTGATGTTGTCTGCCTTGTTTTGGCAATGACACTGAATGGTGTTAGCCTATCCAAGAAATACCTCAAGTTTGGAGTACCTTGTGGTGCTGGCCGTATTAAAGTATCCTTTTGCAGAATCCATTGATATGGATTGGGGAGGATTTTAAACTGAGAATCAACTGGCTTGACTTTTGCGTTGGATATGTCATAGATGTGAAACTGGTGCAGTATTTCTACCAACACTGCTACATGTGGATCAAAGATGGTTGATACGACATTATTTCCCTGGACCAATAATATATGTATATATATTAATATCATCAACCTATGCTGTTTATTTGAAAATACTTTCTATTAATATGGCAAATGACTGAATGTACCCTCGTTGTCTGTCAGGATATATCTCTTCAATTTGGAGCCATTCATGCATTTCATGGATGGAATGTCCTCGGTTATGGTCACCCTTGATGTCCAGTTCCTTGTTGTGTTATTTATCTGAGGGATAAGCTTGTAAGATTGTGCCATTTGTAGGTGTGCACTATTCCTGCAATAGCTAATACAACATATTTATTGTTAACTATAGTATAAGTTTCCATGTATTAAATGTAAACCACTTAAGGCAAGTCTATACAAGCATTGGCTGCATGTAAAGCACCCCTATTTGTAGTTTATGGTTGCTAGTCATTTCAAATTAATGTAACATTGATGCCTGGTTTAGCTATAAAAGGGCAGGTATACTGCACTTGATCTCAGCAAATTACTCAAAAAGAAAGCACTAAGAATATAGATAGGAAGAATGATAGTTGGAAGTAAGGAATAGCTTTCAATCAGATTTCTTTCTCCTGCCTCATAAGGCATTTGATTTTAGGACTTCATTTGAAGTTCATCCCTGATGAGCATTATGTTTTTATTATTTCAATTCAAGTGTTTTAACCCATGCTTTTTTTCTTATGTAGGTGGTACTTGTTATTTTACTATAGATTTTTGCGCTGGCTATAGGACGGTATGTTTATGCCAGACACTACAATCTGCAAAGGAAACAATAATTTTTCCTCCTTACATAATTTCTCCTCCTTACTAACAATTCTTGTTTGCTTCTTTTAATTGCAGAGACTACCGGACACCTTCATAGGTCCATTAGATCTACAAGGTTCTGGGCTCATCAATGTAAGGTATGGAGGCGCCAGCTTTATAGTGATTGTGAACAAGCGTGAATTACGCTCTGGTTAGAGTGATGTTGTAAGGGAGGTACATCTCGTAACTGGTAACATTCTACTTGCTTCATTCTCCGGAGGAAACACTATTTATGTGCTTAGGTTCAAGAAAGGTATTGGGGTGAACCATATTTGGGCAAATATTATGGATCCTTTAGATGTGGACTCAGAGCTATTAAGTGAAACTAATCTTCCTAATGACCTAGCTGCCGTTGATCTACACAACCCATATATAACAAGTTACTTTCCTGCATATATGAGTTATTTATTTGGCTCTACTTCTGGTATGTGCGTGTTCAAACCTGGTAGTGAATTGGCTTTGGTGAGTAAGGATCCTTTTAATTTTGATTTCATCACATGCATTATGTTAACTGATGGTCATCTAAGATTGGTAATTGTATTTTGCAGGAGATACCATTTAATATAGCCCATCATCTGATCTTACGTTCGAGCACTACTATTAATATTCGATGCGGTGAAATAGTGTTTCAGAACGTTGCGGTTGTGCTGGGTTTTTTTAGTGGTCCTGCATGGATGGATTTAGTCCAAAACTGTGAGCTGGCTATTGGATTCAAACCGTTTTTTTCCTAAACGACGAAGGGGAGCTGGAGATGGTCGTTATAGGATTTGGGAATGCTGAAGTGCTCTACGGGTGGTCAAGGACATATTACAAACTTCTCTAAATCAGTTTACGTGCATGTCTATATTATAGTATCGTATTTTAAGTATCATGCTGCTTATGGTAGGGTATTAATTAAGTTATCTATCGTAATCCTTTTAGCTGCTACCGCTCAAACACATATGGTGTTTGTTTTCAGTGATTCGGTAGATCTTTTGGTTGTGCTTGGGCTTAGTTAAGTCCTTACCCCTTTTGCTGATTCCCAGAGAACACATATGTCGTTCTCTCAATATATCTATAACATGGGAATCTAACACCTTATATAGGTGTAACTTTTGAGGAATATCAGCGGAATTAAGTTATATTTACTATGATCTACATTATATTTACATAGAGGCAATTTTTTTAGAATGTATAGAAAAACAGAAAAGAGTTATCCATTATAATTACAGAACCAGAAAAATAAAAAACAAGCATAAGCAGAGGCAAGAGATCACCTTTTCTTGCTTCCTTAGAAAAATAGGGTACGCGCAAACCTTTACAGTAATTAGCTTGACTGTATTTTAGTATAAGTAACATCCCGTAATCACATGCAGAAATGGAAAGAAGGTCATTAGCATTAGAAGCTCATAAATAATATATCAACCACAAAGTAATTTAATCAATCATCTGAAATGAAATGCTGGAATAAGAACATCAACCTCTTCATTAATACATAGGGCAGAATGTAAATTAAGCAAATGTGATAAAAGGAAACTACTTACTTTGTGCATAACAGTAACTAAATTATATACAAGTTAAAGAAATACTAACTTCTTATAGAACATAAACTAAATTAGATACAATGAATATAGTGAAATCTGGAAAACTACATGAGAAGATCTTCATTAGGACATCTATCATAAAGTAAGTATATTGTAATGACATTTTATTGATTAAGATATCAATCATAAAGTAAGTTAATCAAGGCAGCGAAATTATATCGAGAATGGCCAACATGAAGACAACATATCAATGTACTTGGTGGATCATGAAGAGAAGAGACTAATATAGTTATACATAGTTAGACTAAGATTTTTACTTTCATCAAAACAAATATACACATTAGGAATGCACTGTGTTTAGGAATGCCTTGTTAAGTGAACACTCTGTAATTTCTTCACATGAACTGAAGAAGTTTAATCTTAATCCACACAATGAATACAATGATTATAACATATGATCCTGTTTTGTTCCCAAAGTGCATTACCTTGACTCCTGGATAGTGAGCAATGAACTAATTTAGTTCTTGTGACCAAAAGAACATTTCAAAAAAATAGCTATTAAAGGTGTAAAATAGTGTAAGCCTAATGAAAACATATCAGCAACACTGTAGACAAGGGTGAGGCATACAGAAAAGACAAATTTAGCTCTATTGGATGACGAAATTACCCCTCACAATCTAGATACTTTCATAACCTAATAACCTATTGGGAGACATTTAGCCAAAAAAATCTCTGCCAAATCTGATGACTGTCAAATCATATACACAGTAACTTCAACAAGAGCCAAGCAAATTTTAACAAAACAAAATAAAATAATAAAATTAAAAAATTTGCTTTATTATTGATTTCGAGGACGTATTAGTATCCCAAATCTAGTGTAAATAACTACACATTATAAACGAAATTTCTAACTCAATTATGATGCAACAACAGATACACCAGCTTACCATATTCAATTCAAAGAGCTTGCCATAATCAAAACAAATGAATATTAATGGTGTAACAATGAACCTTTTTAATTATAATTTTTTAACTATAATTCTAGTTAACTGATCTACTATAATAATTCTCCTCATAAATTCTAGTAAACAGATCTACTATAATAATCTAGTACAGTATCTATAAATTCGAAAGTATTGAATAAACTTATCTTGCCAATGACCAAGCAGCCAACGAGCAACCAACCAATTGCACTCCAACTGCAAGGAATCGAAAGAGAAGCGCCTATTTCTCTCCATTACTGCCATGCTTGACCTGAAGAAGAAGAGGTCAACCAAAACCTTTTTAGAAAGTTTAGTGAATCTAGTCTAGTATCAATTTAGAAAGTGAAATAACCGATGGGAAGTCAAGACGGACCAATTGAGTAACCGAGCCCAATAACTAATTTCAATACATAGCACTCGATCCATCTCTAAAAGATTATTATATTATTATGACTTTGTGTTAGTTACAATATTCCGACAATGAAAATTATTATTTCAAATCAAACTTAGCTGCACAAGTGACATAATTAATGAAAATAAATTCTAAAATATATTGATATAACGAGAATATGCGCTCTGATTATTAAGCAATTAAACGTATCTTGCAATTAAACGTATATTGATATAACGAGAATATGCGCTCTGATTATTAAGCAATTAAACGTATCTTTTAATAAAAAACAATGACCAAATATTCGAGTAATCGAAATTATTGTGGAAAAATGGATAAATATTCAGTCAATCAAAGTTATTATTGTAAATCGAGATACGCCGCACAATTAACAAAATCTATGAAAATATATTCTATAATAAATTGGAGAATAAAAAAAATGAATATACGCTTTCATTATCAAGCAATTGAACGTATCTCGTACAATATGAAAGAGAAACAATGAACAAAAACTTAAGCACCAATCAATTACGATACTATGTTATTCATATAAATATTAATATAAATATTAAATATTACAAAATTCAGTAAAATAAAATATATTGACAAATATATGTAAATACCTAAAATACTGTATTGATCGATATAATACTTGAGAACTATATCTGTATTGATCGATATAATACTTGAGAACTATATATAAGAATTTAATAATAACTGAAAAATCATATACAAGCGAACAAATTATATTTATATCGGTTACAATATTCATTGTTCCTATCTAACAATTACAAAAAAATAACAAATACATATTTTTCTACTATAGAATGTACAAGTGTAATGCACAACGTACAACATTGCAAAGCATCAAAATATATCTAACAATTACAAAAAATAATAAATACATATTTTTCTACTATAGAATGTACAATTCTAATGCATAACGTACAACATTGCAAAGCAGCGAAATATTGAGGACCAAGAGGTACAATTACACTAAGCATAGGTACAATCAAACACTGCATGGAATGAAAAACAAAACCAGTCACACGAGCCCCGTCTGCTGTTCACGCGCATTTCACTGTGCAAGAGTACAAGAAGCGATGCGCACGGTACAACCGCACGAAGCGGGCAGCGTCAGACGACGACGCGTGGGTTTCACGCGGATTCCCCTTTTTATAACTACCTAGATATAGTACCTTATATGTATATATTTACATATCCAATATACTACCTTGATACATATATACAATACTTGATATATACATAGTTACATAGCTGATATAGTACCTTGATATATACATATAATATCTTCAACTATGAATCAATATATCTAATAAAATTATCGAACCGTTCACGTAATCTATCCATCGCCATCTGATCGAATCAAGGTCATGTTTAAAATAAGGAATATCTGTGCGGACAAGCTCAGGTACTTGTAATTGGATCTGCACATGATGTGAAAGATTACTGATTGTCATTACTAATGGACACGCACAAAAAATACCACGAAGGTTCGATTTTTTTACTAATTTGCGTAACCTGCATTTAGCAAATATAACTTTTGCTAAAATACCAAGTCAGTATTACAGTTAGAGTCTTCTTATCATTCACGCAGCTAACAAAGCTAAAATCAATAAAAGACGTCGTGAAGCACATTCAGGAATTGGATTGATCTTCTGGCGATCTTTTTTATGAGTACAATAGGTGATTACCAGTCATTTAACTAAGACACAAAACATCCACACACAGCAAACAAAGAAGCAATCAACAAAAGGCGTAGACAAAATCGGGCAGGTTTACTATGGTAGATATAGTTTAGCTAAACCATACAAAGGTAATAAATCATTAGTCACCAGATGGTATGATGGGTCGACTTATAGTCTGATAATGTTATATTTCACACCAAAGAAAAAAAGAAGCAAAAAGAAGTAAGTCAGAAGGAGTCTGAAAGATCTGTCAACGAAGATCAAAGCACAAATTGTTCTGGTTCAATTCAAACCCCACAAGTAAATCTAGAAGATAGAAGAATTGATGCAAGAATATGCTTGTGCGAACAGGTAATTGTTCTATTCATTATAGTTTTTTATCACTAATTTTGATTTCAAATACATTTGTTTATCACCTGAATAAATTATTATACATGTCATTGTGTTCTTTATTCAAATGTAGGGACCATTCTTGCAAAGTGACCATGCAAAAGTGTCTGGTCCCCTCCATCAATGTGACAACATGCAATACCTGAATTCGAGAAACATGTACGATGGAGAATGTAGTTCTGGAAAGTCATATGGTATGAATGAAGTACCTTCAAGCACTATTAGTTCATGTGGCAGAAGATGCAATTGTAGAAAAGGTATAATAGAAGTTATGTACATCCATGAAATTAGACACAGTATTGATACTATAATGTCAGCTATTTTTATTATGATTACTTTTACATAAAATTTGTTGTTTTCGCTATAGGTCAAGTAAATAACGGAGATAGTAGGACCATTGTCCTGCCAAAAGTGCCACGATGCAAGTATTGTTGTGCATTTAAGTTCTACAAAGAATCAGCCTTCATGTGTTGTTCGAAAGGAGAGATTCTGCTGGTAGAATTTGTGCTTCCTCAATATCTTGTAAACTTAATCACGGGTACGGACTGAAAATCAAAGGACTTCCAAGCTCAAATAAGAACATACAACAACCACTTTGCGTTCACCTCCATTGGTATGTCTTGTGATTAGCAATACTAACATAGGGATCACGGTATCTACACAGTCAAGGTTCAAGGGCAAGTGCACCATTATTTGAATGATTTGATTCCTCAAGACGTTTCAAGGAAACTGACTGGTATGCAGTTTTACTTCTATGACCCAATACATCAAGCATCAAACAGACTTGCAGCTTTGCCCAGGTTAGATCCTACAATAGTTGAAGAACTGGTTGAACTTCTAAAGCCCAATGCTTATGCTGAATTCCTTACACAAGTATCGGAATTAGAGAACCTGGATCAATACAAGATTGTTCTTAGATCAGATCCAGATCTAGATCAAAGAACTTACAATGTGCCTGTATCTAGTGAGGTCGCCGACATCTGGATAGAGAATGAGGCAGATAATGTTCTTCATTCCAAATTGTGGGACGTCCGGGTTTATACTAAGTCAGGATCTAGCCATAGAGTGAAGTATTACTACGGCTGTTATGACCCTTTATAATATGTCCTTATGTTTCCCCGAGGAGAACCTGGGTGGCATTGCGACATACCTAAAGTTGGGCAAACCATCAGACCAGGAAGAAGAAATTTACCCAGATTTTTGCCACCAAGTGCTGTAAATTACACATCATTTGAAGATATGTTATCTAGAGAACTGCAAGGTAATCACTTTTACTATATTGAATCATAACATTAAAACCAATTATAAGTTTATAATATTTAGGTAACTAACTCCATTGACAGCTTTCTTTGCCAGAATTTACAGACGGCGGAATTGATGAAAACATTTTGGATGAATGATGATGATGATGTTCCATGTACTTCAGTACAGAGACAAAGAAGAAAAACTGTGAGATGCAGAGAATATTACGTGTACAAGCTGCAGATAAGGCCTAATGAACAATCATACACATTACGATTTGGTAGGCTTTTCCAACAGTATATAGTTGACAACTATATCAAACTTGAATCAATGCGGTTGGACTTTTTAAGGGGCAAGTAGAAGAAGAGGAGGCGAGAACATTATAGTGGTGTTGTTGATAGTGTAATCTCAAGAGTGATAATTAGTGCTAAAGTTGGGAAGAGGACTTATTTGTCACCAACTTTTATTGGGGGTCCTAGGAACTTGCGGCAAAGGTATTTGGATTCGATGACACTCGTTCAAGAATTTGGCCGTCTTGATATTTCTTAACAATGACCTGCAATCCAAATTGGCCAGAAATTAAGGAACACCTGCTTTCAGGCGAGGAAGCACATAACAGGCCGGATTTATTAGCAAGGGTATTCAAAGCGAACCTGGGCATCATGTATGACAAAATTGTTAGTGGAAAAGCATTTGGTCACATAGCATCTGTTATTTATGTCGTTGAATTTCAGAAGAGAGGGTTGCCACACGCACATTTCTTGATTATATTGAAACCAGCATCCAAGTACTTAACTCCAGAATCATACGATAGAATCGTTTGTGCAGAACTCCCAGATCGGAAACAAGATCCTTATCTATATGGTTTGGTTGTAAGGCATATGATGCACGGTCCATGTGGTGTACTTAATCCAGAGAATGTATGCATGAGAAGTGACCAATGCATGAACCACTATCCAAAACAGTTTGCAGATCACACAACTCATGGAAAAGGTAGCTACCCCATATACCGTCGCAGAAATGATGGGCGAAAAGGAAAAGTAAGAGGCCATATATTAGACAACTCATGGGTAATTCCTTACAATCCATCTTTGCTAGCTGAGTTTGACTGCCACATTAACGTTGAAATGTGCTGCGACATAAGGACTGTAAAGTATTTGTACAAGTATGTCCATAAAGGACACGACAAAGTGATGTTCAGAATAGCGCCCGAGGATTCTGATACAGAGGTGGACGAAATATCTGATTTCCAAAATGCACGGTGGGTTTCTCCTGTTGAAGCAGCATGGCGTCTCTTCGGTTTCCCGCTATACCGTATGTACCCTTCAGTACTGCAACTGCATATTCATTTACAAGATTTTCAAACTATCATATTCCAAGATGATGCAGATTTGGAAGACCTTATAAATGATCCCAGACTAAGGCGCACAATGCTCACAGAGTTCTTCAACATGAATGCCTACAACATTGATGCAAGAAGGCTGAACTTGCTTTACAAGGATTTCCCCAAGTACTTCGTTTGGGATAAACAAAGCCGAGCTTGGACTAAAAGGAAAAAAAGGCGTTGTTGTAGGAAGGCTATGTGTGGTGAATCCAATGGAAAGTGAGCGTTATTATTTGCGTGTGCTGCTTCAGAACATTCATGGCCCCCGCTCATTCAATGACCTCCTAACAGTCAATGGCACACTAAGTCTTACATTCCAAGAAGCTGCGCATAGGAGAAGGTTGTTACACAACGATGAGGATATCGAAAGGACCATGGAAGAGGCTTCAACATACCGAATGCCGATTGAACTCCGGAGATTATTTGCGACCCTCCTCCATTACTGTGAACCATCCCAACCAAAGAAACTATTCGAAGACTTTTATGATCACATGGCAGAAGACTTCAGGCGCCATCAAACACAAATGAATACTTCTGATGCAGCCATCATGAGACAGGTCCTCCAAGGAATTAATGACACATTAGAGTCACTTGGAAGAGATATAAATGAGTTTCACCTTGTCCCATTCAAATACACAACATCAGAGCGCTTCACAAGAGAGATAACAGCAGAAAGAAATATACCAATACCTGATGAGGATCTTCATGCACTTCATAGGTTGAATTCCCAGCAAAAAAATGCATTCGACATTATCTTTGATGCTGCACTGAGCGAACAAAGTGGTTTATTTTTTGTTGATGGTCCTGGGGGCACAAGGAAGAGTTACCTATACAAGGTGTTGCTTGCCTATATCAGATCTAAAGGGTTTGTCGCAATCATAGTTACGTCTTCTGGTATTGCTTCATCGGGTTTCGTAGGCGGCCGAACTGCACATTCGAGATTCAAGATTCCTATTGATGGAGATGCAGGTATCAAGTGCCAAATAGCCTACCAAAGCAGTGAGGCTGATCTAATCAGAGCTAGCCGTATCATCATATGGGATGAAGCCCCAATGGCACACAAAACAGCAATACATGCTCTTGATAGCTTGCTCAAAGACCTGTGTGACAATGATACAGTTTTCGGAGGTGATTTCCGACAAGTACTACCAATTGTTAGGGGAGGAGGAAGAAGAGAACAAATAGAAGCAAGCATTATTAGTTCTGATATATGGATACAATTCCATAAAGTACAGCTTTCACAGAACATGAGAGCAAAAGATGATCCAGCATTTGTGGATTTTCTCATGCGGGTTGGCAACAGAAAGGAACCTACGAATGAAAGGAACGAAATAGAAATTCCTCCGCCAATGCTGATAAGATATACTTCACTTGAGGATTTAGTGGAAGATTTAATAGCCTACGTTTATCCAGATATCAGCCTCTTTGAAAGTGATCCATTTGAAATGATGCAACGGGTCATTCTTTGTCCAAAGAATGAATTTGTCGATGATATAAATTCAAAACTTATCGGAAGGATATGTGGTGAAGAAATGGTGTATATCAGCGACGACCGTGCAAAGAATGAGCTAGATCAAGGAGATTACATTGATTACTTAAACACGCTGGAACCGAGAGGGTTACCTTAGAACAAACTCATACTTAAGAAGCACTGTCCAGTAATTCTTCTAAGAAATATAAATCCCATTGAAGGCCTTTGTAATGGTACAAGGTTAATATGCAAACAATTGACTTCAAATTTGGTTGGTGCGATTATTGCAACCGGACAATTCAAAGGAAAGCATGTGTGGATTCCAAGGATACCACTTGAGCCCAACCCTTCAGATAATAAATATTTAATACCTTTTGTTAGATGTCAATTTCCATTGCGTCTTTGTTTTGCCATGACTATAAATAAGGCACAAGGCCAAACACTTGACCGTGTTGGCATTTATTTGCGGCAACCGGTCTTTAGTCTTGGACAACTATACGTAGCTTTGTCCAGAGCAAAGACCGGAGAGAATGTCAAGGTGCTCATTGTTCCACCCACTTGCAATGATCCGGAAACTAAGTATACAGCTAACGTTGTATATAGGGAAGTTCTTGATCTCTCAGTGAGTGGATAGTTCTGAAAATCTATAACTTTTGTTTATGAGCTCTTTCGTAATGACATAAAGAGTAATTAACATAAGTTATATATATAAAGACATATACATATGTATATATGTAGGTATATGTCCTTTTAGATAGTAATTATGATAGGTTATATATATTGTATAGACTATCTTACTATCATATAAATTGTATAACTACATATTATATAATATTAAGCAGGTATTCCTTAACTGGTAGTATCACTGTTACTCAATATTTTGGCAGTCCAGTAAGATAATTTGCCTTGTAATCTGGAAGTTTTTTGCAATGAAATCATGGTTATGAGTGCTTTATTTACTTTATGCATCTTTATATTTAAGTATCTATTCCCATTATTTAGTTGTTTAGATAATCAAGAAGAATGAAAGTCACTCTCATTCTGCCTTGTCCAAGATCGTTGACATACAATATTGCTCATATTTGATTCTTTCAGAGTCTTCAGGATTGAATATTCATTGATTCTTTCGCTGTTAGTGTTTGACTGAATAAAGTGTATTCATAGGGACTTCAAATGTTAATATTTCACTGTATAGAGATAACTAGATTACTTCTTATGATGATATTCACTGAATCTCCAAAGAAGTGGCGCAGCTAACAGGTTACTTATTATTTTACATGGCATACCTACTATATAGAAACTAATTACATCTTGATCCATTCTATATTATGTTTAAGATTGCATGGTATATACAACTTTCAAATGGCAAATTCCTTCAGGCTAATACCTCAAATCAACAACAGTACAAGAAACTGGACATGCAGAATTACAATAACTGAGGATATTCCTACAATCACCTGTGCAAATGGATCGAAGCTCAAACGTTTTATCCTCACAGATAATGAGGTATACTGGACTCTTTATAGCTTGCAATTAATATGCTTTCAATATTTTATATACTACCTTGATTACATCTTATTTTGGATAATACTACTCAAGGGAAATGATGTGTTGGCTACTATATTTGATCCTCATGTGGGAATTCTGGGAGAGATATTTCACCAATTCCAAGTTTATGACGTAACAAATGCCAGAGTGAAAACTGTTGATCCACAATATAAAATTTTGCCAAGCCCATACCAGTGGATCTTACAAAAAGACACCCTCATACGTCCAACACCTCAAAACACTCCTAATTTGCGATAGTTTCTGGACAGTTTAACTCCATTTAGTGTCATTGCCAAAACAAAAAACACGACATCCAGTACTTATGGTAAGTATCTATACATACTCTTCCTTTGTTCTAAAACAAGCATTTCTACATGAGAAAATTATTCTCCTCACATAGATAAATACAGCATAACAGTCCTTTTTCTTTGAAACCTCAGATATCATAGGTGCAATTGTAGCATTTGAAACTCCTGATGTGGTGTCTACCCAATATGGTTCAAAAAAGGCCCAACGCTTCACACTAATAAACGCTGAGTAAGTTTAAACTTAAATGAACTAAACTTTAATTAAAATAAATATCTTTTAGTTTCAGTTGATTACTAAATTGCAAGAAAATACCTATTTGTGTTACTTTGTGGGGAGAAATGGTTGAAAGTCAAGGGCCATTACTAATGGAAGCTGCCCAATCATTCGCAATTGTAGTAGCAAAGCGCCTTAATTTGTCTACATACAAAAGTGTATCTCTTACTAGTTAATCTAATCTACATATTCATTGCATAACAAATTCACATCAAATTCATTTACATTAATTCTTATTGCAACATCACTTAGGAACTGCTTTATCAACAAAGAATTGCTCTTCCTTCACCATCAATCCACCATTAAAGCTTGCTGCCGAATTGAAAGAATGGTAAGATACAGACGAAATTTTCACCTAACAGTACTCAGGTAATAGTCTTTGGCCAAACATGCTAAGTTCATACTCAACATAACAGGATTGAATCTAAGTCAGAAAGTGAACTAGAAGAAATTCTTGTAGATAAATCACTGTCGATATCAAGAGAACTTATTACAGAAGGGACGCTAAAACTATACACCATAGAAGAACTATCCGTTGTAACAACCCCAGGTGAATATTGGTTCAGGGGCCATCTTCAGAAGTTTTTCTACTTTGAATGCAGCAACTGTCGTTAAAAAATAAGTGCTAATAAAGAAGGTGATAACTACACTTGCCTAGGGTGCCAGGAAAATGTTGTCGCTACAACTAGGTAATTATGTCTTCAACCTTATTTCGAGCTAATACATTCAATATCCGTTTTTTATATCATCTAATAATATTTCAATTCAGGCCTTATGTGTTGATGGTAATACATGACCAACATACTGAGATTACAGTTATTGTTTTTGATGTTGTTGCTGAACACATTCTTCATACTACAGGATCTCAAATTTCAGGCATCTTCTCACTGGTACTCCTTCTTATGCCAAATGAATCTGCAACGTCTTATATATAAAGTGAACACATTAACGCAATATCGAAATTCATATAATAACTTTACCAAAATACAGGGTGAAGACTATAATCTTGATAGTGTAAAGGCAAAACTTGAAGGCAAGATGTTTCAAATCTTGGTGCGCCGCACTTTTGGAGAAACAAATGATAATCAAAGGAAGATGCTCCTTATAGCTTATTATGAGAATAATGGCTCTGCAGAAGTACACATGACATGTGCTAAGAACAAAGGAACCATAGTTGACTCTCCTCAGAAAGAGTACGTTGCAGATAGTCCATATAATTCCTTGTCACCACTAAAACGGCAAATGAAAGGAATCAATCTTACTGCAGGTACAAAAACTTAGGCACTAATCACTACATTCAAAAAACTTATTCATGTACCTTTAATAACTTTTCATGTTTCATTAGGTTCTTCAAGAAAAAGACTATTCCAGACCAGAGAGAATGCTATCAATCCAGGTCAAAGCAGCAAGGACAATACTACAGAAAGGAATGCATAAAAAGATCCAATGTGTTTACCTACCTTATCATTAACGTTTTGTAAGAACATCCACGGATAAACTCCGACTTTTGTATAACCAACTAATACTTTTATGCCTTATCAGGATTGCCAAGGACACTTATCTATGTAAATATTATTTTCGCATCTTATCATCTATGCGTATTTTCGGTTCAACCATCGTATTAACTGTATGATTTGTAGGATGTGTATAATTTCGTATTTCTAAATATATTATAATTAGTTAGTCTTAATGTCAGATAAAAGACGGGCACCTCTAACTAGTATATAAAGTCATACTAGGTGATCGGCTGGTATTTTTTAACAAACGTGAGTGATGAATGAAGTCATTTACACAAATATCTAGAACGTCATATAAAAAAACAACAAAAATTATTTAATGGAGGGGGGGGGGGGGGGGGGGGGAAGGGGGGGGTCATTTTAAGCAAAACAATATTTGTGCGTGGGTATAAAGACAACTCCACTCTTTCACCTGGTCTATGTTCCGACTTCATCTGCTTGTTATCATTTTGAGAGCCACCAAAATACTCAAACAACTCAAGAACAGAAAAACTAATTTCTTCCTATTTTAATTAATTAAAAATTAAATAAAAAATGAGTGGAGAAGCTTCAGCAAGAAGGAACGGTGTGAAACGGAATCAGAATCAGTCAACGGCCAGGAAAAATTCAACACCAGACTTCGCCGCCACCGCTGCCGCCGCCGCCAATAATGGTTCTACTGGTGGCGGAGCCGGTGTTGCTAAATCGTAAGCTTCTCTTATAGTATTTTCATCCATTTTTACACGAGAATTAGAATGTTTTAATGTTTTATTGGAGTGTGAAAAGCGTTTGACTTGAGAAGTAACGCAAATTCAACGCCAAACATCCTTAAACCGTTATCGAGTTTATTGTTTTTATGTGTTGACTATTTAAGTTTCGAACTTAATTTATTATATTATGTTGTATGATATTTTGTGAAAGTTTGTCAAATTATAGTATTTGCATCCTGATTTTCCTATTAGCATTATTATTTTGATTCAAATGGAAGTTTTGTGAGTCAATTAGGACATCGAAGCTGTTAATTTTGATTGTTGAGAAAGCAAACTGTACGATATTTTTAGCGGTAGAGTGAGGAATGTATTATATATTGTAATGCGTTGTTATCTTGTGTACATCAAGATGGCTGTGGCTCTAGTAGGCGAGGGGGGGGGGGTCGGATAGTGCATGTGTTTTTCCCTGTTATAAGAGGGAGATTAACTGGAGGTTGGTTCGTAATTGACTTAAAAGAGTGGAATGAAACAATAAGTTACTACTTCACAAAAGATGAAGAAGCATATGTAGGGTCACGGCCATTTTGATTTATTCAATTATATTAAAGAGTTCGAAAAGATAAAATCTTTGACTCTTAGGACATGAAGTTATCTTGTATATCTTGTATATAAGGACAGTATTGTGTTGAACAGTTGAAATTAACTATGGTCTGTTAACTTTAGATTTTCCAAATTTCTTCATGTCTTTTTGTCTCATGGATAAATTTGCACAAATGGCACTTCTTAGCATTTTTTCCGCTCAAAACTAGCACAAATTGTACTTGTATCTACGGCATTGAGATAAAATATAGTTGCTTTAAATTATATTTAAATTTTGTAGAATGTAGAAGCATGAAGGGTGAGTTTGTCTCAAAATTTATGTCGCTTGTTGATTTTTTTTTTTACGATTGCTTATATTACCTACTCCTCCTTTTTTTGGACAAAAAGACCTCAGTGGTATACTTGTATCTATAGAATTCACCTATATCATGTGAACGTGCCCATATAGTGGGCTATCTTTGTCATGGAAACATAGTGCTTAATGAACCTGGTCAGGTTATTTGTGCTAGATATCTGGAAAAACGTCAAAAACGAATGGGGTTACATTGGACTATTGACGTGTTCTTGTCGAGAAATGCGGGGCTTGTTTGATATTTATAATGGTCGAATCAGACCAAAAACGAATTTGGTACCGTTTATTGGGCCTAGTGAAAGGCTTAGGAGGTACTTGGAAGAGAGGGATTTGGTTTATAAGAAGAACGAGAGGTTGATCATGTGGAAATTGTGTAGATTGTTAATGATGTTGGGGAATAAGGTTGTTAGTTCTGATAAGTTGTTGGAGGTGAAGAGGGAGTTTGGGTTCCTGATGACTTTTTGGTTAATTTAGTCCCTAGGTATCCAGAGTGTTTAAGGTTAGTTGGGTGCCTGGATGAGGGGCAGTCGTATCTGGAATTGGTTGAGCACTTCAGTGGAATGATTATTATGCAAAGTCGGTTATTGAGTTGAGGGCAGAGGAGAACAATGCTATTTTTTTGGAAGTTTTTCTAATTTGTGGTGAATTTGCAATCTTCCTTGCAAATTTTCATCATAAGCTCGTTGTTTCCCTCCATCAGTCCATCATTCCATCCCTAAAAGCTTGCTAGTTTGATTTTCAATGACCAAAATTAACGAAAGTTTGTGACCTTACTTGACACTCCACTCACACACCTAACTTTGATTTCAAGCAAACATATTAATGTTGAAGTATGTTGAAAATACTATCTTTTTCCATATTTCGTAAAATATTATACTACAATTTATTGAAAATCAACTACAAAAATCCATAGCTTGACTATTCTTTTGAAATGGAGGTTTTTTTTTTCTTCTTACCGTGCAATTATAAGCGAAGATGCTTGTACTAGATTGATCGTGTTGTGGTCCGAAAAATTGTCTTGTTTATGCTTAATATATAGACGCTGAACTAGTGAAGGGGCTACAAACCCTGTTAGCATAACAATCTTTTCCCTGTTTTCGTTATGAGTTTCTGTGATGAATGGCATGTATTCATCAACTGTCAAACTAGCTTTATTTGACTTGATGCCATAAAGACATAAGGTAATACCAGATAAATATGAGGTAAATAACACCCATAAAGTGGTTTCTCATGATCTACTAAAGACCATGCAGTCCCTTCATAAGTCAGTGATGATCTTCAGTTGTCCATGAACAACCTGGAGTTTTTTCCAGACGATCAACTTGAATAAGTTGTTACCGTAAAAAAAACTTGAGCAAAAAAAAGTACAAGTGAAGGGTGGATTCTGATAATCATATTCCACTGCATAGTTCTAGATTTGATTTGTTAGTCAACTTGAGTTATAGTAGTATATATAGTTTGTTAATTTATCTTGAACGCTGTTGTTAGGTCTGTTATAGCGGAGAGGACAGTAAAAAAGCTGAGGCTGTCCAAGGCACTAACAATTCCTGAAGGGACAACTGTTTTTGAAGCCTGTCGCAGGATGGCAATGCGGCGTGTTGATGCTGTTCTGTTGATAGATGCTACTGGCTTACTTTCTGGCATAGTCACTGACAAGGTGACTTCATAGTTGAAAATGTTAGTTATCTGCTTCCTGATTGAGCTGACTGGTGTACAATAGTTGTGCCTACTGCTTAACCTTGCCGAAATTATTTTGTTTCTATAACGCTATTTCACAAGAATTAGTGTCTTTAGGAAGTGGAGAAAGAGATACATGATAAAGAAAAAAGTTTTCATTAGTCTATATAGTAATGTCTATGTATATGTTTCTCTACAGGATATTGCAACAAGGGTGATAGCAGAGGAATTAAGGCCAGACCAGACAGTCATTTCTAAAATTATGACAAGGAATCCAATTTTCGTAACATCAGATAGCTTGGCAATTGAAGCACTTCAGAAAATGGTACAAGGTTCGTTTATCTAGATTTCATGTTCTATACTGATTATTGGTGTCGTTTGTATTCATCATTGTTTAATGTGAGTGAACTCATGGCGAGCAAAAACAGAAATTTAAGTTATACCAGCTATAGACCAGAAACAGAAATTTAAGTTGAAGCATCGACGGCATTGCACTATCATGCCCCAATGCCTCTGATGATTCTCTCACCTAAGCCGGGTAGGGGGGTTGGTTAGCATGCAACCTTATCCTAGTGATAACATAGAGGTTGTTTTCGAATTGACCCATGAGTGAAGCGAAAACACTATCTATTACTTCAGAACATGTAACAATTTTAGGTTACACGAGCCTTTATTTATTTATTTTGTTGTATCTAAGTGCCATAGAACATAAAACCTTTGACTCGATAGGAAATTCCGAAATAGACATGTATTTAAGTTAAAGCGATTACTGATATTTTTACTGAAGCTTGCATGCTCATTATATATGTTTTTATTAAAATGAACTTTAAAGTTGAAGGTCATATCAAAGATTTGCTTTTTAAAAAACCAAGACACAATCTACCTTAGAAAAGCTAACCGTAAAGATTAATAGAAGGAGTTTTAACACCTTGCAAGTTGAACCACTTGAAGAACATGCTAATCCGCTATTTGGAGCTTATAAGTGAACTTTAATGAAATAATTACCAGCACTTACAAAAGGGTAGCTGGCTAAACGTTTTTTGGGTCAAGGTTGCCTTTTAAGTTCCAAAGTCCACTTTTAACACGTTTGTTAAAACAAACCCTTATAAGTAACACTCAAAAAAAGGGCTAAATAGCTCAAAAAGACTATTGTTGGAGAAGTACCAAAGCGGTAGTTTTTTTATGATGTTTACCAATTAAATAGCACCAAAACATTGTAAGTACTACATGCATTCCAAGAAAAGATTTAAGTATGATTAATTTATGTCATTATACTCATATTTCATCGAAAAGATTTCTTACACCTATAAAGTGAACAACTGCGAAGTATGATCTGTAAGTTGTTGACTTATAAGTTCACAGAAACTGTTTAGCCAAACAACCTCTTGGACTACTCATTTATGCTCCATTTTTTATTGAGTGTTCTTTATTCTTAAATAGGGAAATTTCGCCATCTACCTGTTGTTGAAAATGGTGAAGTAATAGCCCTACTGGATATCACGAAGTGTCTTTATGATGCGATCTCTAGAATGGAGAAAGCTGCTGAACAAGGTAGTGCTATTGCTGCAGCTGTGGAAGGGGTAGAACGTCAATTTGGCAGTGCCTTTTCTGGTTAGTTGACAACTTCTCCTTTTCTTTGATTTATTTGCTACATATTGGCTTCTTTGTTTGTGTATAGAGATAAAATTCATGAATTGCGCGTGGATAGTTCTCAATATATGAGATATACTTCTGGACCTGTAGGGCTATTTAAGTGTATTATCTTATAAATTGAGATCACTTATAGCGAATTTTAGGAACTAGGGTAGTTTTGCAAGTTATGGGTTTAGCATGTACTATAAATATTGGATCCAAACATTTCAAAGATAGTTTGAGAAAGAATCAGTAAGATGTGCAATCATGAATAAGATATAGTTTCAATATTATATTTGCTGAAACTACCAAATGTTGAAGATAACAATAAAAAAAAGTGGACATGTGCAATTACTGTCTGTTCCATGTTAGAAGACAGCTACCCAAATGTAAGGAGATACTGGTAAATGTGATTGCATGCTGGGAATTGCAATATAATGATGAATATCGAACAAATGTACACTTGTTGAGTATTCTGTGTGTTAGTCCGTTTACTGGACTGCACTTGGATCAGGTAAGTAATCATACCATAGTATCTTCGTATATGACTACGTTATTGGGATGTGGTGGAAAAATGAACCATTGAGGTTACCGTTATTGCTAACCGTCCTTGTCCAATTCCATCGAAGTCTGTAAATATTTGTCTGCAAAATGTGAGCTTGTCCCCATACATACAAATGACATTGAAGAGTACCAAAAACTTAGACTGCACCATGACGAAGTCTTTCTTTATTATAATTACAGCTTATTTGACGTTATAAGATCTTTGAAGCTTAAGGAGTTTTCTATAGCATTTTCAAGTCACAAGCTAAGTACAGCTGTAGCTTTGGAAAATATGCTATTCGCTAAGGATACTAACTATAATGTTCAAGTGAACAATTGATTGATGTAACCACTGCAGTTTGCATCTTCATAGTCATGGAACTATAGTGCTATCTTTTTGTTTCTGAGTTCACTGGAGATTTATTGACTTGGGCGGTATGGACAAGATGTCACTAGTAGTAGATGACTTAGAATTTGAAGAGTTATGTGAACATGGATACCTTGTTACTCATTGCAAGTGCTTATTGACCAATGAAATCTTGAAATTTGGAGACATTAGGATATCTGCATAGAGTTCCTGATCCTTCACGATTTCATGCTTAGAAGTGCGAATTATACTTGCTGTTGGTTTACTAACTCGTTTGTGCTATACAGTTATAATCAAGATCTGATATAATTCGCTTAATTCTTCAGTTACTTGTTCCTGATTTTAAGAAAACTGTTCTGTTGTATGTGCTATGCTCTCTTGCTAGTTTTTCGTCTTGTACAGTTAACTATTATGTAATACGGAGACATGAAATTAAGAGATATAGGCTGACTTCATATGTCATTGATGTGCATTATCTAAAGCGTCCAATGTTTCCAATGTATTTCTGTTTGTAGAACGTAGCTCCATGTTTTTTGATTTGTTTGTTAATATAGATCTGCGAAATGATCATCTTATGCCAATTAGGATGATGGTAAAATGTGAGGATTGTATGCAGAATTGGCATTCTATCTGATCTGTATGGGCCCATGTCAATGGGAGTACCGATGTTGTGACTATCATGTGATTTGATGATCTATTGGTCCTGATTACCTGTATAATTTCCAAGGAGATCCTATTAAGGTGGACTTACAGTAATTCATGTGATTTCATGTCATATCCATCTAATTGACAATAGATATGCCCTGACTTTTTTACTTCTCTTTGATACTACTTAAAAGTTCTTGCTACTTATTTTTATATTTGGCAGAATATGATTTTGTTTACGCTTTTGATTTTCTTCCCAGCTCCATCTGCTTTCATTGAAACTTTGAGGGATCGTATGTTCAAGCCAGCTCTGTCGACTGTCATTTCTGATAATACCAAGTATTATGTCACATTCCTGATAATTGTTGCTTAGTAATTCCATTGTAGATAAATTGTTATTAACGAGTTTGCTATTTTACAGTGTTGCTACAACATCAGTGTCAGATCCTGTCTATGCTGCTGCTAAAAAAATGAGAGACTTCAGGGTAAACTCTGTGGTCATAATGGCCGGAAGCAAAATTCAAGGAATATTAACGTAAGGGATTCTTATCTTCTGGTCTTTCGCTTGTATTGAAGCTTTCTGGTAAAATATCTACCATCTATGATGCGGTTATGTTGCCTTGTAGCTGCAATCTGCATTTATTAATTGTGTTGTATCTTTTGACTATCATGCAGATCAAGAGATATTTTAATGCGAGTTGTTGCAAAAAATCTTTCTCCTGGGTTAACATTGGTGGAAAAGGTGCATATTACCGTATTCATAGATATTTCATGTCTCAGAATAACTCTTATTTGGATAAAAATGGTTTCTGAATGTGAAAGGTAATTCTGAGATCTCCCAGTCTTACGAATATCTTAATTTGAAAAAAGTCATTAGAGGGATGCTTACCAAATATTAAATTTGTTTCGAAGGCCATAAGCTCATACTTTTGCTATGTTAAACATCTTGTTAGGTAGAATTGTTGATCATGAACCATCAAATTACCTTCCCGTTGCATACACATCAATTGGTGGATATGCCTTTCTTGCATTTGAACCCGTCTTTTCAGCTTACTGAACATTATTACTTGCACATCTAAAGGTAATGACGCCAAATCCTGAGTGTGCATCTTTGGATACAACAATACTTGAAGCGCTTCACATAATGCATGATGGAAAATTTTTGCATCTTCCAGTGACAGATACAGGTGAAAATTTCTTATTAAGGAGTTGAAGCATGTTACAGTTTATTTTAAGTTGCTATTGGCATATTCCTCATTATTTGGGTTTTCTTTTAGATGGGAATCTCACTGCCTGTGTTGATGTTTTGCACATAACTCAAGCAGCAATCTCAATGGTAAAGCATTATTGCAATCATGATTATCGTGTTGGTCTTAATTCAGAAAATTAGTCACACAGAGCAGATTTTCTCATATCGACATTAGGTTTAGCTTACTCTTCATTATTTTTTCCATCTTAATGTATTTGATAAGTGTGGTCCAAAAAAGTACATATATGCAAAAAATTCAAGTAAAATATAATATTATCCCCTTCCAACATTGTCCAGCATTTTATGTGATTCATATCTTTTGTTTCTTGAAAAGTTTCAGTTTTTAAGAATTTGATTTAAACGCTTTTGAAAATTTAGATGAAGCTGTACTTAATTCAAATGTGATTAAGGAAGTCGGTTGATAAGTGAAATGTGTTTGGCTTCTGACATGGTTAACATATACTTTAGCCAACAAGAATATTGGGCGGCCTAGTCTCTGGAGACTAACAAACACTGTCTTGTATGCTAGCCTGTCCCCTCTTTCTTTCCTAATGTGAATATGAAATAATAAAGGGGTGGGGATTTGAAAGGTTTAATGAAGTGAATATTTTATATCTTTATTTGTTAACATTTTGTTAAGATATGAAGTGAATAATCTTAATGATTTAATAAAGAAATGATCATTTAGTGCAATGTTTTAGAGGTACCTATTTTCTTCAAACTAAATTATTGCCAGGTGTAATCATTACTGCACACTGAAATGTAATTAATAATATGCCTTAAGCATTAATGTGTCTGTGCAGATTATGTGATGGTCTTATTTCTAAAAACAAATTGGATAGTTCTGTTACGTGTGAGTTGACTAGCTCTGTATTGAGTATTGACTTTCATTTAAGTTTATTAATTTGCTTAATGGACTACATAGATTATCTTTATTGATTTTATTTCTTCAGTACGGGTTCTGAAGTATATTAATGCAGAAATCAGTATGTCTAAGTGTTTATATCTGTCCAAGTGCTATTTTCCATTCTGAATGGAGTTTCGAACAATATTTTTCAAGGATTAATGTGAATCTAAATTCAATGTTCTAAGGTTGAAAACAGCTCTGGAGCAGTTAATGATGTCGCAAATACTGTGATGCAAAAGTTCTGGGACTCTGCTCTCAACCTGGATCCACCTGATGATTCTGAAACACAAAGGTGTTACCTCACCTGTTAATAATCTTGGAGTTTGCTATATTTAATAGCTAATCTTCATTGATGTTTGAATACAGTGAGATGTCTATGACATATAACGCTTCTGAAGTGACAGAACCAGCACGGTCAACGTACCCATCTCTGGGTCTAGGAAGTTCGTTCTCTTTTAAATTTGAAGATCGCAGACATCGTGTTCATAGATTTAATTTCGGTAAATGTGCCATCTTCTTGTTTACTTTTCGTATGCTTGAATTAACTTTCGTTTGTATCATGATATCCCAAAATTATCTTGCCTCTTTCTGCTGTTAGGTGTTTAAAATGAATTATACTGTCCTTCTAAATCTATTTGCTAGCTTATTAATATGGTTCATTATCCTGTATATATTAGGTTGCATGGAATTTACATAATGATGATTTCTTAATGCACTACACCAAGTGCTTCTTCAGTGTAATTCGTAATGTGGTCTGCCAATGCGTGTTGTTATGTTTGTCCATGTTATCATGTAGGTGTACAGTGTTGACACTTTCCGGAAATGGCATTTATGTTGAGTATTCATGTATTGCTTTTCTTGGATTATCTCAATTTGTGATCATTTCTCTCTGCGCTCTTGCAGGCACAGAAAATCTAGGTGAGCTCATTTCTGCTGTTGTGCAAAGGATAGCTGCAATAGATGATCAGCGACGTCCTCAACTTTTGGTTAGTATGAGCTGCATAAAATTGTGCATGTGCCAGCATAATTTGATGTTAAAACTTTAGATATGGATCTTTTTCAGTATGAAGATGATGAAGGGGACAAAGTTCTTCTAACGACAGATGGTGACCTTATTGCTGCTGTTAGCCATGCTAGATCAATTGGTCAAAAGGTTCGAATATCATTTCATCTTAGTGTATTATCACTCCGTCTTGAAATAGTGATTAGTTAGAAAAACTTCTTTGTTGTTTTTTACTTGATCAATTACTTCCTCGATGCAACTTTTCATGTCTTTTAAAATTTCTTAACTTCATTAGTTTATCTGTTATTTTTATATCCTTACTCGATGATTAGTTGGTCCTGCTTTGAAAATGATAACTTTGTTACTTTAGCTTCAAGTTCTTCAGCCCCTTACTAAGGTTAATTTTAAGCTAAAATATCAAGTATTTCTAAGATAGAGGAAGTATTACTGTTTCTACTTTGAGTTTCTTTTTTAAATTAGAAAATACTACTCCCTCCGTCCCTAAAAGATTGTCATATTTTGACTTTTGGTGGTCAACAAAACACGATTTAAAACATAAATATCTATTATTGTACATGCGAAAAAATTATAAATAGTTAATATTTCAAAAATATATATTCATACAAATCTAACAAGGTCCCACAAGACTATATTATTTCTTATCGTTTAATGGGAATTTATGATCAAATTTTGTAATGTTTGACTAACAAAAGTCAAAATGTGACAATCTTTTAGGGACAGAGGGAGTATTATTTATGTAATGCTGTGTTGGTGAATCTAACAGGCACTATACTATCTCCAAGTTCCCATTTAATACAGTCGGTTTAAGCTAAATGATCAAGTATTTTTTGAGACGAGGAACTATTTCTGTTTCCCCTTTAAGTTCACTTTTGGAACTAAAAATATTATTTCCCTTCTTTGTGCGCCGAAGGTTTTAAAAGTGCATCTTGATTATGAAGATTCAAGCCAGCAGGAACTGGCTAACCCACCTCTAGACACTGCCACTATTGGTAAAGCGGGATGGGTATCAGCGCGGTCTGGAGTTTTCGCTGGTGCAGTTGTTTTGGCAAGTATAGGAGTAGTAGCTTATTGGAAGCGCTCCAATGCTTGAATACGTGGACGATGAAAGATACATCGACTATCTTTTAAGGCTACGGTTGAGGTGCAAATATTTTGCATTTTCTGCCATAAAACATTTGTCATTATTTATTATTATAAAATGGCATACAATGTCTAGCCAATTTGCAGTTGTGCATATGCTCTAGGGCTGAAAATGGATGTGGATTTTTATCCGAACCGTTCCGAACCGAACCGAACCGGCGGTTTTTTGTCGGTTTTTAACTGATCGGATCGGTTTCGGTTTTTAAAATTAAAAAAACCGATCGGATCGGATCGGTTCGGTTTTTTTACAAAAAACCGCCGGTTAAAAAACCGGTCCGATTGCAGTCATTCTTTTTTTTTAAAATTTAGAAATTAAGCAATATTATAGATGAAATAGTTGGACATAAACTAACGATGTGGTCCAAGTAATCATATTAGACATAAGAGGTGGCATTAATTACAAATTTATCAATAACATGCCTAATTTTTTTTAGGTGTAATGTGTTGTTTATTACAAACTAGGCAAAAAATGGGCTAAAATATGATGAACCATAAAAAAATTGGACCAATTTATGTTGGCCCAAAAATTGGCCCAAAACCGATCAAAAACCGAAACCGGCGGTTTTAACCGAAACCGGTTTTTTCGGTTTTCGGATCGGTTTCGGTTTTTGGTTTTAAAAAAACCGAAATATCGGATCGGTTTTTTTTTGGGGTCAAAAACCGGCATAACCGGTCCATCTTCACCCCTAATATTATGCTCTGTAAAATAGATTTTATTGCACTCGTGCAGAAATATCAGTTGTATTGCCAAACGCCAACTAATTTATAACTTAACCTTTGCAAGGTACAGGTGATATAGAGATGTTTACTTCATTTTAAAAAAATCGTTCAGTTTTGAATTTTATGATCATTTTAACTTGTTAAAATTGAAATTCGATTATTTCGTTGAGAAAGAGGGGTCGGCCCCCGAAAGGGCTTTCAGGGCTTGGGGAAGGTGGATGGATTATAGAGCTAGGATCAAGTCGCAGGGTTGTCCATCGGCATTGGGCATGGACGAGCCTCGACTGGGGTTGCGTTGACGAACGAGGCAAAGCACGAACACGAGTTAATTTTCTTGGATAATTTATATTAACATAAGAGTTCGCATACAAAAGATAATTATAACAAAGGATTGATCTAATACAAAATTAACTTAAGTCAGAAAATAAATCTTTCTAGGCACACTTATATAATCCGTTGATGTTATGACGTCAAATAGATTTATTTATTTGTAAATTAGGGATGAGGTGAGATTCGAACCTAGGATCTTTTGGTCACTAGTGAAATCTTTCATAGTAATTCAATTTACCATGCATAATCCCTGCAAAAGTTGAACGATGGATCCACCAAAAAGTATTGTTGCATAGGTGTGTTGGAGAATTGAATCACTTATTGAGAAGCTGTAGCTCATGTATTTGCTTGAATCTTTTAGTGTTTTGTTTTTGTATTTTATTTCTTCTTCTTTTATTTACTTACTTTTCATATCATATTTCATTTTTGAATTTTACTAATATTTTGTTTTGACATTATTAATTTAATAAGAAAGAAATTTTTCTATGAGATGGACTAGAAGTCCTCAACTTAATTCCACTTTTTATTTCAACCTGTGTCTATTTTTTTCAAATTAAGGATAATAAGTAAGTAAAAATAAAACCTTTTTGTTAGAACGATGAGTAAAAAAATGGAAAGAGTAATAATTAAGAATGTCTAATGATTTTTCCACTCCAATTCTCAATATCAACACTTCATCTTTTTGAGATTCTGGAATCACGTTTATGCTACTATGCCGTTATCAACATGTGGAGTGCGAAAATTTTTTACCTTTTAAATTACTACATCCTGTGAATAGTCTAATGGTCCGTTTGGATTGGGGTGAATCTAGATGAAATTTATCATTCACCCTGTTTGAAACTAGAAAAATAAAAAATTCAAGGTTAATGTAGGTTAACATATTCACCCTCACTCCTCCTCAAATCATTCACTCTCAAATCGGTGAGTAATGCAAGGTTAACAAATTAAAAATATTATTATTATTATTATTATTATTATTATTATTATTATTATTATTATATCAGACTTAAATACCCACCAATAATATTATTTTCCACCAATATTATTACCTCAAAAAAATACCATCCCTCTTACGTATTGCTTCTTGCCACCAAAAAAACATAAGTTGCCGCCTATATTTCTTGCATTGCCTAAAATTATATTGTTAAATGTGTAGCCCAGATAATTTCTTGCTTAAGCAAACTGGCTTCTATTTATATTCTTATTAACATTGAATAATAACTTTTATTATTATACATATTTTTTTTTATTGTTAAAAATATTTATGTTGTGCTAATGTTTTTATTCAAATAATATTTAATTTACAAATAAAAACAGGGTGTTTTGTGTAGATATAAAGAGAAGAATATATAAATGTCAGTTTAACAGTTTATAATTTTAAAATATTCCCTCCATCCTTAAATATTTATCATATTTTGACTTTTAGTGGTCAACAAAACACGATTTAAAACGTAAATATCTATTATTCTACATGTGAAAAAATTAAAAAAACTTGATATTTCAAAAATATATATTGAGACGAATCTAACAAGGTCTCACAAGGCCATATTATTTCTTATCGTTTAAGGAGAATTCACGATCAAATTTTGTTATGTTTGACCAACAAAAGTCAAACTGTGACAATATTTTAGGGACGGAGGTAGTATTATTTTTCAAGCTATTAAATTCCTCTCAATTCTACAATTCACCCCAATCCAAACGCATCATAAGAGTCGGGGATTAGTGATTATTGCCACATAGTTGCCATATACCCTTCTATGCCCTCTCGTTTTCTCAATAGGAGTGCTCTAGAGGTTTAGCGTCGTGAGGGTTCTAGAACTCAAAACTCACCAAATGTAAAATATAAATGTGTTTATCTATATACTATATATACTTTTAGACTATATTTAACAATATATTATATTCATAATACCTAAAACATTTGAAGCAAAGAGGCACAACAATTTATCATGACACATTTCTTGGTACCATTTCTCCTCCTTTTCACATTTTAATTTTGTTTTATTATAGTTTTTTTAAGATTAAATATATAATTTTTTCGTAATTTGTAGCACTGGAAAAATTTATAGTAATAAATTAATCTTCAATTTGGTGAATTAATTGTAAAAAAGTCGTACTTAATTTGATGTTTCAGAAGAAAATTTGCAGCAATGGCAGAAAGCCAATTATGCAAATGGTGGCTTTGGCTACAGCTGGCTCTGGATTATTCTACTGTTCTTCTTCTTCCAATGGTCTCTTCTTTATCCTTCCTCCTAATGTCGTCTCAAAAAGATTGTCCAGTTTGATTTTTAAAGGTGTAATGTAACATATTTTGTTGTTGAGTTCGATTTTCCTATTTTAGTTGTCGTTTTAACTTAAATTTTTTGTTGTTTAGTTGTCGTTCTAGCATAATTAATTGCAATTTCACATTGTTGTATCGCAATCATCAACCATCCAATGATATGATGACAATCAATTGTCAATTTATATTTTCAATGTATTTTTTTATTACTTTTAATTTTTCTTAATCTATGTGCAAATGGCTAGAACGACAACTTAAGAAAACGGATGGATAAATAGTCAAAAGTAATATACTCTGTTGTCGTAATTTTGATTTGAATCGAAATTATATAATGTTAATAACTATATTTTAATAGATTTTGCAGGAAGTTTATAAAGACATTCAACTAATTTTTGAATGATAAAATGTTCAGTAGTGTGAAATAATCAATGAAATGCCATCTGGATCCATTTTGGCTACAGTACTAGGAAATTAGTACTGTTTTTACAAACCATGAATTTTTCTTGAAGGAGGTAGAGCCATATATTTCAACATCAACAACGACATGTTCGAATGTCTGGAATGATTTTTGTCAAGTTTGTAAATTGACCTGAGAGTGAGCTGGAATGATTATCTGTTTCTCCTACTTGACAATAGAAAAAACTGTAGGGAGTGTAGGCTGTGTAGTTAGCCGTTTCGATAATAACAAATGTTATTACAACAAATGTTACTTTGACAGATACGTCAGTTTCAGTTTCAGTCCCTGAGAGACTGCACGATTTCTTGTCATGGCAGTGGTTGAGTATGCAAGAAACTATTCCTTTCCCTTCCCAACCTGGTAAGTAATGAATTGTTCGGGATTGAGTTTCTTATAAATTCCTACTTGTTCAAGCTTATGTTCAAGTACCGTAAACATTTGCAGGAAATCTTCCATTCTTTTTTTCTAGATGGAACGCGGATCCATCATCAAATACGAATAAAGAGTTACCGAAGGCGGTTGATGATGATTCTAAGCATTCTTGTAACTGCCTGAGACGAGATTCCATTGCGAATGCTGCAGCCAGAGTTGGTCCTGCTGTTGTCAATATAAGGGTTCCTTTCGGTAATGATTTTTTATCTACTTATTACCAGTGTACCACAATAGATTGATGTGGGTAAGTTTTCTGAGACCAACTAATGAGAATGAACTTTATCTATTGCAGCTTATCAGGGTTTGCTTATTGGAAGAAGTGATGCATCAGGAACTATTATTGACGCTGATGGGACCATCTTAACTTGTGCACATGTGGTGATTCAAAGTTTGCGTTCTGCATCTAAAGGACGTGTAATTGGTTATATTTTAACACTTTTTCTTTCTAAATTAATCTTTTTTTCATGTGCGGAGAAAAATGAAAAGAGAATGTTTTGAGTACTTCCCTGTTATCAGAATTACAAGCTTCATTACTTGATGCTGCAGGTTGATGTGACTCTACAAGATGGTCGAACATTTGAGGGTACAGTCGTTAATGCTGATTTACATTCAGATATTGCTATTGTAAAGATTAAATCAAAAGCTCCTCTTCCTGTTGCCAAACTTGGTACTTCAAGAACGCTTCGACCGGGTGACTGGGTGTTAGCAGTGGGTTGTCCCCTTTCTCTTCAAAATACTGTTACTGCAGGCATAGTAAGGTATAATTATATACACCTTAATTAATCTTTTAGTATTCAATATGTCAAACGTGTACATTGAAATATCCGAGTATGACTATGATGCCTGCTAGCTGTTGGTAATCTATACTATATGAAGGGGAAATGGCATAATTGTTTGGTGAAGCCTACAACATCATATAAGTTATCCAAGTGGCATTATGTTTACTAGACGTTTGTACATAGTCCAGCCCGTGCGAACTCTTTATAATATATGATTTTTTATTAATAAATAAATATAACATTTCTATCTGATATTACCAAATTCATCTTAGCCTATCAAAAAAAAAAATTAAATTCATCTTAAAACTAAGTTTGATTTTGAGTGTACAATAATATACTCCCTCCGTCCCTAAAAGATTGCCACATTTTGACTTTTGATGGTCAATAAAACACGATTTAGAACATAAATATCTATTATTTTACATGCAAAAAAATTATAAAAAGTTAATATTTCAAAAATATATATTGAGACGAATCTAACAAGGTCCCACAAGACTATATTATTTGTTATCGTTTAATGAGAATTCATGATAAAATTTTGTAATGTTTGACTAACAAAAGTCAAAATGTGACAATCTTTTAGGGACGGAGGGAGTATAATTTTAGCGAAGCTACTTCCTAAAAATGAAGGTTTAATATATTTAATAGTTACAGATAGTTATAAATGTTCATAAACAATAATTTTATTATTTGTCTCCTATTTTTTAGGAGTACATGAGACTTTCAAAGAGCTTCAAAATAACTTGCAACTCCCCCTTCCCCAATTATATAGAGTAAAGATTTGCCACATGTTCAATTTTATTAATCAGCTTGAAAAAATAACTATTCATCATAATTCCTATTGTAAATTAGTTACAAACTTATTTACCTCTATATAGTATGTAAATTTCTTCACCATTCGATTTAAATTAAGATTATTATTATGCACAAGCATTATTTATTATGATGCACAAGCATTAATGGTGTAAAAAAACTAGATATTGTTACAATTCTCTCCATTTATGTTAATATGCTCTATGGTTATTCTTTTTGGTAAGTCATTCTTCATCTGATACTTCATATTTGGTTGTTTTTCAACTTCCATAAAGTTGCGTTGATCGAAAAAGTAGTGATTTGGGACTTGGAGGTATGCAGAGAGAATATCTACAGACAGATTGTGCCATAAATGGGGTAATACTAATTGCTTCCTTCCTTTTCTTCTTTGGATGTTTCGAATTCGGGTGATGTATGCCTGTTTGTTATTTGTGATGGAGAAACAACCCAACCGGTGAACGATGTGGTTGTCATTGCTTCTGATGCATATGTTATATTTTTTTCCGTCTCACGCTAAACCCCATGAAGGCCCTAGGTGTTTGCAGATACTTTTAGCTATAACAAAAGCTTGAACTCAGTAGCTTTTTCCGTGTACGGATGTACCATATTTATTTGTAAGCTGCACGCAAGAAAGGTTATTCAAACGCCCTGTTAATGTAATAAGGTTCCTCATACCATTTTCGGGCAATTCAACAATTTAACCATTCATATCTGAAACTTCTTTCAGTTACTGAGCATTTTAGGCATTTGCTTTGTATGCAATAAGTTTTCTCAGACCACTTTCCCTTTGTTTATTTTTAAAGGGTAATTCGGGAGGACCCCTTGTCAATATTGATGGAGAAGTAGTGGGAGTGAATTTCCTAAAAGTGGCTAATGCTGATGGCTTGAGTTTTGCAGTTCCAATTGATTCAGTGGCTAAGATTATAGAGCACTTCAAGAAGAACGGGTATGACTTTTAAACATGCATTACTTCAGTATGCCCCCTCCCCTCCAGCACAGTGTAGCAAGTTGAGAAACATCTTTAGGAAATCACATGTTTCCTTAATTTTATAATTGAGACGCAGAAAAGCTTGATCTCTGAGCTTATTTTATCCTCTTTAGCTGTGTACATATTTTAAGGGAATGTCTAGTGATGCAGATCGGATATATCTTCAAATTGAGTTGCAAAACAATTATTTCTATTCCCTGAAATGTTGAGATGTGTATCCTACCAACCATCATTGCTCATCTCTTTTTTGGGGTTAAAATAGTTGTTTTACTTTCTTGAGAGACGGAAAATGACAATTGGGAAAATATCTGTGGAGGTGCATCAAGGTTTTTTTGTCTGCATTTGAAGATAATTTCTTGCTTGATAGTAGCTCTTATAGTACTAAATTTAATGATGATTGACATCTGCTTCAGTTTGACAGGCATACTTTGGAGTTACTTTTCTTTTGATGATATTAATGTGAGTTTTCCAGCTGATGCATGATAGATGTCATTCAAATTGTAATTGCAGAAGAGTTGTTCGACCTTGGCTTGGACTTAAGATGCTTGATCTTAATGAACTCATCGTCGCACAGATTAAGGAAAAAGATGCTTCATTTCCCAATATTAGCCAAGGGGTTCTCATTTCCATGGTATCTATCTCTCCACACAATCTAATGGGTCTCGGTTCTTAGGTTCAAATGGAAGTTAAACAATCTGAATACATGTTCATACCACCATTTGTTGCTTCAGGATTTTGATTTCGTTGTTTTCGGGTAAACCTATTGCAAGTACTTAAGCATATATACGATAGTTGCAAGAAACGCGTACAAAAACTTGAGGAAAGAATTCCATGTTCTAGTCATACTAATATTATTTCCCCCATTCTACTAATTGGTGATGCTTATGTCCAAGTCATAACGTGCTTCAGATACACTGTCATACTATCGTTTGTCTCCACCAGGTAACTCCAGGTTCGCCTGCTGATCTTGCTGGATTTCATCCTGGTGACATCGTGGTCGAATTTGATGGCATGCCCGTCAGGAGCATTAAGGAGGTATCCTCGGTGCATGTACTTTCAATATGATTTGATCAGTCTTCTTCCTTTTATGGCTATAGAAGTACGTTTAGCTATCAATTCCATTCTAAATTCATTGAAGCAATTCCGATTTCATAATTCAATATGGTAACAGAGTAGGTAAATTAAGGCACCGAATCTGGTGTGTAGAAAATCACTCAGAGCCAATTGGACATCCATTTTTATGGCAGGCTCGGTGTAGAGAACAAGTAACATTTCCTAGTTATTATCGACCTCATTTCTTGAAATTAATTCCACACAAAATGTTGAAGATGGTTCAACCGAATAGATAAATCTGAACTTGAAAAAACTTTAGGGGTACAAACTATACTCATTTAATTCACTAGGAACAAAATGCGGGCATGGCTTGAAGATCGACCAAACGACTTTAAGTTTATATATCCTTCTGATTGTCCTATCATCTAGAATAAGATCTGTGGAGGAGGTGTTATGGATTATGCATTAAGTTATCACTTGGCTCGAGAATTATTTGATAAATGGCATTGATTGACATGGCTTAACGAGTACTATGATACTACTGATATGAATACGTAAGACCCATCACTGTCGTTGTCTACAATATCTCAATAATTTGGATCCATGTTGTGTTAGCTGTTTGGGAGAATCATATTGGCGTAATCTATCCTTGATCAACCTGCTGAGATTGTTGGATGCCTAATTTTGTTTCTCGACGTTTTTTGTCAATCTTACTGTTACGTTGTTGCAGATCATTGATATACTGGGGGACAAAGTTGGAAAGCCGTGCAAGGTCGTCGTAAAGAGAGCAAGAAACGCTACAACGACTCTTACTGTAATTCCAGCAGAAGCTAACCAAGACATGTAAGTCAAGTTGAAGTCCAACTATGATGAAGAGTTATTATTTTCGCGAGAGATGATTGTGTTTGATGGCAATATGAGGATTCGTGTAAAGTGAGTAGATTTGTTTTGAGTAGTTCAGATCAGAAGAATTCTTAGGTTGTGCTTCGTATGCACGAATGGAATGAAACAATAAAAAATGAAATTAAATTTTGATTGAATTGTTTAGTTTGATAATTAATAATGGATCAGAACTAATTATTACCAGTTCGAAGAGCTTTAATTAAATTATATTCGTTTTAAACATACAATTTGTTAGTACAAATTTTAGTCTCAGGGAGTTGGAGCATAAAAATATTGTGTTTTGCTTCTCTGGTTATTACTCCCTCCGTTCCTAAAAGATTGTCATATTTTGACTTTTGATAGTCAACAAAACACGATTTAAAATATAAATAACTATTATTCTACATGCGAAAAAATTATAAAAAGTTAATATTTCAAAAATATATATTGAGACGAATCTAACAAGGTTCCACAAGACTATATTATTTCTTATCGTTTAATGGGAATTCATGATCAGATTTTGTAATGTTTGACTAACAAAAGTCAAAATGTGACAATCTTTTAGGGACGGAGGGAGTATTTGTTACTGATTATTCAAACTTATGGATTTTGTTTATTGGAATCCTTTCACTACATTAATTAAGGGTTTAATTTATTTTCTTGTAAGGGCATTGTTACTGTCCTCTAAATTCTTAAATAATTAACATTTTTATATCGCCATCGTCCCGATGTGACTTGTATAAAGATTGTAATGTAAAAAGCTCAAGGTTGTTAACTCAGAGTAAATTAACAATCTGACAAGCAAACAAGGAGTAGTAACAAAGATCTCCTATGACAACTAGTCTAAACGATTGTTGAGTGCAAAGAACAAGTGATGTATTGCTTGTGTAATTCTCGATGATCTTCATAATTTGTTTTGCTTCGTTTATGTAGGCTAGAGATCGAATTGATATATGCTCCTCCTATTAAGTGTATATTAGTATAATAGTGGATCAAATAAGATTGATAAAGGAACTTTTCATACTTCGACTTGAAATTTGAATTTCAAATGCTTAGTTTCCATTTAAACCTTCATCAAATCTCCATAACATTAGGCCTTTACAAATCACGGCATTTAGACATATCTCATATCAATCAATAAGGGCACCAAGATCTTTCTAGTTGAAATAGGAACTTAAATTATCCTTCTGTTTGAACACTTGTCCTTCAAATAACAATTTCAGGACATTGACAGAAACACTGTTATTTCATTTCGTCTTTGAAAAACATTCACCCCGTTTCATGTTTCAACAATAATATTTCTTAAATTTAAGAAAAAGCAAGAGTTAAATAATCTCTATGAAATAGGAAAAATTAGATAGTTTTCATCAAATTAATGTGTTTATAGTAATTTCATCAAATCTTCACTTATTGATTTAAAGATATGTAAAACATCTATGTGGATAGTATCAAGACTCGGAATAAAAAACACAATACAATCATATAAAAGTAATCAAGTACAGGACATAAAACGTGGGCGCCACATACAATGGCTCATTTATTTGTGCATCTCTCAACTATTAAAGCATCGAGAATTTATTCATGAAATGAAATCTTCGTATAAATGATGATGATCATGTATCTATTGTCGGAGAGTCTGCATCATATATTCTGCATAAAGGTCCCTGCAAGGGTATCAAATAAACATAATATTATAACGTGAGTTAAAACTAAATAAGGGGAAAAATAATGTATTTATAAACTAATTATTAATCAGGTTATGAATTATCTATCAAAAATGTAAAGTAAATAGTGAGATAGACGCATGATATCCTTGAATACTACGAGATCTTAAGACCATTCCCAATGGGAGATATTTGAGGTGATAATAAATTTCGACAGGGAGTATTAGGGGGAGGATCTTTCTACCCATTTATTTGGGAATTATGGAGCAATTCCCATAGAACTGGAAGGGAGTATCAGCCTTGGTAGGCGTGAGACCACAAACAATAAGAGTTTCTGCAGGGGTCAAAATGGATTTTATTGGAGGTGAAACAAAGGTAACAAAAGTTAATTACAATGGGGTTCATTTTGGGTTCAATCTTTTGAACTTGAGATTTTGAGGTTAATGTGGGGCCCGCAGCTGAAAAGCAGCCAATGGGGCGCTGCCATGCAGCCTCCTGCAGGTTGGTACAGGATACACACGCCTGTACCAATTTGCAGGGGGCTGCGTGGCTGCGCCCCATTGACTGCTTTTCACTTCTTTTTTTTCATTATTTAATAAATGTATTATTTAGTCAATAATTAATCAAAATGAAAATATAAAATATATATCAATATTTTTAATTTTTCGAGAGGTTAGGTTTGCTTTATTTGGACAAAAAAAAGTTTTTTTACACCTTTCTCCAATGTTAATCTTTATTGTGTGTTGTTTAAATAAAATGTTAATTTTTTATTTTATCAAGTGATTAATAATATTGTGTGTTATTTAAATAAAATTTTCATTTTTATTTTATTAAATTATTAATTTTTATTGTAATGAATTAATTAATTACAAATAAATTAAATATTATTTATTATATTATAAAAATTAATTATAATTTAATAATAACATATGTATAAATAATGAGATAAGTAAATATATGGTAAGATATAGATATGGTGATGTGGAAGAGAGTGAAAGTGAATAAAATCCTGAATAAAACTCTGATGTGGAAACTGATTTTAATTGAGGGTGTAAGTGGGTTTAAAGCTGACGTGACACTGAATAAAGTGAGTTCAATTGATTTCTTGTTGTGGGTGGTCTGAGGGGAGCAAGCCCATATGGATTTCCTAACGTGGCACATTTTCATTGATTGATTGTATATTCATTTTATCATCTTTTTAAATGATAATTTTGACATATAAATCTTTTTTTACATCAATATTTTTAACTTTTGAAGATCTATAAATAGACTAGGTTTGTTTGATTTGGACAACAATTATGTTTTGTAATTTTTTATCTTTCTCTAGTTTTTTGCTATTTTATCAACTATTATCAGTTAATTTTAAAAATAATAAATATTTATGTATATAAAACATAATTAAGAATAAAAATTATAGAATTACATATAGTGAGTGAGGTATATGTTAATGATGCGGAAGAAAGAGAAAATGATGTTGAAGGAAAAAAAAATGAAATAGATTTTTGAAATATTTCCAATTGTAACGTGTGAGGATATTTGAATGATAATTGAGAATTTGATGAGGTGGAGAAGGAATAAAATGAGATGGTATGAACTATGAAATATTAAGGAGAGCATTATTTTCTACTGAAAATGATCTAACACAAACACATGTTGTATGAAGTTAATATAATGGGATCCACATATTATTCAAAACCCTGTCACATTAACAATTCTTACATACCTATACCCCTAAAAATTGATCTAGAACAGGGAGTGCGGGGGCCCAAGTGACCCTATGTCTCTATATATTATTATATACTGGCTTCGAATCTGCTTAGGCAGGCACTTGTAGGTTTCATGTTACAACATATTTTGTTACTTTAAATTTGGTTTATTTATCCTGATTTCGCCCGTGCCTTCCCTAGGACCTAGAATACAGTATGAACGTAAATTGCCAGATGTAACTCAACTGATAAGAGATTATGATTTTCTTGTTAACTACGTCAACAAAAAGTTCGATCTTTATAAAAGACAAATATCATCGTATAATTATATTCTTGATTCGAAGCCCCTATGTGTTCTCTTCTTATTCTAGTTAATCAAATCCTCATAAAAGCTACATTTTGATACAAATATTATGTGCATCTGTGAAAATCAAGATGAAGAAATAGAAGCCTTAGCTTACATTGAGTTTTGAACAACGGTAATTGCAGCATGTGAAGGCATGAACTCATTAGTTGCAACCTCTTTCTTCTCGTTCTTCTTATCTGTAAAAAGATTTAAAATTATATGAATTCTAGTGTATTTCATAATAATAATATGAAACTGTTGTAAAATTATGAATACAATTGAAAGACATATATTTATAAATAAATACTAACTAATCTTATTAATCTATTCAACGGGTTATGAGTGATAGCTACGAATGGATGTAAACTGTCGTTGAACTATATTACTATATACCAAACTGTAGTGTCACAATTACAAAGTGGGCCTAGGGTTGTGAATGAGTCGAGCAAAACTCGAATTGAAAACAAAATGGACACCTGACCTATTCTCTAAATGTAATCAACACCTAGCATATTCTCTAAAAGTAATCAATTTGAGTCAAAATAAAAATTGATTTGTTAAATAAAAAAATGGACAAAATTAAACATTATCGAATATTCGACAATATGAATCATGAAACATTTAATTTCAAAGAGAAAGTGGTTAAAAGCTAATAAATCAAGATAATGAGATGGCTCACAGAGTCGTTGAACCTAAAAAGAGAGGTTCAAGCCTCGGCTCATTTAAGTGGAGCTACGCTCGAACCTCGACTCTCCCATTAAATTAAAATTGACATACTTAATTCTACCGAAAATTTGAAGAATGGTCAGCTTTACTATTTTTCTTCAAAAAATTTCTATCCGTTCTTAATTTTTTTGTTAGGATTATCCCTCCCCCAAACTTTCAATTTTATTCTTAAAGGAACTTTTCCACTTCATCTGCCCTTTCTTCCTCATTCTTCTTCTTCTTCTTCTGCACCATATCTTACCACCACCATCCCACAATCTCCCACCACCACCATTCTTCTTTTTCACCATTCTTTTTCTTCACTACCATCCCACGACCTCCATCAGCCTCTTCTTCTTCTTCTTCTTCTTCTTCCTTTTTCCTTTTTTTCTTTCTTCTTCTTTCTCCTTTCTTCTTTCAAGAACACCACCACTAAATATCAAAACTCTTATTCTTCTTCCTTCTTCTTTTTTCTTCTTTCTCATTGTTCCTCCATTCTTCTTTCGAGAACACCACCACCAACTACCAAAACCCTCCTTCCCCATCTCCACCAGTGCGAACATAACCTCCCCCACCCCCACAGGAACAGCCCCACACCCTTCTACAAATTATGATGGGTGCATTTTTAGCAAATTTTTTTATTAAGGGCAAATTAGTCAATTTATGAGAAGGGGGGGTGCTCCTAGCAAAAACATTAGGGAGGGGGACATTCTTCCAATTTTCTCCTTAATTCTATGGTTAAAATATTAAGTTGAAAAGATAATAGGAATAGTAAAGAAAAGGTAAGTACGTACAATCTTCGAAGAATTGACGAATTTCGGTAAGACGATGTGGGGAAAGTTCTTTTATGTCTTTGAAGTGTCTATATTCTGGATCATCAACACAAACAGCAAGTATCTTGTCATCATTTTCACCCTGTCACCAATCATAATCAACTCCATTCAAATTATTTTGTGGTAATTTCTTTGAAAACTGCAAAAATAATCCTAGATAATATGTGCAAGTTGCATTTTACGATATGCATTAATGGTTCCTCATACTGGCGTAAAAGGTGCACTTTAGTCTATTTTTATGGAAAGGAGGACTAAACTGCATTTTTTTCGACCGATGCACAAAACATACATTTACTAAGACAAAAAATGTAACTTGCACATATTATTTGAGATCATTTCAACAATTATCTGCAAGATGAAAAGCCTTTTTCTTTTAGTGAGTTTTCTTAATACATAAATTGCATTATCATAATGTTGTTGGCAATAAAATAAATCCTTTGTCAAAAACCTGATCGATCATGGGCATGATTCCAATGGCCCTCACTCTTAAGAAGCATCCTGGATTTACCGGTTCCTGTAAGTTCATGGTCCTCTTAGTTTGCAGAATTTGTCTAGTAGAAAATAATCACTATTATTTGTTAATGATTTTTATATTTCAACGAGTGATATGGGCACTCCACTTTTAGTAAAAAGGTGGATGAAAAATAATAACGAATTGGAGTCCCGTAATCAAGAAATGGAGTGTAAAAGTCATTAGCCTAATTTTTTTAATAGCGATAACTTTATTTTTTTTTAATAAAAATAAAAATATATATGCACCAGTTAGCACCATATTGATTTTAGCGCCATATTGATTTTAGCGCAAGATCAAATTTTATTTTAAATAATCATTACTTATTTAATGAATTGATGGTCGAGAGAAGATGGAAATAACATTTTGTTATTGATTACCTGCATGAGAACTAGAACATCCAAGGGATCATTATCTTCACATAGTGTGCGAGGTATGAAACCATAGTTGTGAGGATAAACCACTGATGAATATAGTATCCTGTCGACCTGCCAGTTTCATGTACGAGTAATTTGCATCATACCTCTTTATAAACTCGAAAAACTTTAAAATATTTAATCACACTTTATTAGTGTTAAGTATGATGTTAAAGTTAACGAATAAAAAATAACTAGTGTTAGAAAACCTCTACTTATTAATTTTATTTTACATCATTTTATAGATAAACAAGTAAAGATACAAGTCAAATGTAAGTTGTGAGATTCGAACCTAAGATGGATATAGAATATAAAATGTAGTTATAGGTGAAGAAGTGTTTCTTCATTACCATATTTGTGCCAAACATACAAGATGAGTTAGACATGGTGCAACATATAGCGGTATTGTGTCGTTTTAAGTTTATAGAGAGGTATATGTACATTTTGAAGTTCTTAAGAAGATATGGTATAAGTTATATATTAAATAGATCATGTAGACAAAATTAAAAATATAGCATATAAAATACTCGGTATAACATACGATTTCAAGACTAATATAAGGTACTAATATAAGGTAGCTTATATGCTTAAACAATTAGCACAACAATCATTCTCCATTACCTTCACCATACCAGTCTTTTTGTCAAGCTCATACTTGACCTTACTTCCTTTACTTATCTCAACTACCTACAAATCACCATGTCGTCAACATAATATAATACACATGAACGAGACCAGGATAAATATAAAAAAAAGTCAAATTTAAAAGAAAAAATCGGGCGAGCAAGGGGGGCAAATGTAAAACAAACACTTGCGTTAAAAGCCTAAATATGAAATTGTAAAATTAAAATTGTTAGAGAATAAAGTTCCAACCAACTAAACTACTTTATTAACTTTATTACTTGTATATTTTACACCATACACATGGCATAATATAAAATTCAAAAATCTTCCCCCAAACCTTCCTCAAATGTCTGCCCGTGCATCTATTTACCTCGTGTACCCTATATATAATGTGAGAAGGAAGTAATTTTAAGTTATATTGTGACGTCCATGTTCTAATTTTTCTTAAATTTATCTAATTAGTCATTATATTAATTTTTCCTCTTTTTTTCATTACACAAAAAATAAAGATAAAAATTAAATATCTTCCACTGTATATAAATATAAATATCGTTCTTTTAATGTCCATAATTAATATATTATTTTTTTATTTTTTGAAAATTTAATTATATCAAAAAAATTTAGTGAGATATTTGAAACTTTTTGTTTTCTCTTTCTCTTGTATTTTATCTTTAATAATCTTCTTTTTTGAAATTTTGGTGTTATGCATGAACGCTAAATAAATAAAATATTAATTTGCATATATTTGTACACTGATAACGAGTAATATATGATGACTAAACAATAAAGGAATTTAACAATAGTTAATGGAGGAAAAAGTACATATCCAAAAGGAAATCATATTATTAGAGTGATGAACTAAAAATAAAATTTTCAAGATTTGAATTAAATTTTTCCCTAATTTCATATTTAATATTTCAAACAAACAAACAAACAAACAAATGTGTAAAGAAACAACGATAGAGAAAACAATTTAATTCATAATTGGGTCTTACGCAATTCACGATATGTGGGGCTTCAGGCCCTGTAACAAAGAACATTTGCAATTAGATAATTATTCAATTTCACAAAAAAGCTATATTTCTCTTCTCATAATTATTCATCCACCCCTAAATTTTTTATATTTATGATCTCTCCAATATTAATCTATCCAATTACGATTGATATGACCTTAGCTAATATATGTGTAAGTTCCACTTTAGTTCTTGCGATTATGTGATCTGTGCAAAATGATTTCTGATATTGTCATAAAATGTGCAGTTTAATCCCTCTTTTGACGTAAATCAAACGTTAAACTTTGACGGTAAGATGACAAAAATAAAATTTTCAACACTTACAATTTCTCGAAAATATGGTCTCCATCAAAAGAGCAAGGGACTAAAATATACATTTACGCCAATATCAGGTTTCACATACATAGATCCTACATTTATAAAAACTAAAGTGTAATTTGCACATATCGTATTACCGATTTCAAGATCATGCCATCGATGGGCAGCAACTGATTTCTTTGACAAAGAAGACAAGATCCTCTCATTAAGACGAGGAGTCTTTTTGTTTTCTTCACTCATCCTCACGGCCTCTTTATTGATTGATAGATGAAAAAAAAATTGAGATAATACTAATATGATGTAATTATATTTGTAGTATATATAGGTGAAATAATTTTGCAATTATTGTTGAATGATGATGATTTGTTTGGACAAAGTCGTTTTTTTCCTTTCATAGATCCGCTTCACTTGCATAGCAAATTTCATTTAAGGGGAATATAATAAGTGATTTAAAAAAGTAATAATATTACTTAATGCAATTTAGTTAAAAATTAATATCTATGATCGTAACCTTTTATATCGTTACACTGACGTCCCCTATGCACTCGTGTTCTACTATCTATGAAGGAGGTTAATCACATGATGTACCTCACATGATTAGGAGAGTAAAACGTGCTCTTAACCTTTTATTCTCAATGCACAGACTGAAGTTGTTCATAGAAAAACATTTGTGAATCTGTCACACGATCTTTATGCACCCTTTCTTAAAGTCCTCTCATGTTAAATTATTTTAAAATGTGTCTTCCAATTCTAATAATTGAGTAATTTCTTTTTTCCCTTGTATTAAATGAATTTATGCATATTTTAATGGTAATAGAGTGTTCACGAGCACATAGACAAGATAAATAGTTCAATGTAAAATAGGGGTAGGTATGTTGAAGAAGAAGGGGTAGGTATGTAAAATAGGGGTAGCGATGAGATAAGTTTCGAACCCAGGACATTTTGGTCACTAGCAAGAGCCTTTTCCATTAGGCTATTCAATTAACTCTATCTAGTGGAGTTTTATTTTAATTGTTTGAAATATTTTAAAATATGCTCATATTCTTTGAAATAGTGTTAACGATAAAATAGTCATTTTATTATTTAAAATTGAAAAAAAATGACTCAAGGAGCACCCAGAAAAGGGGTAACATTATACACACGAGAACAATGTAAAGGTTAAATGATAATTTTACCTCCATTTAAGTCTCTCAACTACGACACTTCTAAATAGAGGCAAAATGATAATTTCACTCCTAAAATTCACTATTCTAGAGTGTGTATACCCTGATCTGCTATACACACTAGAATAGTGAATTTTAGGTATGAAATTACTATTTTGTCCCACTATTTGAAAGTGTAGTAGTTGAGAGATTTAAGTAAGAGGTAAAATTGTCATTTCACTACTATAATAAACACTACTCGATTATATGTGTATAATGTTACCGTGTATAGCAAATCAGCTAGTAAGATAAAGAATTCAGGAGACACATAGAAAACAAACCGATAGTTCCCGGGCAAATTGCCAAAAAGCGTAAGATGTTCCACTTTTCGACTTCAAGGTACAATTTTTCTACCTGAAGTCTTATTCCAAAACTAGCTACGACGATGATATCAAACAATCCAAGCTAATCTCAATTTCTACTACAAATTTATACCATTTTCTTTACTACAATAATGACTCTTAAGTGGCATTTTATCAAACACCTTAAGAACTTCAAGAAACGGCATGAACTCCTCCTCTCCACCAGAACTACCGCAACGATGCCCATCTCCACCACTCTTCCACCACCCAAAACCGCCATCTACACCACCTTATTCTGCACCCTCATCCACCTCTTCCTACGTTGCCGTCGATTATCTTCTGCCCAACAAGCCTACTTCACCATGTACCACACTCTCAAACTTAGGCCCTGCGTTCCATCAATCAATTGTCTGTTGGAGCATTTCAATGCTGTTGGTTTGGATGATCAGGTGATTTTAATGTACTCGGAAATATTCTTGTTGGGTAGTGTACAGTGTACTGTATTTACTAGAAATATATTTGTTCATTCGTTGTGTAAAGTTGGAAAGGTTATGGAAGGGCTTGAATGTGTTAGGATCAACAGAAGTGATAGTGTTAGTTATAATACGGTTATTTGGGGGTTTTGCCGAAAAGGGTCTGTGGAATTTGGGTTTGGTATTGTGTCTGAAATGGTGAAGAGAGCGATACCTGTTGATAGTTTCACTTGTAATATATTGATCAAAGGATTTTGCAAGGCGGGCTCATTGGAGCGAGCTACGTGGGTATTGGAAATGTTGGGTAGCGGTGGATATAGGGATGTAATTTCTTTTAATACTCTGATACATGAATACTTCAAAGGAGCAAAGGTAGCAGTTGGTTTTGAGTTGATGGAGAGGATGAAACAGGTGGAAGGGGTGCTTCCCGACATTGTTACTTATAACATATTGATTGACCAATTTTGTAAAATAGGGGATTTTGAGTCGGCAAATGCTCTCATGGAATTGATGTTATCAGCATGTAAGAATGATGTGAAAGATGTCTCTGATAATGAGAGTAAGAAGAATGATAGCAATAATGTAATCCAAGTCTTAGAGTTTCAGTCAAGACCAAATCTTGTAACATATACAACACTTGTTTCTAGGTATTGCGAAAGAGATTGCATTGAAGAAGCACTTCGGGTTTATGAGGAAATTGCAACATATGGGTTATTTCCTGATATATATACTTACAATTCCCTTATAAGTGGGCTTTGCAAGTGTGGAAGATATGCAGAAGCAATATTACTTTTTCAAGAGATGATGAAGGTCAACATACACCCGAATCATGTGACATATTCTATTTTTATTGACTATTTCTTGAAAAATAAGAATGTGATGGCTGCATACAACCTTCAGAGTGGGATGGTGGTCCGTGGACTTACATCTGATGTTGTTGTGTTCACTTCCATGATCAGAGGCCTCTTCAAGCTTGGAAGGGCCGCTGAAGCTGAAAGCATGATGTTGGCACTTTTAGAATTCAACCTTGTTCCAAATGCCATCACATATTCTGTTCTAATCGACCATTACTGCAAATTGGGCGATATGAAGAGGGCAGAATTGTTGCTCAAAGATATGGAGGAGAAAGAGGTTCCTCCAAACGTTGTAACCTTCACTTCTATGGTGAGTGGTTATGCCAAAAAAGGAATGCTTGATGAGGCTATGAATGTCTCACTAAAAATGGTTAGCCAAGGTGTTATGCCCAATGCTGTTACTTATGCAGTACTTATTAACAGCTTTCTTAAGGATGGAAAAACGGATACTGCTCTCGGCCTCTATGAGGAGATGAGAAGGCATGGCGTGGAGGAGAACAATATCGTCCTGGATGTTTTTGTCAACAATTTTAAAAGAGAGGGTAGGACACAAGATGCAGAGACATTATTTCAGGATATGATGTCCAGGGGCTTAATGCCTGATCGTGTTAACTATACTTCTTTGTTAGATGTGTTGTTCAAAGCTGGAAAGGTGTCAACTGCTCTTGGAATTGTCCAAGAGATGACTGAAAAAACAGGGTTTGATGTCACTGCATACAATGTACTCATGAACGGGTCAATGAGACTTGGCCAATATGAAATTCAGTCGGTCTATACTGGAATGGAGAAATTATGTATTTCTCCGAATGTAGCAACATTTAACACTATGCTTACAAGTTCTCTTAAAGTAGGGGATTTGAAAAATGCTTTTAAGACCTGGAATGAAATGAAGAGAATTGGCGTAATACCTGATTCGGTTACTTGTAACATTATGGTTGGAGGGCTTTGTGAAGTAGCCGAAGTTGAAAAAGCTCTGGGATTGTTAGACGAAATGTTGGTAATGGGCGTTTGTCCTACCACTACAACTCACAGGCTTCTGCTCAATTCTGTTTCCCGTAGTAAAATGGCTGAGAAGATCCTGCAAGTGCATGAAAGGCTTGTTAGTATGGGACTAAAACTTGATCAGATAGTGTATAACACTCTTATCTGGTCATTATGCAGGATTGGGATGACTAGAAAAGCAATGCTTGTATTAAAGGATATGAAACAGAAAGGCTTTCAATCTGACACTGTTACCTTTAATGCCATGTTACGTGGTTATTGTAAAGGTACGCATTTGAAGAAGGCTATCGAGACATATTCTAGAATGCTGGCGGAAGGCATTTTTCCAAATATGGCAACATACAATATTCTTGTTGTAGGTTTGTCATCAGCAGGACTAATGCCCGAGGCAATCAAACTGCTTGATGAAATGAAAGAGAGAGGTTTTTCTCCCGATGGTGTCATTTATGATGCCTTGGTTTCTGGCTATGCTAAGATGGGAAACAAAAAGGAATCGATTAGGCTATACTGTGAAATGATAACAAAGGGATTCATCCCTCGGCTTTCTACCTATAATACTTTAATTCATGATTTTGCAAAAGTTGGAAAAATGATACAGGCTAGGGAGCTTATGCGTGAGATGCAGGTCAGGGGAGTTCAGCCTAATGCATCCACATTTGACATACTTGTTTGTGGATGGTGTAAATTATTAAAACACGAAGATCTGGAAAGATCAAGGCGGATGTCCTACTTGGCTGAGGCTAAAAGGTTACTTCAAGACATGAATCGAAATGGTTTTACTCCAGATGAGACAACTCTGTTTCATATTAGTTGTGCTTTCGCAAAACCAGGGAAAAGGGTTGATGCTCAAAGGTTGTTAGAGAATTTGTTTAAGAGGAACAGCAACAGAAATGGAACTATATAGCTGACAAGTAAATGCGGAGCAGGTACTTATTGTTTCACGGGATGCATTTGTGACTATTCCTCACAGCCTATGGTCTTTCCTGGTAATTATGTACTTCATTTGGACAGGTTGTTCTTGTTACTTACTTTTTTCTAGTTTTTATGAATTGTTTGTTTCTATTGTTGTTACATTTCCTACCCCCTTTCTCAAGGAATACACACAAGAGGATAACTATTTCTTACCGTTAACTGATAAGGCAACTCTTGTAGGTTCTGAGTTCCCTGTCCGTTTATGTATTAGATAATCTACTAGTGTGATTTTCTTCAAGTACCCCTCCTCGGATCAGTGATTGTTCAATAAGCTCAAGCTCAACTTAATGCATAACCATTTTTATGAACACGCGTTATTTTCTGGTTCATTCATCGCTTGACTATTCGTTCTCCATTCACTTGCAGCTGTTCTGTAAGCTTTTGAAGCCAAAATATTATGGATTAGCACTTGCAGCTGTTCTGCAAGAATTTGAAACCGAAATATTATGGAACACTTGCAGAAATAGCAAGGTCTGAACGTCAACCTTATGAATTGTGTGCTGCTAGCTTTGTTGAGTAGGAGGCTGACTTTTCTTTTCCTTTTGTTGCCACTAATGCCCTAGGTGGCGTTTCTTCATTCCAAGGGGAACAAGTAGTTCATATGATTCAGTTGTGGAAGTTACTGGCGATTGAGTCTTCGAGGTATGCTCTACCCATTGGCTAGTTTTCATATGATTGTTATGACTTCTATTTTTAATATGGAGGATTTATGATATTTGGGTGTTGATTTAAATGTTAGTACAATAAATATAAGAGCTCTGAAACACACATGCTTGCTTGTTTGAGCACATCTAGCTTAGGAATAAAACTTCCATTTTTTTTGTAGCCAAAAGTGTTTCGCTATATGTTAGAAGACGTCATTTACTAGTCGGGTATATAATCTTTATATTTCCCTTACATATTTGTTCTTAAACTTTCAAATCCTACTTGTAATTAGTTCAAGTAACATATTCATCTGTCTGAACTTTGTGATTTTGCAGTAAGTATGGAGTTGATGTAGCCATAGTGACTGATGTTTTGTCAATTGTGCATCCTCCTGTCACAGTTACTTTTCCTCGTATGTTAACAGAGTTAGTTCATATCAAACTTTGATCCTTTGTTGCAAATAAACTAATCGTTATCCTTAGGTCAGGGGCAGCTGGACCGGAGGTTACCCGCGATTGGTAATGGCACAACCAGAAAAGGAATAGGGGAGACAAGATTACGTGCATCTGTTTCGGGTAAAGAGGCGACGAGGGTGCTAACCCGGCCACCCAACCCAGCAGGTCAGGGGCGGGCCAGCCATAGGTTCGAATCCTGCCACCTTTCTCGTCGAAAAAGAGCTGATATTTCTTACTAGGCAAAGTTGAAGTAGTGGGGGAATCTGTAATGGAATATATGGTATCATCAACATGTTTTAGTTACTACCTCCATTTTTATTTAATATAAAGTTTGAGTTACCAATCAAAATTATTCATTAATATAGACACATACCAGTATGTAGTACTCCTTATGTTTCAAAATGTTTGATTGTCTAGAAAATTTGTACTTTTTTCATAATGTTTGATTGTTTATGAGTTCAATGTACTTTTCAACTCATTTTTTTCATTTTTTACCCTAATAATTGCTTTTTTCTCTCTTATTTTGCTACAGTTTCTTATTATTTTTTGGTTAATGGAATAAATTCTCTTGTATATAAGTAAATATGTAAGCATTTCTTCGTCTCTTTATGTGTGTGTTTCTCCTTCATGTTTTTAGGACTATGACCCCAATTTGGTAACAGTGATCAATATTTTGGATTTTTTTGTCAGAAAAACAAGCTGCATTGGACCAAATGTTCAGAAAGCGCATCTATACTCCGAGAAAAGTTCGAAAAGGTCTGATTAAACGCTATTGAAAACGAAGAAGAGAACATGGTAAGCTCACATGTTTGTATGATCATGTGTGGTAGTATTTTCTGATGTATATGAAATTCTTCGGTGTTATTACCTTCGTTGAGTTGCTCTCCCCCCATCTAGCGACCAGTATATAACCTGTTTTCTGATTTTTTCTGCAAAATATATTACATATTATATCTAAAGATAAGTCTTTAACACTAGTTTGGATGTTTACTGTTCTCAGGAATGTGTTGCAACGGCTATTACTTCAGCCGGAGGTTTACTCAGTCAGCACTCGACGAATAGATGTTGTAGGTCTCGCGTTATAAAAGAAATTTGCTACAACTTTCTCGTAAATACATACCGAGTATTATTCTTTTGATTGACAGTCCTTGTGAGATGTCCCAGAAAATGATAATGCAGCACTCTTTGATATGAAAATCTAACTCCATTTATTGAAGAGAAGGTTGGGAATTTGGGAGGTTTTCTGTTAATTTTATGGATTTATACTACCAAGTAAAAAAGTTATTTAGCCTCTTCTCTTCTGCAAAATTGATCACTTGGTAAGTTTGTCTTGGTCTCATTAATACTACTATGATTGTCCAAATCTGAAACGTGTTAACTTTTGGGTTAATGGCAGGATCGCAGGGGGCATCACTTATGTTTGCCTCGTGTCATCAATTGATTATTTACGTTTCAAATTGTTCTAGTCGATCACATATGTTTGAAAATTGTATCTAATTGGTTTTCTATCCATTATTCCGTTTGGTTAATAGTTAATCAACACATTTGAGAAGCATGTGACATTTTTGTAGGGGTATTGTCATCATGTATATTTTGACTCATGTAACCAATCGATCACTTATGTTTCAAAGTGTCCTAGTCGATCACTTATGTTTGCAAATTGTACCTAAATGATTTTTTTTATCCACGATTTCTTTTGGCAAACCGCAATCAATACATGTGACCTTGATGTGACATTTTTGGGGATATTTTTATCGTTTAGTATGGATATTAAGCAAAAAATATTGAAAATTAAAACATAATTTATCAGTCAACAAACCTTAAAAATATGCTCCCTTCGTCTTTTTTTAACATATTGTTTAGCAACAATTTATTTTATTAAGGATATGCAAAGTATTATGGAGTATTATTTTGTCGTCATGTTGTAGGAGTTAATAAAAATATGTGAACTCAAAAGCCCAATATTAAAAATAAAATAAAAAAGATGGTTAAAAAATCACATAATACAAGAACTTTAGCTTAAATAGTACTCCCTCCATCCCTAAATGATTGTACTATTTTGACTTTTCATGGTCAACAAAACACGATTTAAAACATAAATATCTCTTATTTTACATGTGAAAAAATTATAACAAGTTGATATTTTCAAAAATATATATTGAGACGTATCTAACAAGATCCCACAAGACTATACTATTTCTTATGGGTTAATGAGAATATATGATCAAATTTCTTAATGTTTGACCAACAAAAATTAGAGTGTGACCATTTTTTAGGGACGGATGGAGTATATTAAAAAAAGGTAGAGGGTAATTTATTAACACGTTTCTTGACGATAAGTTTGACATCACCGTATAAGGTCAATTTTAGAATCATACTAGGTCAGATTCTAACACAAAAAAATGCTCTATATTCTTTGATATGATTAAATTATAACTTGAGCATCGAAGTGTTTTATAGGAGGGACATCAGTCATTTGTATTGCACGTTACAAGAAGAACTTCACACATAAGATAAATTGAAAAATTTGTCTTCCAAAATGCAAACCTGAAGCGGAACAAGTCATCACAACACTTGTAAAATATAGTTCGCCCACCACCCTCCATATTGATCCAACTTCTGTCTTTTCTCAATTTTGATTTCAGGGCTTCATAACAAGCTTTAATCAAATTTGGGGTATTTATGTAAAAAATATTTAAAATGTGCCTCATACTTCAGAGTATAGTATTATGGTATGATAGTCATTTTGTCTTTTAAAGTTGAAAAAAATAACTCCAGGAGCAAGGAAGAAAAGAACAAAACTTTAGGGGACAAGGCAGAAAAGAACGAAACTTACATACGACAAAAGAACTTATAGCTGATAAACCACATAGAAAAGATAACGAAAGTTCAGGCCGCATTCAGATAAAAAGCCTAACAAGAAAGGACCGCAGAAAACATATCAGTCATAAATGCGAAAAACATAAACTAGAACAATCTTTCTCCAAAGATTATTGATTACATGGATTCAATTTTACCAGATAACAAATATAGAAACCATGCAAATCGAGCATCGACTAAGAGGCTTAAGGAAATCCGTCCATCTCCTCTCGTAAAATAAATCTAGAGCAACTTGACTCCAGCATCTCTCAACGAATCAATCAGCGCCTTTACCTTTCCGTGATATCTGTACTCTTTATTTGCATTGACAACAGAAACAGCAGGGATTTCCTTGAGCAAAAGCCGCTCACCCAGTAACTTGCCGATTTTGGCTGCAGCTCTGACATCTCGGCTACTTTCTTTAGTTTTTTCCATGTTCAACCTGAGAGCCTTTTCTTGAGTACTCGCAGCACAAGCAACTGTTGATGATGGTACATGAAATACTTGTGCATTCACAAATTTGTTAGTCAAGTGTATTTTTAGAATATAAGGCTTCAAAAAACTTGTAATCCTGTCTGGCCTAATCGGAGCTGGAATCACCATATTCGCTGTACAATGGAAGAAAAACAAGGAACATTATCAGAGTTAGAATGTGTCGAGGGAAAAACAATCCAGAACTAAGGCTATCCTCATAAAACACCAACATTTAGATGAATAAACAGAGTCGAGAAACAAAATGCGTATACCATGATAGAAATTAGTAGACATTGAATTCAACTAAGCATGGAAATGAAAAAACGAAAACATTATATTGCATATACATGGTGTGAAACTATTAACATGTAGACAAATAGTGAAGTAAAGCATTATGTATTGAGCCAAATATATATGAACTATCGAATATACAAACTATATATGTATATAACTTGGTGAGGTTTTCTTTTTATACTTTTCATTACTTAACAGCATTACATTTGAGTTGCAGGCTTCAGATATTCAAACAATGAACTCCGACGATTACCCAGAATATATCATTCGATATTATAAAGGTTTCAACTATCACAAAAAAGTGTACAACCATAACATATTTCACATTACGAAAGTTTTCAAAAGCACTGAAATGAGACTTGTGATAAATGTGCCCGTTGTACTTTAATCTTTCTCCCGAGCTTAGCCTATACAGAAAAACTAACTGAAGCTTATTAGGCATAAAAACTACTGAGACATTACACCAATGAGACGCTAATCAGTGCGATAGTATTCAACATGCCCCAATGCTGCTTAAGAATCTCCCACCGGTACCGGGTAAGAGGAGATCGGATAGTATGCAACCTTACCCCTATGCCAACAGCAAGGCTGTTTCCGAAACAATCAGTGTGATAGTAAGAAACATAGAACAAATCCCTAATCCACTATACAACCCCCCCCCCCCCCCCCCCTCCCACACCCCTCAAGCAACTAATTGATTTTAGCTTAACCCGTAAATTCTTAATATGATATCATGATTTGCAAACCCGACCAATCGATATGGTTGGGAATGAGTTAGCGACCAATGTTATGGTTTAAGTGAATGGGGGTTTTTATACGAGAAAATAACATAGGAATTATCTTAGACAATTTATCAAACACCTGGCGACATTTCATCAAATTGTAAGCAACAATAAGTTTCAACAAACACTAAACTAAGTACTCCTAATTCATTAAAGCAGCTAGCTAAACGTGAAATCGAGATAATATTACCTAATTAATATTCCAATATTCCTTATTAGTTTATGTGGTTTCTTTCAAATATTTTGAACAATCAATTGATACAGGAAGGAAGGAAGGCAGAAAGGAGAGCTAATGTTTACTGTTTTTCAACTTTTACTCACTCAAGAAAATGATTTGGGCTTAGTCAATCGAATATCTTAATGGAAAAGACTCAATCTAGTGAATGGTGATCAGAAGTTTCTGCGTTCGAAACTCAGTCATCGTTTATTTACAAAAAAAAAAAAAATGAATCTCATATTTGGAAGTATAGTAGATGAAGAAGTTTAATGGAGGGCAAACTAGTTATTTTGTGATAGAGTAAACTATTATTTGGTTGGGAGCAACACTATACAAATTTGTCTTTTCACCCTTATTTTTTATTTTATTTATCCTTTTAGCTTTATTTTTTCTATCACAAAGTGGTTGCCTTCCTAACATACAAATTTGTACTTTTATATTTCTAATTTATTTTATAATTACGATTATTTATTATTAAGTTGTTCATTAATCAATTATATAATTTAATTAATTATTATTTTATATACTTTTTACTACCTTTTATTTTTTTTTGACTAATGTGCACATAGCTAGAAAAATAATTGTAAATGAACGAAGCCAAAAAGTACTGGAGTATTAGTTCTTTCAATTCCCCCTCAACTTGCTTTTGTTCAACTTTGCATTTGCCGTTTAGGTAGTGAACAAATTGATACAATGCTTTATGAAATAATCATAAATATAATAATTGCTATAGTATCTTTTGAACAAATAAAATTTCTTCAATCCTCTACTCTTCAAATAAAATCTATCCATCTATTTAGACAATTTCAATAAAATCTATCCATCTATTTAGACCACCTTGAATGCAGAGTAATTAAAGTGATACTTATATGAGTAGAGGTATAATATCCGGTCTAAAATGGGTGATGTATTATGTTTGATATGATTTAATTGGTATTATTCATACCATCAAGATGTATTTTCTTTTGGGTAGTCCAACTCATAAGAACTTCAAAGTTAAGAGTGCTTGACCTGGGGTAATTCTGAGATGGGTAACCCACTGGAAAGTGTCCCGGTTAGCACGTGAGTGAGGATAAAACGTGTTGGAAAGACCCGTGGTGGTTTGTGAGGCCATTCCATCAAATCAAATAACGTTCCGACCTAGTGTTCCGGGACGGGGGCGTTACAAATGGTATCAGAGCGGGACCGTCCGAAATGTGAGGTCTAAGTGCTATGCGGCGCAAAGTGCTACGTCGAGGATGGGAGTGACCTTTTGAGGTCGTAGTAGCCAACTCTAAAGTCTCACACAGATGATACGGTCCTGGATGTGGAGTGGATGTGGCTCAGCGAGGACGTTGAGTGTTTAAGTGGGGGAGATTATAATACCCAGCCCAAAGTGGGTGATGTAATATGTTCGATATGATTTGATTGGTATTACTCATACCATCAAGATGCATCTTCTTTTCGGTAGCCTAACTCATAAGAACTTCAAAGTTAAGCGTGCTTGACCTGGGGTAATTATGGGATGGGTGACCCACTGGGAAGTGTCCCGGTGAGCACGTGAGTGAGGACAAAACGTGCTGGAAAGACCCGTGATGGTTTGTGAGGCCAGCCCATCAAATTAAATAACGTTCCGACCAAGTGTTTCGAGGCGGGGCATTACAAGAGGATGTTTAATTAATGTAACTTTATTTTTATGTTTTGGATAATTATTGAATTTTTAAGGTGAAAAGTGAACCACATTAGATGACACCCCAACTGTTAGACTTGTTGGATTGTCAGTACAAATAAAATCACTAAACAGTAAAACATCAAGATTGGTAATTCAGTTCAGTGCCAATGATGCACCTACATTTAGGGGGCTGCCTGTCCAAGGGAATCAACTATATGGAACATCAACCCGATGTCTGATACGTATGCCCCACATACTCATCGCCCTAACCTAGACTATTCTATAATGTCTCTAACACTGTATCGTCCCAATACTAAATTAGAACATCAACCCGATGTCTGAGTAAAACAAAGTGTACGTGGAAGGTATAGGTAAAATCTCACTATTTTTGTACAACAATTGTACATTCGGTTAAGATCAAAGTACAAAGCTCGAAACACAAACGACAACCTAGCTCGGAAAATACTAAACACTATATGTTATCGTGCTCTTCAATGTTGTCAACTACTTTCTCTGTCAATGAACTCCCCTTTATATAGCTAGGTTTTCGGCTTCTTGTGTATATGAAAAATGTAATAATGTCTTCATTCATCTTACATGCGTATTCCACTTTAAATTTTGTGGAAAATCTGCCCAATATTTATTCCTTCCTTGATCGATTGATTGCTCCTTAGGTAACCTAAGTTGTTTAATTCGTTTGCTTGTTCTCCATGAGTGAATCTCTTCATTAACCCGATCAATACTTTTCTAATCCACCCTAGGTAATAAAATTGCTTGTCTTCGAAGTTCTGATCTCATCATCACTAATAGATTGGAACTGCCAATTGCTTTAACACTTGTGTACATGGATTAAGGTGGATTAGGATTTTGAAATGGAGGTGAGGGTGGGGGCTCATGGGGCCAATGGGGTCTTGTCCCATGAAGGGAGGATAAGGGTCGGTTAGACATATGGTAATAAAACGGTTTGTTGAATATGGTGACTTGAATAGGCAGTTTCGTTAAGAAAATAACTGGAGCACAGGTTCTTACCTATCAAGGTTCTTACTTGATGAACACGTAGGTAATTAATGTGGGCTTTTCTTGGAGAATAAGTTTTCTTGTAGTAACAGTAATTCATTTTAGGTGCCTTAGAGAAGCCTATAAATAGAGGTCTTTTCCATGACACTTGGTATGAGACAAATACACATAGAATGGATTTACGATTTTCTATTCTTCTGTGATCATAGTTTGATTATCTGTAATATGTTCCAAACCCATTATAGTGAAATTTCTGGTGGTTCTGCCCGTGAATTAGTCCTAACATATTGTTAGGGATACCACGTTATATATGGTGTTCTTTACTTTCAATAGTTTACGTTATTCCTTTATCTTCATTGTTCACCAAATTAGTCCTAGATTTCGTTATAACAAATTGGTATCGAAAGTTGTTGGTAATTCTGATTCCTGAAGATGAGTGGTGAAAGTTTGAAGGTTTAGAAGTTTAATGGGAAGGATAATTTTAGTCTCTAGCAGCTAAAGGCTAGGGCATTGTTGAAACGAGAGGGACTCTGGGCACCTCTCCAACCACCGATACCTCCACCGGATAACCTGGCGACTCTGGAAGAAAAGGCACACTCGACGTTTTTACTATTATTGGATGATCATGTTATCACTGAGGTAGCTGAGCATGTCACGACAACAGGGATGTGGTTGAAACTCGAAAGTCTCTACATGACCAAGAGTTTAACAAACAAGCTACTTCTGAAACAACATTTGTTTGGGTTGCGTATGAAATAAGGTATATCTCTAGAGGAACACATTGAACGCTTCAATTCAATTTTACTTGATTTGAGGGGTAGTGATGTTATCATTGATGATGAGGATGCTGTCTTAATTCTATTAGTCTCTTTACCTAATTCATACGAAAATTTTTGTAAGAATATGACTAATGATAAAGATACTATAATCTGGGAGAAAGTTCGAGCTACACTTCAGAATAGGGAGTTGAGACATAGTTGTAGTGGTACATTGGACAATCAAGTTGTGGGGCTAGTAGCCAGCAACAATCAGAGATTTATTATGACAAGGAATAACAAGTTTTAGAAGAAACAAATAAAAAAGGGTCTGAAACCAGATGACGTCAGCAACTACTATAAGGGAAGGGACATTGGAAGACTGGTTGTCCTAAGAAGATGCAGTGGCAACATGGTACGTCAGACAACCGTTGTTTCCGAAGGCAGTACAAGATCTGAGGAGGATATTGCACTAGTTGCCAACACCCACACATGTAACACCGATGGGTGGATTATGGACTCAGGGGCTTCCTATCACATATGTCCTATTAAAGAATGGTTCACTACTTATCAACAATTTAATGGAGGTAATATTTCTATAGCCAACAATTCAGTTTGCAAAGTAGTAAGGATGAGTTCTATTAAGGTTACGAATCATGATGGTAGATTCTGTACTTTGGATGAGGTTAGACATGTTCCACAAATTACAAAGAATCTTATATCTTTGAGTAATAAATGTCTACAGGGGATCTGAGGTAATTCTCAAAGGTGTTAAGCGTGAAACTTTGTATTTATTACAAGGGACTTCGCTTCTGGATTCTGCAGTTGTAGCATATGCTCAACTAAATCAGGAAAATATGACTAAGTTGTGACACTTGAGGCTTGGTCATATCAGTGAAAGGGGGATGAAAATTTTGGCTAAGGACAATCTTCTAGGTGCGCACAAGGTTGAAGAACTGAATTTCTTTAAGCATTGTGTGTTTGGAATACTACATCACAACAACTTTATTGAAGCAACTCATAGAACAAATGGAGCACTAGATTACATCCACTCCGATTGTTAGGGATCTTCAAGAGTGGAGTCTTTGGGAGGTCACAAATATTTTTTGTCGTTGATTGATGATTCCTCTAGGATGACTTGGTTTTCTTTATAAGGCAGAAGAGTGAGGCTTTCGAAAACTTCAAGCAGCGGAAGATTCTGGTGGAGAATCATATAAGGAAGAAAATTAAGTTGTTGCGTACAGATAATGGTCTAGAATTTTGCTCATCTGAGTTTGATGAGTTTTGCAAGATGGAGAGAATTGTTAGATATCATACATACACCACAGTAAAATGGGGTAGCAGAACGTATGAATCAGACACTTTTGGACAAAGTTCGTTGCGCGCTCTCACATGCGCGATTGGCTTGGAGGTTCTAGGCAGAAGCAGTCAGCACATCATGTTACTTAATCAATCGTGGTCTTCAAATAGGGATTGATTTAAAAACTCCTACCGAGTTATGGTTTGGTAAGTCTGCTGATTACACGAACTTGAGGGTCTTTGGTTGTACTTCTTACTATCATGTAAATGAAGGGAGGTTGGAGCCTACGGCTAGAAAAGATCTATTCATGGGATATGGTGATGGTGTTAAATCATACATGATTTTATCACCTTACGAAAATCGGGTTATTATTAGTAGGAATGTTGTTTTTGATGAAAATTTCATACTAAACACTTACACTCAATCCATAAACATTTAAAGAAGGCGATATTGAGAAACAGGTGGAGCAAAGAAAGACTGATGATATTAGTGATGTTGAGGGTAGCTCTCCTCAATCATAGACATAGGCAACAATATCAGCAGTTCCACAGATAAAGGAGCATCGTAGTTTAACTCTTGATCGCGCTAAAAGAGTTCATTATGGAATACCTGCTACGAGGTATGCTTATGAGGATATGATGGCTTTCGCACTTCCGGTTGCAGATGAAGTGGATCGTCATGAACTATGATCTTATCCGGAAGCTGTTTTAGGTACTGAGTCATCTTAATGGCTTGCTGCCATGGGGGATGAGATGGAATCACTTGATAAGAATCAGAAATGGGCATTGGCTAAGAGGCTAGTAGGAAGAAAGATTGTGGCTTGCAAATGGTTGTCCAAGAAGAAAGAAGGGTTATCACCAGCTGAGGGGATATACAAAGCCATAATTGTTGTTAGAGGTTTTAATCAGAAAGAAGGGATAGACTACAACGAGATTTTCTCACATGTAGTCAAATATATTCCATCAGAGTGCTACTTGCTATAGTTGCACATCATGATGAAATTTAAGCAACTTGATGTCAAAATAGCTTTCTTACATGAAGAAGAAGAGGAGATATATATGACCAGCCAGATGGTTGTTAAAAACTCGAAAAAGGACTATGTATGCGAATTGCGGAATCCTTTATATGGTCTGAAGTAGTCACCGAGATAGTGGTACAAAAGATTTGAGCTACATGATGGAGATTGGATATACAAGGAGCCCATATGATAGTTGGGTATACTACAACAAGGTTAGAGGTAAGTCCTTTATTTATTTGGTGTTATATGTAGATGATATGTTGATAGCTGCTGCAAATAAGTCTGATATTAAAAAGTTGAAAGGACCTCTTAGTACTAAATTTGAGATGAAGAACTTAGGTATAGCTAGGAAAATCTTAGAGATGGAGATTTATAGAGATAGAACTAAAAAGAAGCTTTTCTTATTTCAGAAAGGGTATATTAAAAATGTTCTGTCTAGATTTGGTATGGCGTCGGCGAAATCAATAAATAGTCCTAATGCGTCTAATGCACATCTTTATGTAGCTTTGCACCTAAGTCATCTGAAGAGAAGGAATACATGTCTCATGTTCCTTATTCTAGTGCAGTAGAAAATCTAATGTCTTTTATGGTCTGCACTAGACCTGACCTTACTCGTGCTATTAGTGAAGTTAGTATGTTCATGTGAAAACCTGGGAACGAACTCTGTCAGGCAGTGAAGCGGTTATTTAGATACCTCAGAGGTACATTTGATGTGGGGTTTGTGTTATGGTGGAGATAGGCAGTGCTTAATTTCCGGATATTCTGATTATACTGGTGATGTGACAAAAGAAGATTGATGACTGGTTATGTTTTCACCCTGGGTGGTTCTATAGTGAGTTGGAGGGCTATCCTACAGTGTATAGTAACTACGTCGACTACTGAAGCAGAGTATATGACACTTACAGAAGATAAAGAGGGGATTTGGCTAAGAGGCCTAGTAAGTGATTTGGGTTTACATCATGATCAAGTAACAGTTTATTATGATAGCTTAAGTGCTTTATGTTTAACCAAGGATCAGGTTCACCATGGAAGAACGAACCACATTGATGGGATATATCATTTCATGAGAAGCAAGCAGAGAACAGAGTGAGCAAAGCGGGTACAACAGATAACCCAACTGATATGTTCACAAAACCGGTTACGCATATCAAGTTTTAGCATTGTCTAAACTTACTAAACATTTAGAGTTGTTGAGTTGCCCGTGGCAGGGCAACATCTGAGACAGAGCCACATTTGTAGTTTGTGGTGTATCTGGTGAGGACGCATACATCTGGCACACACATTTATTTCATTATCTCAGCACATCTAGTACTTGTAGTACTTTTTGGTGCATTAGGAAGTTCTTGAGTACTTGATATCTGAAGATGATTCAAGTCAAGGTGGGGATTGTTGAATATGGTGACTTGAATAGGCAGATTCGTCAAGAAAATAATTGGAGCATAAGTTATTACCTATTAAGGTTCTTTCTTGAGGAACACGTAGGTTAATAATGTGGGCTTTTCTTGAAGAATAAGTTTTCTTGTAGGAAAAGTAATTCCTTTTAGGTACCTTAGTGAAGCCTATAAATAGAGGTTTTTTCGTGAGACTTGATATGAGACAAATACATATAGAATATATTTCTGGTTTCCTATTCTTTTGAGATCATAGTTTGATCATCTGTAATCTATTCCAACCCATTATAATGAAATTTTTGGTGACTCTGCCTGTGGGTTAAGCCTAACATCTCATTAGGGATACCACGTTAAATCTGGTATTCTTTACTTTTAGTATTTTATGTTATTCCTTTATCTTCACTGTTCACCAAATTAATAGTAAAGAATTCGCTTATGTATAACACTTTTAAAAATATAATTACACAATAATATGATTCTTCCTTAATCCCAAAGATTCCGAAGCCACTGACCACGGCTCAGTTTCGACCCATTGCTCTATGCAATACTGGGGTCAAAATTACAGCTAAGGTAATTGCCAATAGACTGAAGGAAGTCATGCCATCAATTATCTCAAAGTCCCAAAGTGCTTTTATGCCTGGAAGACTCATCACGGATAATATCCTCTTGGCATATGAGATGCAGGGAAAGGAATGATTCATGTCAATTAAGCTTGATATGCTCAAAGCTTACGACAGAATTGAATGGAGTTTTCTTAGAGCTGTGCTTACTCAGTTACAATTCAATGACCATTGGATTCAGATTATTATGAGGCATGTTGAAACTGTTACTTATTCTTTGATCATTATGGAGAACAGACAGGATACATTAAGCAAGGAAGAGGATTGAGGCAGGGTGATCCTTTGTCCCCTCATCTATTTATCATTTGCACAGAGGGGCTAATTTCTTTATTGAATGAGGCAGTAACTAAAGAAGAATTATGTGGTATTCGTTTGGGGGGGGGGGGAAGGATGGAGCCAATAACCCACCTAATGTTCGCTGATGACACGTTACTAATGGGTAAGGCATTTATTCGGGAGGCAACTTGTTTTAAAAGGATTTCGGCTAAATATGAAAGGTGGTCTGGCCAGTTAATAATTCCACATAAGTCTACAGTATTATTCAGTCCTTGTGTGCCAATGAATACCAGGAATGATGTTTCAAGAATTTTAGGGATCCCTGAGGTAGCCTCACACGGTAACTATCTTGGACTTCCATCTTTAGTGGGACTCTCCAAAAAGGAGACCTTCACTTTTATTTTACGAAAAGTAAAGGCCAAAGTAGAAGATTGGAAGTCAAGGTTATTATATACTGGGGGTAGGGAAATTTTCATTACTTCGGTATTACAAGCAATCCCCATTTATCCTATGAGTTGTTTCAAGCTTCCAAAACATTTGTGCAATGAAATAAACGCACTACTTTCTAACTGTTGGTGGGGAATGGATTCAAACAATAAGAAAATGATACATTGGTTGTCATGGAACACATTATGTAAAGATAAAGAAGATGGTGGCATTGGCTTTCGAGATCTTTTCAGCTTCAACTAAGCACTACTGTGCAAACAAGTATGGAGGCTCATCTCAAGACCTGACTCTCTCTTAGCACGAGTCTTCAAGGCAAAATACTACCCTCAGGGGACTCTGAGTACTGCATCATTGGGTGAATCTCCTAGTTACTCGTGGAGAAGTCTACATTTAGTCAAGGATCTCGCATTCACTGGAATAAAATGGGGATTAGCATGCGGGCAAGATATCAACTTGTGACAGCACAGATGGGTAGAACATACACATTCGAATACTTTAATCACACCCAAAAATCATGATTATCCAGATATGGGTGGTGACATATTTAATTGACAATGTCATAGGAGTATGGAGAGTAGATAAAGTTAATGTTCTACTATTTCCTATTGATGCGGAAGCAATATTGCAAATGCCATTACATAATCTAGATGCCAAAGACAAGCCTAGATGGGTTCACATCAAAAATGGAGATTTCACAGATAAATCCGCGTATGAATTTATTCGGGAAACAACAGTCACATGCACAATCAAATCAACCAACAAGCAGTACTCAACAACAAACTGTATTTTCTCAGATCTGAAAGTTGAAACTACCTTTAAAAGTCAAGCACTTTCTACATAGGTCATGTCATAATAGGCTTCCAACAAAGCTTAATTTACATGGCAAGAAAATAAATCTGGATATGGCATGTGTATTTTGCAAGAATCAAACAGAGGATAACATGCATATATTCATGGACTGCAAATTTGCCACTGAAATCAGGTCACTACTCAAGATCGAAGTGATTCAGCATAATATTCAAGAGTTTCAAGAACTTTTCCAGTATTTGAAAAAGGAATTACCTCCGGACAAATTTTTGGTATGGCTAATCTGCATGTGGAAGCTTTGGCATCAAAGAAACAATTTATTGTGGGAAAATGACGTCAAAACACCTTAGGAGGTTATCCAATTTGCTCACTACTTCATGGAAGCCGAAAAGTCAGCCAACAAGGAACTTCAATAGTTAAAACCACCGATGGGGTTTTCATAGTGTTTTTCCGACTTGAAGATAGGGAAAAGTCTCAGGGTAAGGTTTTTTTTTAGTAAACTACTAGGACTCATTGTATTTTAGATGGACGGTCTTGTTTATTGGATCATACACTACTACAAAATATCACTTGGCCAACCCCAGAAAAGTCACTTAGACGACACATTTAAGGGTTGGGATTAGAGGGGTCGGCCAAGTGGAACTCACTTGGACGACCTCACGCGGGGGGGTCGGCCAAGTGAGCCACTTGGACGACCTCACACGGGGGGGTCGGCTAAGTGAGCACTTGGCCGACCCCCCCGTGTGAGGTCGTCCAAGTGAGCCCACTTGGACAACACTCCCTTGTGAGGTCGTCCAAGTGAATATATTTTTTTTTTTTTGAATATTATTATATTCAACGTGAATTATATATATATTTTAGTTGTTATTTTATTTTTCTATATGTATATATACTTAATTATTAATTCATATAATGCTTAAGAACCATATATAAAGATTTAATAATAATTCCAAAAATCATATACAAATCATATTTGTATCCATTACAATATTTGTTATTCTTATCTAACAATTACAAAAACTACAAATAAAAACTAAAAAACTAAAATATCCTTAACTTATAATAAAATAAGTAATTTTACATTAAAATAATTTAAACACTACAAAATTACATAAAATACTAAGAAAAATTTAACATCTTCTTTTCATCCAACTCTAGATGAACTAGACTTTTTGGGTTTTCCACTTTCTTTCTTGATTGGATATATACTCTGAGTTTTAGCAGCTACAATGAGTTTCAAAGCTCTCAACATATCCTCAATAGAATCATATCGCACGCAGTTGCAACCTGTATGGCATGCATATATGGACATCAAGTGCTTGAATCACCCAGTCCCATACTCTTGACATCCCAGATTTTATAGTTGCCACATTGGGCACACGAGAAATCTGTTAGTTCTATGACTAATGCGTATAAAAGTCCCCACTCGATTTTGCTACCAATCCTGCGCGCAATTAGTGGAACAAATATTCAGAATGGAAGAAGTTATAGCATGAAAGGACTCGACGTAATTAGTTCTATGACTAACCAGCCAAACAGGTCAAATGCTAGACGATTGCCTTCAGTCATTGCATACAGCTCTTTTAGTGTGAGCTGGTCTGGCTTGCTTCGGGCATACTTGCTTAACATATTCTCGAAGTTAATAGGCATAAACCTGCATACCAGATATACATCAGTATCAAGCTTTGCAAAGGAACAGTTAACACTTGCTGCCACAAAACTAGCAGCACGGGAAGATCTAGATTCTAGAACAGTAATCGAGTTACCTCCCTTCAGTGTCATAGGTTAGCATACATGGAGAAAGAACTCGGAAGAAAACCTGCATATAATGCATATGCATCAATTCAGCAGAAAAAATATATACAGTACAAGAAGAAACCTAGAAAATATAAAATTCAGATTTTGCATCACAAGCAGAAACATGGTGAGTTGATTTCTAGGATTGTTGATCCAATAGCATGCCGTACAAACATATGCCAGTAGTTCACAATAAAAACGAAAAACATGCAAGAAAATTCTTCAAAACAGAAAACCGAACACAGGAAAGCAACTCTTCAAAAGACCATCTTACTTGTGCTAGCAAAGAAGCAGCCACTGGCCAAGCAGAGCATGGCAAGTGCATAAGAAGCAAGCCGTTTACCATACTTCCTAGATACGGCTACCACCAGAGCAGCATCGACGCCCACAGAGATCAGAGCAAGGAAGATTCTGATGGCGTAAAACACTCTCACCTGCAATGTTGATGGTTTTGTCTTAAGTACTAGAGTTTGAAGCATACAATTAAACTACAAATATACAAATACGACCTCAAGGCAAAGTTGGAACTGCCAATGCAAACCATTTGATCAATAAAAGAGTAAAACTAACTGAAGAATGTGTGAATCACCAACGACAATTACAAACAGATCAACACATTATCCAGGCATACGTAAATTGATATAGAGCAGATTGCTTTCTTGAGAAAAGCTCAAGTACAACTATTATTCTCTTACAACATAAAAATAGTTTCCATCGAGGATGAATCGAAGTAGAACACATTAAGCTGTTCTAGATGTGTTCAGACTTTAGAGGTAATAGTTAGAAGGAGGTATATAAGGGCTATAATTGAACATAATTTCGTCATAAACTACCAGGAAGGGGTCCTAGAATAAACGAAGGCATGCCTGACAACAAATATGATTTGTAGTTTTTGTAAATGGGGAAGAGAAGAGAAGGTATCCAACCCTGCAATTAAGTAAAGAAAGTCGGTCAGGCAGATAACGTGCTTAAAATCCATGGAGAACAACATTGAGTTAGCTAACCTAGGAACATAAATCTTAAACATTTACCTATTACATAGTCATCAGAGTAGACTTGATAGGTAAAGCTCAGGAGTTGGAACTCGTACATGTTAGTTGGACAATTGACATAAGAAAAGATCTACTTAGGATATACTATTCTCCTAAGTATATATGCCACTCTCAGAATGCATTCAAATAAAAAAAAAATTATGTACAAAGGAACTTACAGGGAGAGATATGAAGCTCAAACCGATGTTGACAAAAGCAGCAATGATAAGAGATATTATTACGTTAAAACCAATTCTTCGACAACCTGGACAGGAGAAAAAAGGACATATAGAATGAGGAATCTGACAACAGAGTGCCTCATAAATCATCATAGTACAGGAGATAGAGGGACTGCCAAGAGAACTCCTAAAAGATATTATTGCATATTTTATGAAACTTGCATAGAATATACAAGGCTTAGGGATGTAAGTCTCTAAATCTGTGCGGACCTTCCTCTCAAACGTCACAGGAGCAAGAGGTGCTACCGTTGATAGTGTTGGATCTTCCTGTTGTCCCGCCATTTCTCTTTTCTGTCCTTTTTTAGTTCAAATGAACAAAATACATTATAGAGAACCCACAATATTCACTGGAAGTTCACCAAGTGATGCTTGCAGGATAAATGATAGGTTACATGCGCAAAGAACAAACATAAAGAACATTAATGGTAACCTCTTACCAAACCCCTGACATATATGCAATCCTCCAGACATTTGTGAGCATTTATGACTGCAGTTTTCAGTTCAGGAATCCACTTCTCACTAATAATTGTATCTTGTTCTGCAGCCAGGTTCAAGCAGTAATTTGTGGTCCTGTTAAACGACATCAAACTAAATCAATATACCAAGATTAAGGTGAAACAGGACTTTGTGAGGCAAAAACATAGACAACATCAGTGACTGCTCAAATATCGACTACCAAGACGGAACATTTCTACTTATAATGAACCCAGTGATATTACTAGTTCCATAAGAAAGGGATAGGGCTCAACAACTTCTGATAACATAAAATGTAAATTAGCTGTAGAATGTAGGTTCTTATAGCATATGGAAAAACTACGGTCTCCCATCATCCTACAAAAAACATTCTCACCAAAAATTACATAAACATATATTAAAAGTACTTGAATCCAAATATGAAGAGTCAACCATCAAAAGTAGAAATTTGGCAACGATTAGGCAATTGCACCATAATAACTCAAAAGACCGACAAAACAAAGTTACAACGATTAGGCAATTGCACCAAACCCAACATTCCATAATAAACCGAGGCTAGACTTAGAGGCTTATAGAATTCCTTAAATGCATACCCAAATAGTGGTTTCCCATCTTGAAAATCAAAATCCCCATCAAACCAGTACAATATTTAGACAGGCGGACTATTCAATGCGATACTAAAAAACAGAGTCAACCATTCAATAATACAAATTAAATAAAAAAACGTAGCAGCTCAAATACATAATATATAAATAATTACTATTCATACCAGTAAATATAGATATAGGTGGATTTCGATATAAACTGCATATTAAAAAACAAAGTCAACCATACAATACAAATTAATTAAAAATTAAAAATATTAAACAAATTAAAAATTACAAGAAAAAATTACTTGAACTATGGAGGGAGGAGGATGGAGGAGGAGGGAGGTCGGACTTCGGAGGTCGTCGGGGTCGAACTTCGTCGGGGTCGGACTTCGTCGGGGAGGAGGATGGAGGAGGAGGGAGATCTGTTCTGTTTTGGGGGTGGGGTTTTGGAGCTGCTCACTGGTTCTTCAGTTCGCAGATTGGGTTTTGGGGGGGGGGGGGGGGGGGGGGCGGGGGGGGGGGGTGTGAAATAAACAAAAAAAAATGTTTTTTTTTTAATTTTTAATCACTTGGACGACCCTCCCGCGAGGGGTCGTCCAAGTGCTACAATTTGTTTTTTTTTTATTATTATTTAATCAACTTGGACGACCCTCCCGCGAGGGGTCGTCCAAGTGCTACAATTTTTTTTTTTTTTTTTTAATTTCAAAGTAACTTAGACGACACCACATGGGGTCGTCTAAGTTCTCACTTGGACGACACCACGCGGGAGTGTCGTCCAAGTGCCACTTAGACGACCCCTTTTCTCAAGGGTTGTCTAAGTGGGTGTCGTCTAAGTGACATTTTGTAGTAGTGATATTTTGAATGAGTTCGATTTAATAAGCTTGATGTCAGTCCACATATTACATATAAATTATGTGGGCGATTTCATCAGTAACATCCATTTGTGAGCCATCATGGATTATTTGTAATTATTTATTTTAAAATATCGCTATTTTTACAAAAAAAAAACGTTACCTCCTCATAATTAATAATCTATTAAAATTCTTATGACATGCAACACAAACAGTATCTTACCCATTCTAAAAATATGACAAATTAAAGACCTATTAAATCCTCTCCACTTTTTATCAACCCCTTTGAGATCAAGTCAACACAGCCATGACTTCAAAATCGTGAAGCCTCTGTAAGAATAAGATTTTTTGGGCATAATTGATGAAACACATCATACTACTTTCCTGCTATGGTTGAATTAATTAAAAAGGTTGTTTTATATATTCATCATATATGTGTCTATTTTAGCCGTATAGAACACGTCTAGTAATGAAAGTTTTGACGTTAGTGTCACACCTAGTAATGACTCATTTAACTTCATCAAGCACTCGAGTGACATGATGGAAAATTGAGTTAACAAGATGATAGATCTATTTTCCAATCAAGAAAGGCTTAGTTACATATTTAGCATATATTAAATACTTTTATGACATGATATAATTTTATTATTGATGTTTCTAAGATGTGGACACAAATTAGGAATTAAAGATGAAAATAAAATGTAATAACGTATACGAAAGTATATAAAAAAGAATATATTTAAAACACCTTTTCATATCAATTTCAAATGCAAACCTTCAAATAATTTCTTTTGGGTAAATGATCGAAATGGTCCCAAAGTAGATTGTTGTTGTTGTTGTCATTTGGTCCTAAAAAGTCTAACAGTAGCAAATTTTGATCGTCGAAATTGGATAAAAGTTACAACTTTAAATTTTGATCGTCGAAATTGGATAAAAGTTACAATTTTAGTCAAAAACCGTCGGATCCCTTAGAGGGCTTAGACCAATGGCATCCACCTTTTAGAGGAAGTTCCCATCCAACTAAGCTAGACTTTTACTTTAATTTGGTTACACTTTTTATTATTTATATCAAAAAAATTTCAAAAACAATATACGATATATAATGATACCGAAAGACTTAGGAGGTCCGCCCTTGAAGCCAATTGCACAAATATGTTTAAGTTTGATGGCTCCGTCAGTTTTTTGAATAAATTGCAACTTTTGTCCAATTTCATGGAATAATTTGCAACTGCCGAATTTTCGAGAATCAAATGGCAATCTTAACCCACTTTCTAAGATCATATCGATAATCGGAATATGTGTCTTTAAGCATATTTTAGAAAAACAGATTTGTTATTGTAGTATTGTACATCTTTAGTTCTGTTTAGGAATGTTACCGGTTCGGTCCAGTCGGCTTTTTCCGATTTTTTTTGTGTGAAACCGATCCTGTCGGTTTTTTAACTACACGAACCAAGTCGGTTGAAAATTCTTTTGGTTTAAATTGGTTCGGTTGATGTCGGTTTTGAGGCAAAATCGATTCGGTTCGGTCGGTTTTTCGGTTTTAAAACAAACAAAGAAAGTAAAGTCTACAATTTCAAATTATATTGAGTCTATATGTCCACAGGAAGTTCAAAAACAAAATGGAAATAGTTCATGGCAATGTAACACATATTAAGAAATGGAAACTAGTTCATTTTCTCCCACGCTAAGATCCCAAATGCTAGAAATAGGGTTGACCGCATTATCTATACAAATAAAGACAAAAAACAAAAGAGTTAAACCATGGGTGTAAATTGTTACGTTGTTTCATATGGAGACAGCAAGATGGAAACGGCAGAGACGCAAAGCTGAATTATAGATGATGCCTATTAGTTTCTTTTAGTCTTTTCGTTTAGTAGTAGATTAGGTTTCAAAGTGGGTATATTAGATATAGATTTTTAAAGTGTGTCTTGGACACTAAACAGTCGGTCCATTGGGTAAATATTAAAGTTTAATCTAATAAATTATATAAATAATATAATAATTTTTTTTAAACAAATCAAAATTAAGTACAAATATTAATAAATATCCCAAATATAAATATTTTAAACAATATATATAAACAGTCGGTTCGGTTCGGTCGGTTGCGGTTCGGTTTATACTAAAACCGATTTTTTTTGTCGGTTTTGAATTTTTTCGCACCGCTTCGGTTCTGTGTGATTTTTTTCAACCAAATCGGTAAAATTTTTGTTCGACTAAATCGATTTTGTCGGTTTATAGCAAACCAATAACATCCCTAGTTCTGTTCATATGTTGACAAGAGGGAGAGAAATGAAGAGATGAGTATGTGAGGAGTAAATCATTAAGTAAATGGGGACATTAATATCTAGCATGAAGGCAACAATTGATGGGATGATCTCACCATTTCTGATTATACATCCGTCTTTTTCAATTACGTGGTATTATTTAATTGGAATTGATAAATCTCATTTTACATACTTTTACTCGGATAAATCTTATTTTCAAGACACGATTATCAATGCTGCAACGCATCAATGTACGTTTTAACAATTCTATTTTAGAATAATAATTCTATTCATATATATCTATAATTATAATTTGATCATTTGTATCCGTTCTTCCCATAAAAATAAATTTTTTAGTGGTTCCGCCCATAGATTAGTTTAATATTATATTATTAGGATACCATATATGGTGTTCTTTATTTTTAAACGTTTCGATTTCGATCGGTTTCGTTTTTAGGTCTCGTGTTTTCGCCAAAATTTGAGTCCAGTTTTGGCCTTAAAATTGTGGGCTTCGTTTCTAACTAACATTATTTTTGGACTCAAATCTAAATGTGATTAATATTATTTTATGTTAATTGTAACTCTTAATTAAGTTCCAAATATATATATATATATATACACTATATAAGTTTAACGAACTCTTGTCAAAACTAATTTCGAAATTTCTATACACACTCGTCAGTCGTCACAAGGTACCACTTTTTGTATACATATACAGTATTCATATATTATTAGCTTAAAACATACTCCCTCCATTTTTTCAACCTATTGTTTAGAATTTTTAAAGTTAAACTTTGACTTTAAAATTCTAACAATGAATATTTATTAGTCAATAAGAAATAATAGTCATGTTGGATCTCGTTAAATTCCTTTCAATATATATTTTTAAAATATCATTTTTTATAACTTTTATGCTTGTAGAATTAGAACTATTTTCGTTTTAAATCGTGACTCGTTGACAGTGAAAAGTCAAAGCAATAAGTTAAAAAAAAAATAGAGGGAGTATTTACTTAATTATTATATATCATACCAATAATGAACAATGTTAAACTCTGTCGTCAATTATCCTCTACTAAGTTTATCTTTTCTACATAAAATTAGTCATCGGTTTGATTCGATTTTCCAATAAGCCGAACCGTCGTTCTCTCAAAGGCGGAACTTTGATCGGTTTAGTTCTGATCGATTCCAAACAAATCGATTATTTTCTATTCGGCTCAATTCCGATTTTCTTCCATACCCTATAAGGAGGTAATCGATTTCTAACTTTCGATCATATTACTAAAATATATGAAATTTGCAAACTAAACTATGCTTATTATTATGCACAATTTGAATCACTAAAATTATTGTGCAAACTCATACATATTGTAAATGTATCTATATATGCCGTACCAATCATCTTCATCCATATTCCGTACCAAACTCATGTCTCGATCTTGCTTCAATCCTGGGTACTAAAATGTCAATATGTCAATTTTAGCGAGACCAAAGTACAACTCAATATTATTAATTATCGGGATGATATCGATAATTATCTCAAAAGTGTTATATGTATTTCTCCATCATGGGCGGACCTACATTATGTTATAGGTATTCACATGAATACCCTACATAAAAATAAAATAGCTCAAATGGTTAAGTCATTAACAAATTTCTGAGAGGTTTTGGGTTTAAACCTTGACAAAATCATATTTTTGTTGCTCTATTATTGACTTTATACCTTCTTAATACATACATATATTTATTTTTTATTTTTTAAATGATAAAATGAATACTCCAAATTATAATTTCTAGATCCGCCCCTGTTCCCTACCATGTGCAGTCTCACTAAATCGATGCTAGTGGAAAAAAAAATGAATTTTCAAAGACAAGAAAAATAAAATGAAATTCCAAAAACCTCCATGTGTATGTATTTAATTTCCCTTTCTCATAAGAACCAATCCATGATTGTGTAGATGTATGGCATGTTTAGCAATGAATTGAAGTTAGCTTGAGAAGTAGGATAGATTGCATGCCACACCATATCATGAATGGCCTATATGGAAAACCAATTCAAATAATAACTCATCATGAGTTGATTGCTACTTCATGCCAATTGATTGCTTCTTGCATCTTCAATTGTCTTTAAAGAATGCCCACTCCAAGACTCCAAGCTTTTATTTTTCACCCCCCCCCCCCACCCCCACCCCTACCCCCCCCCCCCCACCCCCACCTCCCACCTCCACACCCTCCCTCTATATCCATGCCTCTATAAATACCCTTTGCCCTATTCCATTTCATACTTCAATACACCATTAAACTTGTTACTCTAGCTCCAACACTCCCATGCATAAAATACATTGTTATATATTCCTTTCTTCTTGATTTTGATTCGAGTAGGACGGGCAACTCTCGTTGGAGAAGCAGGGCACGTGCAACTTCCATCGCCAACTTATTTGGTGCAATTGCAAAGTTTTGCTTAGAAGTTTGCACGCGCTCGCCTTCTCCAACAGGAGTTGTTCATCCTGGCCATTGTTATTGTAATGGTTCTAATGGAAGCCATATATGTGTTCCATTTCACCCTAGGTCTTTATTTTCAAAATTATGGTGAGCAAATTTGTTTTTTTTTCCTATAATTAAGGTATATAGTTAAGAAGTTAAGTTTATTTTTTCAATTATAGATAGAGGAAGAAAATGAGCATTTTTATTTATTTTTTCTTTTACATTTTTTTTATTATCTTGCACTGATTCTGATGTCTGGAAATTATTTATAATAATGTAAGACATTAGTTAGCATATTGCTTCCCTTTGAACCAGACAGACTTCTGTGTTTTCAGTTATATGATTTTCTCTTCTGGATGAATATGTACTAAAGTTTAAGTATATTAATTTTTGCATGCATGACTTTCCAACTTTTGCAGCCAATATATCTACCAGAATAACATATAGTATATACATATAAATGCTCAAATAACTATACTATATACTCCCTCCGTTTCTTTTTATTTGATTGTTTGGGGAAAAAGTACTTTATTAGGAGATTGTAAAAAATTACATTGGGATTGTAAAAAGGTGTATTGGAATTGTAAAAAGGTGCATTGAAATTGTAAAAAGTTGCATTGAAATTGTAAACAATCAAATAAAAAGAAACATGGAAAAAATGCTCAAACAATCAAATAAAAAGAAACGGAGGGAGTATATATATATATCGATATACCCTTTTTTAAAGTGATTTTTCGATTGAACATATATTTTTAAAGTGATTTTTTTACTGAAACAACATGAATCAAAGCGGATCAACTAACCCTCTTAGATTGTAATATAATTTACATATATTTTTACAGTGATTTTTCGACATAAACAACGTGAATCAAAGCAGATCAACTAACCTTCTTAGACTGTAAATATAATTTACATATATTTTTGAAGTGATTTTTCGATTGAGACAACGTGAATCGAAGTAGATCAACTAACCCTTTTAGAGTGTAAATGCAACTTACATACATTTTTATATAAACTAAATATTTATATATATGTATATAAAGTGATTGTTCGATTGAAACAACGTGTTAGATCAACTAAGTAACTAACCCTCCTCGTGTGTGTTACGTACATAACTTCTGATAAATTAGTTGGGGCGATTAATCAATCCATTAATTTAATTTCCCTCGTTTAAAAATAAAAAAATTCTGAAGCAAAGATTATATATTTGGTGATATTCACGGACTCACATATATAACAAGAAAGCTTTGTTTGTTGGCTAAAAACAAAAATCCATTTCGTGGTTTACTAATAACAGTATACGTATACTGTTATGCTGACATATGATCGTTATTGGAGCTAGAGAATATAAACTAAATATTGTTGTTATTTTTCTCGTCATTTTAGTTTAACTTTTTGGAAACTTAAAAACTATATATTAACTAATCCTATAAATTCTAATTGATGGGACATATTTAAATTTGGATTTTTAAATTACAAATACATAGTCCAAACATATAATATTAAAATGGATTCTAAAATATTTAAATGTAATGTGGCACAGAAATATGGAGGTCTTGCTTGGACACCAAGATTAGTAATAAAGGAAGACATTAATTGTGATCGATTATTTCTATAATTATTAACTATATCTAATGTATTGGAAGCTAAATTAGGTCTTCATTCTATTGTATTTATACACATGTCACATGTGGATGGAATAAAGTGTCTTCGAATTCCCCTTGTATTTTACTATATGTTAATCATTATGCAATTATCATTTTATAAACACGAGTCTCTAACCAATTGAGATAATATTTGACGATTTGGATCGAATACTAATATTTGCAGCAGAGATCCGATTCAAGGTATTAGCACGAGTCTCTGACCGCAACTGAGGCAATAGTTGACAATTTGGAATCGAATACTAATATTTGCAATAGAAATTCGATTCAAGGTAGGGTTATTGGCACATTCGATCACCCATCTTTCATTTTGTTTAAATATAGTTAACGGAAATGTGAGAAAATCGTCGGTTTAGTCCCAGTAAATATGTGCAAGTTGCACTTTGGTCCCACTTAATGGTCAGGCTACAGATAGATATGGTCAGAGTAATTGTTATATTTGGTGCACTTTAGTCCCTCGACGTTAAAAGTTGACGGAAAATTGTAACTTTCGGCTAAATTTGAAGTTTTAGCATTAATTCAAGGTTAAAACGCAAATTGGATTCAATGTAGGATTATATAATTTTTTGGGGACTTTAGTCCCTATAATTAATTTTTTCCAATTTCTTTTCCCTTGTTCGATTCTTTTTCTATTTCTTTTCGAATTGTTTGATTTTTTATGTTTTTTTTCAATTACTTTTCAAATTTTTTTTATTCATATTTTTTGTTTGGTTTCTTTTCAATTCTTTTTCCTACTAAAAATGGTTCGATTTTTCAATTTCGTACTTTTTTGACAAAAATGTTCGGTTTTGATAATTGATTTGGCAAAAAAATTTCGATTTTGGTAGTTATTTCATAAAAAGTTTTGATTTTGGTAGTTGTTTAAGTTTTTCCGATTTTTTTCGATTATTTTTTCGATTTGTTTGGATCTTTTTGTCGATTCCTTTTCTTTGTTTGATTTCTTTTTTCGATCTTTTTCCTAGTAAAAATGGTTCAATTTTTCGGTTTCTTACTTATTTAGCAAAAATGTTTAATTTTTTTATATTTTTTGAAACAACTACCAAAATCAAAACTTTTTATGAAACAACTACCAAAATCGAACATTTTTTGCCAAAACAATTATCAAAACCGAACATTTTTGTCAAAAAAGTACGAAACCTAAAATTGAACCATTTTTACTAGAACAAAATTGAAAAGAAATCAAACTAAAAAAAGGAATAAAAAAAATATGAAAGTAATTGAAAAAACATAAAAAATCAAAAAATTCGAAACCGGCAATTTTCTCACGGAAAATGTTAAAGTGCACCAAATGTAACAATTACTGGGACCATATCCGCGGCCCGACCATTAAGTGGGACCAAAGTGCAACTTGCACATATTTAATGGGACCATACCGGCAATTTTCTCAAAGAAATGCCAACGGAAAACTTGACGTGGGGACTAAATTGCAACTTTTCGACGACTTTCGGGGACTAACATGCAACCGTGTAACTATTGGGGACCAAAGTGCAATTTTGTCATACTAGCGGGGACCATTTCAACAATTTGCTCTCATTTAGTCCCTGGTAGTTGGAAAGTTGCAATTGGGTCCACAAATATGTCAACAGTTGCAAATAAGTCCAACAAGTAACGTGCATTAAACTTTGACGGTTTCACCTTATTTTTGGGGAAAATTGATAATTTTACAAAGTTTGCACCCATATTAGTACAATCAATTTTGATTTTGCCTTAATTTATTCATTTTAAATCTAATTTTGACGATTCAAAATGCACCGTAAAGCTATTTTCAACCTCTTTAATAATATGAGATAAATTTAGTAAATTATTATTTTGAAAATTATAATCTTCAGATATAAAGATTTCTATAAATGTTTCGAAAACATTACTTTCATTTAAAAGTAGCTTCAATCAAGGTAAAATAAGTAAACAACGTTAAGTTTTACGTCATAAGGGAATTACCCATGAGATATATAATTAGATAAAATAAGTTAGTATTTGATATTATAATCTACTAGATGTTTTTCACAGTCCAGCCTGCTTGAATTCATTCACGTTGTTCAATTTTTCTTTTGTATGATCGATATAATATAATTACAATCATGCAAAATTTTATTTTCTGTGCACTTCCAATATTTTGAATGGGTAATATATGTTATGGCTTGAACTTACTTTGCATTTTCTTTTTGATCTTGATTGGAGCTTTTATATTAGAGTAATTTTTGATAAAATATTTAATTAAATTTTTATATCTGAAAATAATATTTGTAAAAGTTATAATTTTCTAGACTTTATCTCATATTATTAAAGAGGTTGAAAAGAGCTTTCCGAAACATTTTGAATCATCAAAAATCAGAGTTAAAATGAAGAAATTACGGCAAAATCAAAATTGATTATAGTAACATAGGTGTAAACTTTGTAGAATTATCATTTTGCCTCAAAAATAAGGTGAAAGTTGAAACCGTTACAGTTTGAAGCACTGTTATTTTTTTGACTGATTTGCAACTATTTGACATTTTTGTGGACTAAATTGTAATTTTTTAACTATTGAAAACTAAATTACAACCTGATCATATTTTTTTGGACCATTTCAGCAAAAATCTCAATGTATATATTGTGGACACATATTATGAAATTCAATTTTTTATTACACTAACATTAATTAAATTTGTTGTACAGAAAACCATAGTCAGATACCTAAATTTCATAGATTTATTGACAAGTTAATTTGATTTTTAAATCAATGTCCGGATGTCATTTTAGAAGATAATTATTCAAAACAAAAGTTTTATCGGAATGTCAAGCTTATTGAAATTCATAATTGGTCTAAAACACTTGTGAAAAATGGAGGGGGAACTAAATTAATTTTTACCTGAGGGGATTTATTATCACTAATTCATCCCATTACCCTGTCTTTCCCCTCAAATTTAATCCTTCCAAATGTGAGAAGAATGGAGGGGGAATCATATATTTAATTGTATATTTTCGTTCATGCCCCCTGATTCTCCTAGTTTAAATTTATGGTACCCAAATAATAATAAAATATATTCTCTCTCATTCCCTCTAATTCCCTTCGCCTAGAATAATTTTAAAAAATTATCCTCCTCCAATTCCTCCGATCCAAACACACCAGCAATCAGTCTGGAAGAATTGGTTATTGATCAAATATGAAAAAATTTGGTGATCACTAGTAGCCCTGTGCACGGTTGGGTTCGGTTTTGGATCCCAAAAAAAAACCGAACCGACCTAACCAGTTCTACGGCAGACGGAACCGAAATCAGTTCAGTTCCAAACGGTTCAGTTCAGGTCGTTTCTAGTTCAGTTTTGGAAGGTACACCCTTTCTCTCTCCAAATCCTCTATAGATAGTAGATAAACCATGCTTATAAAGGTAACTTATTCCTAAGACCATTCACATTAAATGTTGGATTAAACTCACTTTATTCAGTGTCACGTCAGCTTTAAATTCATTTACACCTTCAATTGAACCCAGTTTTCACAACAGAGTTTTATTCAGGATTTTATTCACTTTCTCTCCCTTCCACATCACCTTATCCTATATCCTACCATATATTTACTTATCTCATTATTTCTACATATGTTATTACTAAAATTATAATCTTTATATTAATTAATTTTTATAATATAATAAATAATATTTAATTTATTTGTAATTAATTAATTAATTGCAATAAAAATTAATAATGAAATAAAATAAAAATTAAGATGGATTGGAAATAATAAAAAACAAATAATAAAACACACACACACATAAGATGGATTGAAGAAAAGTTTAAAAAAAAACTTCTTCTTTTTTGGTGTTCAAATGAACCAAACCTAGACTCTATTTATAGATCTCGAAAAACAAAAAATATTGACATATTTTTTATATTTTTATTTTGATGAATTTTTTGTCAAATAACTTTTAGTAAATAAGGGGGAAGAAAAAAGAAGTGAAATGCATGGGGCTGCGTGGCAGGAAGGCATCAATACATTGGCTACTTTTCAGCGTGGGGCCCACATTAAACCCAAATTTTAGGTATCAAAAGATGAACCTTGACTTTAACCTCATTTCCTTTAAACTTTGTTGTCTTTGTTTGAACTTGTATAACACCCACTTTAATTTAACCCCAACAAAATCCTTTGTTGTGGGTGGTCTAATTGCGCTATGACATTTTATCTTTCTAATATCCTGCAAGCCTTTATTGACTTACACATCGAAGTATTTGTGATCGTACCCAGGGGCGGATCTACATCATTCGTAGTGATTGTTCGAAATATACATAGAAAACTTTTTAGCAATACCAATAAAATATCCTTAATGATTTTTTCTATCTTAATATTTTTTTTTAACTTCAAACCTATAACTTCATGTTAGAATTGTAAAAAAAAATTAAAACAAAACCGTTAAAAGAAAGATAAAAAGTTTAGAGCTATACTATGTTACCATTAGATTATTTTGAAAATTATTGAACTTGATCATAGCTAGAGTTATAGTAATTCATTAACATATATTGATTTGAATAATATGGGCTTAATTGTTCGCTTCTAATATTAATTTGGAACCTTTTATAAGCAACTTGAATCTTTTGTAGTTCATGGTGATTCTCGTTTGATATTATTTTGAAGATTATTGAACTTGATTATAGCTAAAGTTATAGTAATTTAATTACTATATGTTTGATTTGAATAATATATGCTTAATTGTTCGTTTTTTAATATCAATTTGAAACCTTTATAAGCTACTTGAAACTTTTATAGTTTATGGTAATTCTTGCTTGGTATAATTTATGAACTTCTTTGCCTAACATTTCTTGGAATACCTAAGGAGTTAAAAAATATGTAACTGCCAGGACTTGAACTCCGGTCTATAGCTTCTTTCTTATACCTACTTACCAACTCATCTAACAATATTTTTGGTGGTTCACTTGAACTACTTCAGGTCCGCCCCTGATCGTACCCGACCACACTTTCAAATATAACAGATTTCATTGTGATTGACACCTGCGCTAGCTCCTAAACAGATCGTGCGGAGCCTCAAACAACTACCTAAAAGAATTATATCAATGTCCAGAGCTCCCTAAACATAAATCGAATTGAATGGTTCAAAAGGCATTTGACGATTTTTGAATAATTTTATTGTTAAATGATTAAATAAATGATCTCATACTATGATTGATATTACTGGCATATGGCAGAAAGTATGAAGGAGAAGGAAAGATAGATAGGCAATAGGATGGCGTAAGATAGAGAGGTTGACAAGGCAGTTGGCAGTAAAAATGAACTTGGTATTTGCCCTAAGAAAGTGGGGGACTTGTAGTTGTTTTTCCTTTCCTTGCCAGTGTAGTTATGATTTTTTCCTCAAAATGGGGGCCATGAAGCTTCATTATGTTGGAAATTGAAGTGAAAGCTTTGCATGAGGAAGGGAACAGTACAGACAATAAAAGTAAAGGGTTAGAGAAACTCATTGAAACGCCCCGCCCCCCGAAGCCGGGTCGGAACGTTATTTGATTTGATGAACTGGTCTCACAAACCACCACGGGTCTCTCCAGCACGTTTTGTCCTCACTCACGTGCTCACCGGGACACTTCCCAGTGGGTCACCCATCCTAGAATTACCCTAGGTTAAGCACGTTTAACATTGGAGTTCTTCTGAGTTGGGCTACCGAAAAGAAGATGCATCTTGATGGTATGAGTAGTACCAATCAAATCATATCAAACATATCACATCGCCCACTGTGGGGCCGGGTATTACAATCTCCCCCACTTAAACACTCAACGACCTCGTTGAGCCCATTCACATCCACACCAACGTCCACATCCAGGACCGTACCATCCGTGTGAGACTCATCCCACAATTCCGGATGGCTCCGCTCTGATACCATTTGTAACGCCCCGCCCCCCCGAAACCGGGTCGGAAGGTTATTTGATTTGATGAACTGGCCTCACAAACCACCACGGGTCTCTCCAGCACGTTTTTTCCTCACTCACGTGCTCACCGGGACACTTCCCAGTGGGTCACCCATCCTAGAATTACCCCAGGTTAAGCACGTTTAACATTGGAGTTCTTCTGAGTTGGGCTACCGAAAAGAAGATGCATCTTGATGGTATGAGTAGTACCAATCAAATCATATCAAACATATCACATCGCCCACTGTGGGGCCGGGTATTACACTCATCCGAAAAGTAATCGTCCTCGGATAATGATAACGATGAGCAAATGATCATTGTAATAAATATGTATTGCGTGCAAAAATGATCTCTAAATTATATACACGATACACATATACAGGGAATCAAAAACCAATTGATAATTGTTTTTACTTGTGGGAACAAAGTGTAACTTCGATAATTACTTCTCTCAAAATTTTCAAAAAATGAAACTGTGTAGTAGTAAAATAATAAAATATTCGATTCATTCTTTTCGAAATTATTTCGTCTTTATGTTTCTCCTTATCATGTAATATAAATTTCTTTAGTATTATATATAAAATTCTTGATTTCTTTATTAATTGCAAATCACCTTATACGTACTTATATATTCTACACACAAAAAAAGTCTAAGTTATACGCTCCGATGTGCTACCATAAGTTGAGCATCTTCCATTGACTAGAGAAGTAGGAAGCACACATTTTATACATTCGCTTCATGTTTATTGTAGAAATCGTGCCTTATATATGCATCCCAGTTGAGGTTATTGTAGATTTGGTCATAGATAGTGGGATGTAGTTTTATTTTGATCTCAGATAGTTACAACGTAACGTTGCAGATTTATCATTGAAAATGATACAAGTGTTACAATATAGTCCCCCAAAAGTAACATATATTGCAGTATGGTTCACAAAAGGAAAAACTAGTGTGCAACAATTGTCATTATTGAGGACTATATACAACACTTAAGCCACTTTTAAATAATATAATAATCGACAATAATGTAAGTATTTAAAATCAAAGTGGTTCGTTTCACTATTTGAGACTAAATCGATCATTGTATCTGTATATATATATGTAGCAATAATGAATGGATACCTTAAATCGCAAGCAATGGCGTAAAGGGTTTTGGCGGAGACAAGAAAAGGAATATGCATCTCTGTGACACTGCGTGTGTCTTTGGAGACGTCACTTAGACGCAATGTATATATAGAGGTCAAAATAGTTTCACACCTTTGCTTTTGCTTGCTTGCATGATTACGTCTGCTCACATGCTTCTCCTTAATCATTCTCTTTGGGCTTCTCTTTGTGGGGTCCTTATCAAATTAAAAGTAGGGTAAATGACTTTTGACATTATTTATTTTTGGAAAAAAGAAAGTCAGTTGGATCACTTATGTTTCAAAAACGCTACTTAGATCACTGATGTTTAAAAAGTCACTCATTCAGGTTATTTCATCAGATTTTTGAAGGGTATTTCTGTCCAAACACATTTTTTCCTCTCATAAGCACCCAATTTAAATCTTATTAACACATTAGCTCCAATATTGATATTACAATTTTTTTCAATTTCTTTTTTGATATTTCTTTCGATTTTTTCTCGATTTCTTTTTTGATTTCTTTTTCGATTTCTTTGATTTCAATTTTTTTCGATTTCTTTTTTCATTTTTCCTCGATTTCTTTTTTGGCTCTTTTTTCGATTTTTCCTCGATTTCTTTTTCAATTTTTCTCAATTTTTTTATATTTTGAAATCGAGAAAGAAATTTAAAAAAGCCGAAAAAAATATTGAAAAAAATTGAAAAAGAAATCAAAAAAGATATCGAGAAAAAATAGAAAAAGCAATAAAAAAAGAAATCGAGAAAATCGAAAAAAATATCAAAAAACAAATCGAAAAAAATTGTAATCTCATGATTGGGGTCAATGTGTTAATAAGAGTTAGAATTGGGTGCTTATGAGAGAAAAAATGTGTTTGGACAGAAATACCCTTCAAAAATCTGATGGAGGGACCTGAATGAGTGACTTTTTAAACATTAGTGATCTAACTGGGGGTTTTGAAACATGAGTGATCTAACTGGTTTTTTTTGTCAAACATGAGTGATGTCAGAAGTCATTTGCCCTTAAAAATATATACTCCCTCTATTCTATTTTTATTGACATTTTGAAAATACATATCAAGTTTTGATTACAAATTTTTTTTTTTTCATTCGTCCAAAAAATATAAAATTGATGTCATTGATGAATATGTTTTTCAAATATTTTCATAATATTATCTTCTTGTAATTTTCTATAGTATATATGTAAAGTAATTGATGATCAAAGTAATATTTCGATAACGTGAAATCAATTACAGTCGAATGAAGGGAGTGGTATATATAGTAGTATTATATATGTTTTTCTCTTATTTTCTTTCATATTTTTGTCTACATTATGATATAAAAGAAAGAGAAATGGAAAAATATATTATATATCCTTTGTCATATTATTCACTCGAAGATTGTTAATGTTCAATTAAACGTAACTTTATATGGCCAAGCTAGCAGCTTCTAGTGGGAGCAATTATAGAATCTCCAAAACTTAGAACGGTCATTCGACTGGAGCAGATTAGAATCTCCTATTTTAGGCGATGTGGATAGACATCAGAAGTACTTCACCATTGGACGAGCTCACATTGTTTAATTTTTTGAGTCCATGTTATTTACTTTTTCCTCTTTTTTTATTGTATCTGGGCTCTTTGTTTTAGGATGTTCGATTACTTTCTAATACGTGATTTGAGTATAGGGTTGAGGCTTCCTCTATCTTGGTTGTTATTTTTGGCAGGTTGGGATGTGTTGATGCTTTTCTCTAGCTGGGAATCTGGTCTGGGTGATCTAGGTGAGCTAGGTCTGGCTTCTTTGTACTCGTCATGAGAAGTTAGGTAATTGGGCGGCGGTTGGAGCTGGTTTCTAGGACCTCTTTCCATTGGTGGCTCTTTACGTAGCTATGATGGGAGATGTGGTTGTTCGGTGCGTAAATAATACTTATAATGGTTTGGAGATAATCCTTTGAAAACGGACATCGCACTCCAACTGTCCACTCAACAATAATTTTGCCCCTTCTCTACATTTCTTCAGTACTTGGGAGTCATGGACCCTTCTCACCAAAGTCGCCTTAAGTTACTCTCATGAACTCCTTTGCTCAGGTGATTAAGTCTGAGGGATACTTGTTACCTGCTACCTAAGGCCTTTATGGTCTGGAATTTACCGGTCTAAAGCTCGCTACATGGCAAGGAGAAAATTCTAAGAGGGTTGACATTGTATTACTATGACTATCAGTCTAGATAATTTAATAGTTTGCGTTCCTACCTCTTAGAGAGTTAACTGTCTTTTAGGAGTAATGATATGGGCCCTACCCCATATCTCTTATCACTGATATTAGACTTCCTGACCACCCATTACTTTGAACTCTTATCTTTACAATTTGTTGTATGTATGTTGTACTCGAAAAACTTTATATTTTTTACTATTGAAGTAACACGTAAGCCCGTTTGTGGATTAAAAAAGATGCAATTTTATGACAAATAATTCAAATTTCGTTAGTTACGTAAGGACAATTCTAATTCTATCGATATATAACTATCATAAAAATCTTTTTGCTTGTGTGAGGATAATAGATTATTTAATTTTTAATGTTCGATCAAATGCAACTTGAAAACATCTAATTGATTAAGTTTAATGACATAATATGTTAGTTCTAATTTAAACTTAATTATTAGGGTTTTGATTTTACATTCCAAAAATTGATTATTACACTTCTTCTTTTTTGTGTTATCCTTCAATTTGCTCTATAAAAATCTAAATAAAGTGATAAAGTGGAGTATGGTTATGAAATTTGGAATAAAAATCAAAGACCAATTATTAAGAGAAACAAAATTTAGTTTAATTATATAATTAAGGCTGATTATAATTCTAATTCTAAATCTCACCGAATTTAATTAGATGTATATGCATACTTTTATTTTTGCCCTATTTTTTTAAAAACTGTTTGAATACGCTTTTATTTCTCTTCGTACGTTAAATTGGAGTACTGCTTTGTCCTCATAAGTTTCATTTATATCCATCCTTATTGCATCTATATATTATTTTCATTTTTATTAACATAAGATTATTTCAACTTAAATACGAAAGTTTTTTCAATAAATACATGAATAGTTTTCATTTCACATATATTTTGAGTGTCATGTTGGAAGACAATGCAAAGTGCATATGATGAATTTAAGCATCATTGATTTATTTAGAATTTAATATATCTAAATCCAATATGTACCTTCTACTATAAATTTAGAATGTGTGTATTAATAAAACAAATACTTAGTGAAGGAAATAATGGTTGCGATCTAATTAACATGCTTTTCTTTATTAATGATCACATTTATGATTTAACTTGAATATTAAAACAAATGGAATTCAATATGTAACTTAAAATGATGCTTATATTTTAACTATTTGAATATCAAAACAATAACCTATATTTAGCCTAAATTTTAATACACCGCAATTTATATTCACCTTCTAATATAAAAGTTCAAATCTATATAAGAAAATTTGAACCGAGCTCGAACAAAATACCCACCGAATTTCATGTGAGCTCAAACCCATCTGTTTCACTAATTAAAGAGACAATTGGGCCAAACCAGACTCAAATTGAACTAATGGGCCGGGGCCACTGACATTCCGAGGAGGCCTGGTCCGTTAGACAACACTATCGCCGATAACATATCATTAGACGTGTCAACCGAACCGGGCCCAACCGGGCTGTCTGTGGGCTTGGCCCGTTAGTCCGGTTCGGACCCGGGACCCTCCAAAGCCCCGTCCCGGTACCTTGGTTGCCAAGGAGAATGTGTAAGTACTAACCCATTATGCCAACTTGATTACTTGTTAGTTGTTACGTTATACTCCGTCCGTCCCTAAATGATTGATACATTTGACTTTTATGGTCAACAAAACACAATTTAAAACGTAAATATCTCTTATTCTACATGCGAAAAAATTATAAGAAGTTGATATTTCAAAAATATATATTGACAATAATCTAACAAGGTCCCACATGACTATATTATTTTTTATTGTTTAAGTAGAATTCTTGATCAAATTTCTTAAAGTTTGACCACAAAAGTCAAATGTATCAATCATTTAGAGACGGAGGGAGTAATTGATACAACATGTATCATTATATTATTCTTTAAAATAGAAAACGTAGTTTAGTGTTATTGTTAGACTAATGGGCAAGTAACCCTAGCCCATAACCCGCACTGTTAGAATTAGGTTTAATATTTTCTTATAAATATAGGTATCTCTATAATGTATTAACAAGAACAATTATTATCAATAAAATATCTCCCTCCATATTTCTACAGTTATATTACATATTACCAATAGTATGACAAATTATCTTTTAATATTTTTATAAAATTGTTTAATGTTAGATATAATTAAAACAATAGTAAAGTATATTTGTCAGTATAAACTATTTCATGATATGATTGATATGGTTCAATTTAATATATTATTATACGAGAAATTAAGTTATTTAATACTCCCTCTGTTTTTTTTAACTTATTGTTTGGCAACAATCTACTTTATTAAAGACATAAAAGTATTACTCTTCTACCCCTATTTAATTGTATTGGTTCCCCTATACAGCTATTAGCTTATGTCTTGAAAGTTGAGAAGTCAATAAAGCATACTACTTTACTAAGGATAAAATAGGAAGTATAATAAAAAAGCACATTGAAAAATGTAAACACTATCTTAAAAAAACACAAAAATTCTAACCCAAACAATATGTTAAAAGAAAACGGAGGGAGTATATAATTAAAATATTATTGGTTAATTACGAATAAGAACACGAGATGCAATTATCTATTATTCTTTAAGCAATTTAAGTAAATTATTATTTAATAGCATAATATTATACTACCTCCATCCCTAAATGATTGTCACATTTTGACTTTTGATGGTCAACAAAACACGATTTAAAATGTAAATATCTATTATTGTACATGAGAAAAAATTATAAAAAGTTAATATTTCAAAAATATATATTGAGACGAATCTAACAAGGTCTTACAAGAATATATTATTTTTTACCATTTAATGAGAATTATTTGTCAAATTTTATTATGTTTGACCAACAAAAGTTCAAAATGTGACAATCTTTTAGGGACGGATGGAGTAACATTTAAAGTAATAAGTAATAAAACTTATTATATAAAAAATAATATACTAATGTATTTTATGCTTTGTATATACACTTATATTTTGCAAAGACAAATTTAACATTGAACAACTTTTATAATATCATTAAGAAAATTTATTAGTTTAACTAATTTATAATATAATGATGAATATTATTATCTTTCAAGAGTATGTATTATTTGACACAAAATATAATCAAGTATAATACAATTGTGATATAGGGATAAATGATGAATAATTTAGTGACTTTAATAATACTAATACACAAAATAACAAAATGAGAGCGTGGCTCAATGGATAGTGTACTATTTATCAATAAGCAAGGTCTACTGTTCAAATCCCCCAAGCAACATTTTATTTTTATTGGTGAAAGCCGAACGGTATACCGTAAAAGGCCCTGTAAGCCTGGCTGAAAAGAGAGCCCAGGCGTAATAGGGGCCTGAAATTCCTTAAGGGGATGGCCCGGCCCGGTTATCTAATCAAGTATTTTAATATTCTGAAATCTGACTCAACTAGTTTTTAGCTAGTTTTGAGGACTACACCCAGGAACAGGGATGGACCCAGGGTAGGGGTGGGGGAGGGGGGGCATGACCCACCCTGAGCTTTTAAAGTTATGTATACATACTAGTCTGAGTTGTTGTAACAAATGTGATGCTTGCTTTGTTGGCCCCCTTTATGTTTAGACTCATTGGCTGCTTATAAACGACATAATACATTAGGCTAATTTTTATTAATTTTGTACTTTGTTTATACACTTTTATTTATTGTTTATAAATAATTGATGATTTATATTTGATAATTGGTAGCATGTAATCTTTTAATTTTAGTATTTAATATTTTAATGATAAAATAGTTTAATATTAATGGAGCAATATTACAAAGCTTAACAATAAAAATTTGTTTATTGTTTGTGCATAATTAGTAATTTGAGTTCGATAACAAAAAAATCTACTATTTATCCTTTCGTTGATGGATCCATTCTACTTGTTCAAACACCTCTAATATTTACGCTACGATTGAACAAGTGAACCATATCAAGATAGATATATGAAACAAAATGAATGATATTTCTTTTAGATTCTTTGGTAATTCATACTGATAAAATATAACTAAAAAGTATTTTTAACGATAGTATCATTGATGGTTACAATAGACTAAAGGTCGTAGAGTATCTTTAACATAAATTTTATAATTTTTTTGTCGTATTCTGTTAACTAGTTAAACCAAAAAAAATTTAACTTGGCCCCCCTAAGTTTTCATCTTGGTTTCGCCCCTGGAAGAAATGTGAGGAAGGGAATCACTATAAACACCAGAATATTGTTTTAGGGCGTGAAAAGACCACTTTACCTCTAACTTAATTTTCTTATTTTCCATTTAGAGGGTATAAACGTCATTTCATATTAAAAAATGTTAGTGTTTGGTGTGTATAACCGTTCAGTTAGGACACATGTCAGATTATGAAAGTTTAAGGTTACGTGTTTGTCCTGCGTTTCTAGAACCTACACTTAATAAAACATCTTTATATTAATTTCATTGGCCCACATATTTTTCACTTCTTTCCGCATACACAACTCTCTCTACAAATTTATTCGATCAAATTATCAAAGGTAAATTTATTATAATTTCGTAATGTTTTAGTAATTAATTTTTATGCTTCTTTTGTTGTAATGTTTCTCTAGTTTTATTATAAATCTGTTTTTGTTTTTGCTTTTTTGGAGATGAATTTACACTAGAGTAGGAATTATACATTTCTAGATTGTTCTTGATTTCAATCGGATCCTATTTAATTGAGTAATAGTGAAAAATAAAAAAACACGATTATTTCGTTCGATGATATTGATTGTTTGGTTGTTGTTTTATAGTTGAGGAAGTTACAGTTTGTTACGTGCCTATTAATATTTTGTTTAGTTAATATTCGTGTTGATGTAATACTGTTCATGCATAACTTGGCTTTTGTAGTTTGCTCCGGTCCCTGTTACCACCTATGTATATGTAGAAAGTTACGGTCCTCTTAAGATTTATTCTCTTAACATTAGAATATTTTGGAAACCTTCTTACTAGCAGGGTCGGGGAAAAGAATAGGAAAGTGAAACAGAGCGATTAAGTGGAACAGAATTAGAATTGACTGATCCGTTATCAGAGAATAATCCTGAATCAGACCGAGCATTCCTTTTTCCGATATGAGAAATGTTCCTTCTGAGGGTTTGATCGTGATGTTGACTAATTGAAAGTTTGTTACAGGACGAATGGGGCGATTGAGCCGAACAATATACGTGGGAAATCTGCCTGGTGATATCCGCGAGAGTGAAGTAGAAGATTTGTTTTACAAGGTTTGGTACTTTTGTTAGATGACTAGCTAGTTCAAAATGCTATCGTTTGATTCATGTTATCGATTTGGATTTTGCATTGTAATGCCCCCAATACGAATGTTGGTTGTTCTAGTTCATCTTTCAACGTCAACATGCCCCCGTGACTTTAAGGAGTCTCCGTCCCAAGTGGGATAAGGTAGTATGCTATACAGACTTGCCCATGTTATAACAAGGAGGCTGTTTTCGATTGATTTATGAGTTATGTGCAAAGATTATCTTCTAATCAATAGATCAGTAGTGTAGGTAGTGTAATGCGTCATTACATACAAGTATTTGAATCATGGAAGTAAGCGGATTGAGTTAGTTTGCAGTGAAACCTTTCGGAACATTTTGTTATTTTTCTTATTGGAACCTTTCGGAATGTTTCTTATTTTGTTATTTTTCTTAGAGGGGACAAACCTAACAATTGAGCTTGTCAAAACTGCATAATATACTGATTACTTATGATGAGTTATGATAAAATGTGATGATTTTCTCAAATAGATTACTCTCTGTACTTTCTTAGAGGCAGTGAAGCATGTTGTAATGTTTTGTTATCCTTATAAACCCTGGAAAGACATGAGATGTCTCTGTGACTTTTCCTCTCTACTGCGTATTTTTAACTTTTAAAATGCATATAAGAAGTTTCTGCCTTTTGTTTTCTATTTTTCTGTTGCAGTACGGGCGTATTGTTGAAATTGATTTGAAGATCCCTCCTAGGCCTCCTGGTTATGCTTTTGTGGAGGTATCACTTCTCTTGTCGATGGAATTTCAGATAAAATCTGTTGACACTCTAGTTTTCTGTTACTGATGTGGTACACATTCTTATACCACCATTTGAGTTCATTCGACTATTCATTATGTTATAGTTTGAGGATTCTCGAGATGCTGATGATGCTATACATGGTCGAGATGGTTGCGAATTTGATGGTCATCGGTTAAGGGTGAGTAACCACTTACTGCCCACCTGAATTTCCTCGATAAAACTAATCATTTCGAAATTCAAAATCTAAACCTCTATGATACAGGTTGAGCTTGCCCATGGGGGGCGAGGATCATCATCTAATGATCGCTATAGTAGTCGAGGGGGTCTCTCCAGACGATCTGAATACCGAGGTGAGAAGTAGTCCCATTGTCAATAGATACTCATTTCGTTATTCATGTTGGAGACTTCTTAAGTCGATGTTTGTCATTCTTTCCAGTACTGATAACTGGACTGCCTTCTTCCGCTTCTTGGCAAGACCTGAAGGTAAGGAGATGTTCTCCTTGTATCTGTTTCATCTTGTTGTTTTGTCATGAGTGCATATTTGATGGCAAACATCATTTTTTTCCTTCTGTGTTTCTGGGGACTTATCATTTATTGTCCAATTGGCTTATAGGACCATATGAGGCGAGCTGGTGATGTTTGCTTCTCCCAGGTTTACCGAGATCGTGATGGTAATAATATTAGTTCTACATTCAGTCTGCATATAATTTTTGTTTATAAACCAATCATTTTTTCTTAGGTTGCATGTGGAGTCTTGATTGCTTGCAAACCGATTTACTATTTGCATGGTGTTGACTGTTTGAGGCTAGCAGTTGTTTTTACTTTTTGTAGGATTGAGAGGAGTTGTTGACTATACCAACTATGATGACATGAAATATGCGGTCAGTTCTTATTGTTGATTTATAGCAGTTTTTGGCAATATGAGTTCCTATGGACCTAGCTTTGTTCCTCGCACGGTATTGTGCATACTTTTTCCAATTCTTTTCGTAATGTGGAATGTCAACGTCTCTTTCTTTTGCAGATAAGGAAACTTGATGACTCCTTGTTTCGCAATCAGTTCTCTAAGGCCTACATAAGGGTATGTTATGGAAAATGTGGAGTTTTCCTGATCAACGATTAAACTAGGAACAACACCAGGATTGTTCTGTCTACAGCTGACGATTAAAATTTTTATATACATTTTATATATACATCATAGAATTTACTAGAAGTTACATTATCAGTTTATTATTGATATCCTTAATGTGACAAGAATGTAAAGAAAAGCAGGCAAGCATCCCTCGTAGAATCAAATAATCATAACTGGTTTTAGTTAATCAATTCTTTTCTTTTTTTCCGAAAAAGAGTAGTTAACGCTGTTATTGTTTTGTGCTTCTTAGATTGGGGTCAACATGGGTTGTTATCTAAAATTTGTAGGTTAAGGAATATGATCGAAGGAACAGCTATTCCAGGAGCCCCAGCAGGAGTCCATACTATTCGAGAAGCAGAAGTCCAGATGACAGTTACAGTAGGGGCCGGTATCGTTCCAGAAGCAGAAGTCCGGGCCTTAACTACAGCAGGAGCAGGCGTTATTCTAGGAGTTCGAGCCAGAGCTATAGCCACAACAGGAGAAGGGACCGCTCTGAAAGTCCTGGGGATAGCTACCGGAGGTAGCTCGTCTAGTTATGTTAGCATGAAAGTTGTTCTGTAGTTCATTGGGCTTAAACCACATAAAGGACTGACAGTCTGAACTATTTTTGCAGTGTGTCTCTAAGGGGTAAGTATGCAAGTCTTCGGCGATCTCGCTCAACATCCGTGTCATCACGCCCTCGCTCTGCCTCAGCTCCTCGCTCTCTTTCAAGGTATGACGCTTTACAATTTCCATTGTGGTGGTCATCTTGCAACAAAATTTTCTGTTCTAGAATTTAAATTCCTTTCGTTGCTTCTGTTTTGGGCCTAGTTTTTAGTCTAATATATGCTCAGTCAGTTCTTTATTCTTTATTTTTTTCTTTGATTTGAACCTACTCCCTGATCAGCTTTTCGCCAATGTCAAAATCCTATTCGTTCATGCAGAAATATAGTTGCCGCTTAGGTTTTGTGTTCAACATAGTCTCTGTGGTCATCATAATATAGAATGTGTGTTATGACGAATAAGGACTCGTTGATGTGAAACCTGAGAACTGCTTAAGATACTAACTGAAGTGAAATAAGTAAGCAATAGTCCATGTGATGAAACAAGATAGTGTTCTTATGTTCAACATGTCATCTTAAGCCTCCTTGAGAACTTGAGTTATTTATATATAGCACTCAAGGCCTTCTATTACGTCAATACTACGTCTTTCAGCTTCAGTCTGTTTTACACTCTTTCATGGGTAAATATTCTGCTTCCTTTTCTCTATTTTTGAGGAGGGTAGTATGCACTCAAGGGTTGGGATTCTTTTTTTGCCAACGCACAAGAAAGTGGGGCTTTATTGTTATTATCTTTCAGGCAGCGGAATGAACCAATAAGAAAAATTGAACGAGGTTATTATTATAACCGTTGGCTATGTGAATATGCTTTTTCATTAAGCTCTATCTTAGATTTCCCATAAAAATGCCATCAGATTGAGCTCATTGTTAATAGAGGATTGCCACGGTGACAAGAAAGTGGGGTGAGATGGGCCGAGGTGGCTGGCTTAATTCGTATCATATCATGCCTTATAGATCGATGAGAAAAGTAACCGGGGGGGGGGGGGGGTGGTGACTACATATTTGTCTTGTTGTGAGTCAGTTGTATTTTGTTAATGACGCTGATAGGATTAACTGAAGCAATAACGTGTGTCTATGTTGCTTTTGTCAACTCCAGTTTTCTTCATCCCCCTTCTAATGGAGTTTTGGAGGGTAGGTCAAGAACGAATTCAGTTGTTGTTCTAGTAGTCATACCACATAGTTTGAGAGTTCCTTTATTTGTTTTCTATAGATGTGAACAGTTTATCCAACAATTGGATGCATGGTAGGCCTTGATGTCATGTTGTTGTGGATGGAGTCCTTCATGACGAGGAGGCGTAGTAAATGGGGTTTAATTGCGATTCCTTACAAGTTAATAGAGGATACCATGGTAAAGCTGGATACTCGCACATGGATGCTCGTAGGTGCCCCCGCGAGGACATCGCTGCCAAGCTACCATCGGTTTCCAGTTTTACTGAATTAAACATCATCAGCTTGAATATAGTCTAATAATGATGTCCATGATGTTTTCTCTTTGTTGCGTTAGAAATGATGGTTTGTTGTGCATTGGGATATTTTCTGTTCAAGCCGTCTAAGGTGTTGACTGATGACCATCCTGAGTGCAGCTGGTCCTTCCTGTCATTACGATGAATTTACATAGCGCGAGTGCATCCGATACAGAATTCTTATGTTGGCTTTTGAGTATGTTGATGCATAGCACAAGTGCATCCGATACAGAATTTTTACATCGGCTTTGATTATATTGATGAGAGTGTTTTGCTGTTGACATACTTTTTGCAGATCTCCATCCCGTTCAGTAACTCCGGATTCACTTGTAAGACCCGATGATACATAACAATAGAACAATTCCATGTTTCATTGAGTATATTTATGCTACACAAGCAGTTAAGTGACAACGTATTAATGTGGCAGTCTCGTAGCAACAGCAGGAGCCGCTAATCAAATGCTATCTTTCTCATATACTCTGGGTAAGTTCGAATTTTACTAATGCCATCGTTTTTGGTGACTTTCTTCTTGGACAATAATTCCCAACCCCCCGTCCCCTACAAAAGGATTCGAACACTTAATTTCATGGATCAAGGGGTGTTACGATAATTGTTAGATCATTCGATTTTCTGTGTTGAAATACTACGTTTAATGCTTTTGGTACTTGAATTTGTGTCGACAGGCCATGTCTTATCGAAGTCTATATAGCACAGGAGTTTTTCAGCTAGCTGTTATATAGTAGAATAAATGTAGCATTTCTGATGAGTTCTTTGGCTTAAAATAAGAAGTTTGAAACTTTGTATTACATTTACACTCACTATTTAGGACAAGGTTACATGCTTGAACTCGATTCGTTAAAAGCCTTAACTACCTGTTGTACGGATAGCTTATCAAATGAGCATGTCGTGGTGTTAAACAAACTCGAAGTTAATCGAGCATGATTTTTCATTACTCGATTCGTTTATGTTAATTACTCGACTAATTATCAGATTAGTCGGTTAATACAAATTGATGTTGCTAAGATAGCAAGAGTTGGAGCCTCCAACAATTGGAATTTGGAGTCAATCTTCTTTTCGGGTCCCATGACCTAATTTCAAATCGACCTCTAGAACGTTCAGAAACGCTAAATATGAACACAACTATTGAAATCAAACGACTTAATCGAATAGCCTAGTGGAAAAGGCTCTTGTTAGTGACAAGAAGGTGCTGGGTTCGAAGGTATAATTCAATAGTCTAGTGGAAAAGACTCTTGCTAGTGACCAAAAGGTGTTGGGTTCGAAACTCACATCATCGTTAATATACAACAATAAAAAATGATTGATATATATTAAACAACTAGTCTTATTTTAATCGTTTAAGAGAATGTGAGAGTATTGGAAACACGAGAGTTTATTAATCTCATATGTATGTCTTTTGAACATTTAGTTGTTTCAACAATTAGTTTCATTTAAGTAAGTTCAGTATGAATAATATGTTTAGTAAGATGATTAATGTATTTTGGGCATCAACTTGGATGGATAAACGATATTACAAAAGCTCATTAAGAGTCATCTCAAAAGATATTACGAGACTGATTATGATGTATTGTTAGATTCAGATTGTAGTGGCAGTTTTAGCCAAAACATTATTTAGTATTAATATGAATTATCTATAAAAAAAAAAAGAGAAATTGTGTGTGCCTAGTATTATTTAATACATGTCTCTTTTTAATCGAGTCCAAAGAGGTTACGCACAAACAACAAATTAGTTTTAATGTTTTTTTGTTTTTTTTGTTGATAGATAGTAAAACGAACATTATAAAGATTTAAAGTTGTAGATAAGCCATAATCTCTAACAAACAGATAGAGATTTATCGAAACAAACATAAAATATAATATAACACAAAGCTATTTTATTACAATAGACATCAAATACAACATACCACAAAACTATTTTATTACAACAATTGATGTTAGTAGTTTCACGAGCATTAAACTCATCAATTTTCGCGAGCCCAGAAACACCACATCGCTTTAACAAAATAATCAAGTGTCAACAAATGCTTGAGAAAAATAAAGTTGTAGTTGGACGAAATCAAGAGAAAACAAATGAATAATCGTTTAAGACATGAGCAGACGTATATGGTAAATCTTAATTTGGGTGGAAAAGGTATATTTTTACATCAATTTGATCGTTGAAGTAAGAGGGAGAGCGACACTTATCCTAAAATCCTAGCAACGACCAAGATAGTAGTTTCCTAACATGTATTCTTTGTTTTATTATGCTTATATTACTTTCGTAGTGTGGTCCTGGAACGAATTAACGAGTGTTTCAATTTCTGATAGAAGGGGCTACATTTTCAAATTGAGAGGAATGGGTCGTGGGTGGGGTAGTGGTGGTCGCGGGTGGGAAAATGGGCCAAGTGCGTCGGGTAGTGGTGTTCGTGGGGCGGGGGTAGGTACAGTGATGGAGGAGGATATTCTTTCGTCTTTGTTTGTTGTAATAAATAATTTGATTATACTTCTAATAATTTGTGCATCAGTTAAGAAAAATTCGACCCATTTTATTTGATGAAAAATACAAGATGTGAGATTTCGTCTTATTTTGTCGTTTATGGTTTTAAAGTTCTCATATTCATCCTTTTTCGTCTTCTAATTTTTAGTTGTGTTTCAAAATTTGTCCATGTTTTAAATGAAATCGAGGAGAAAATTTGAAAATATTGGATAGTACAGTCCCTGATTTTGAAAATAAGATACTTTAGTCCCTCATTTAAAAAGATGAAAAGTGATGATTTTCGGAAATGAGTTCACTTTACCGAGTAGTTCAGTAAAAAAGAATTGAAGGATGTTAGAATTGACTTTTTGGTCAAATGAGTGGTATTATTTTAAATTGTTATATAAGGTGAGTTGAAAACTTTCCCGTTTAGCAACGGGGCTTAAAACCCACGAATGCATAATTTTGATAGTTAAAAAGGATGCGATCGGATAATAAATAAGAAAAAAATATATCAAAGATCCATAACAAAGTAGATATATCAAGAGGCTGCTCGAGCTCGAATGAGCTTTTGGACATTCTTGATCACTAACTTCTGCAATAATAACGAAGTAAAACAAAACCAAACACATAAATAATGCCTAAAGGAGAAATTCTCTATTTAATTAAAAAAAAGATAAGTAAATGATCAACAAGTAACTTATACACCAAAGTCAAACATAATCTTCTATAACAAGAATTAGCATGTACTAAATTGATGAGAAATAAAAAACATAAAAACAAGCAGAAACTAAAACTAAGAACACAAAAGCACATAACAACAATCCATGGACATGTATACGAATAAACGAGCAATTAAAAATGAAGTAGGAAGACAAAAGTAAAACAACTAGTTATTAACAAGAATGTAAATGAAAAAACCTGATTGTGAAGCGAATAAAACCATCCAGAGAAATAAGAGTGAGCGAGTGAGTGAATGAACGAACGATAAGTGAGCGAGCGAGTGAGTGAGTGAGTGGGTGGGTGAGTGAGTGAACGAACGAATGAATTGAAAGGGATTGGGTATAAATAGTAGAGGGAGGGAAGTGAATTCCACAATTCAAAGGATTATATCAACGAGCAAGATTGGGTCAACTAATTCAATGGCTCAAAACATGATGGTATAGTCAAATGAGCAACTGTCAATATTGATCTAACTAATCCGATAGTTCAAAAGAAATGGTCAATTATGAAGTTGGGCATAAGTTAATTATGAAGTGGGACATAAGTCATTTAATAGCTAGTCTCACGTTAGTTGACGTACCAAAAATTTGTGAAGGAAAATTTAGCATTCTTTATATATTAGATACATTATGTAAGACTATTTTAACAATTAACTTGTAAATAATAGTGCAAAATGGAAAGACCATCGCCTACGTTTCATCATGAGCATTTTTAGCTTACTAATTAATGTTTTAAAAGACTTCATTCACTCATTGTGTCGTCAGTTCTTTCACTAATTTGTACACATGATATGCACGTGATTTTGTCTATAAATCAATTTTTTGGAGTGTGACTTAGGGTACTAAACATTTTTTTTAGTACTACTAATACTAAATGACATTTTAGTCAATTTGCCATCATTACATACTAATTAAATTATTTTACAATTTTCTTATATTGCTAAACTTATTTGCTGTCATCTAAAATGTAGGCTACAATTAAGTCTTTCATTAAAAACATCTTTACTATCGTTATCAAACCCATTGACCAAATTGCATCAACAAAATCAGCAGAATTTTTTGGCACCCTCAGCCTTAAACCACACCAAACAAAGTTTTTGCTTTCTCTTCTTTATCGCCTAAATCAACCGAACCAAAGATGGAAACTTCCTCTTTCGCCTAAACCTAACCACAAGGTGAGCTCAATTGGTGTTTGTTTAATTTTATTTATCGAATTTTAGATTTTATTTGGAATTTTCTAGTTTTTTTCCATAGGTAGGTTCGATTATATGCAAATTGTATAAAATTTCAATCTCCACTAGAGTTGTAATTTTCAAATTTCGAATTTCCATTAAATTAGTGTTTGTAAACACGTAAAAAATGAGTTGCGAATTTGTCAGCTGTTATTAATTGCGAATTTTCAATTTAATTGTATAAAATTTCAATCTTGATTGGTTCCAAAATATTAGTTGCGAATTTTCAATTTGCAAAGTGGTAACATATATTTTGCATAGTATAAGTATACTTTTGGCAAATTTAAATTAGTCAACCTAAGCTTTATAAATGACAGTTAAATTTCTAATTGTGTGAATCAACCGTATTGGGTAATTATAATGTTGTGTTATTATATATTTGATACGGTATAAATGAAGGTTGGCAAAATTAAATTTGTCAACCTAATCTTTATAAATGACATAAACTAGTTGATGTTCTAATTTGGTGAATACAACTAATTTGGTCATTATACTATTCTGTTGTTCATGACAGATGGCAAAGAAAAATAGAAAGGATGTAGACCCGAGCAAAGATTGGAACCATTATCGCTTTAGACACATGTGTAAGCCACATGCTATTCACAAGGTGTTTGGTTTGCTTGAGGCAGATCAACGTGAGCTGTGTGAGAGCAAGAAAAAGATGTTGAAGTCTACTGGTTTTGGTTCTTTATTGCAAATATGCAATTGGACCAAAATTCCTTTTGAATTCACCAAGTTCGTGGTGTAAAACTTCGAACAATTCAAGCCTGCTCCAAAGTCGAAGAGATCTAGACATTAGATACCAGCCTAATAGGTTACTAGTTTTAATTGTTGCTCCAAAGTATATTTTGCCATTTCAGTACTAGCATAACTAACATTTTGGAGCCATTTTGCCACGTAAACTATTTAGTTTGAATTTGAATGCGTTTTGATGAAAGTATCTACATCTTCATTTATTCAAGCACCTCACCTATAGTAGTACGATTTTTATTAGATTTTCTACTCAAATCGATAAATTATGTGTATTCACTATAATTTGCCAATTACACCAGTGGAATGGTTAATTTATATTAGCAATTACACCTTAAGATGATGAAAAAAATAGCCCGATCCTCTACATTTATAGTCCTATGTTGAATTAAAATTGACCATGGAAATATCGTGATATACGAGGTCAACAAATATAACTTTGACATATTAGTCGGACGGAATTTGGGAGCTTAAACGTTTCCATTCGACAGTGGCTGCCGTGTGAGTTGCCAGGAAGCTTCGGCTGAACTGGGCAATTAGATGCGGAGCTTCAATCGTCCCTCCCTCTTCAATTTCTCTTTTTGTTTCCTTTTGAAATCGCTAAGCCTTCATTCCTAATTTTGTTTCCAAATTCTATCATCATTATGTCAAATTATTCCAGTCAACAGTCGTTTATTGTTCCTTTGAGTATGAATTTCCAGTCAAATGAAGGTTTTGATTCCAATTCTTATCACTATTACTTCAAACGTTTTTCTTGTATTACCATAATTTCTGGTGTTAATAGTCATCATTTTTGGGCAAGAATCAGGGGTAACGTTTCTTGTAAACAAATTCTGAATTACTATTTATACGGACACATCCCAATTCATCATCACACAATCCTAGCTAATCTGAATACTCCTCCAAGATTACATTACAAACCCCCTCCCTTTTATTCTCTATTTCTCCTTCTAATGGATCAGGATTTGATTTTCTACATGCAATCATGCAATCTAACTGATGAGGAAACTCGTGTCATCAATCTTGATGAAGAGGACATTCACATGGGGGTCAAGGAGTGTGAGGCGAGTATTTTTGTGAAAATTTTATCCTTGAAGATGGAGAGACCAATATCCGCACTTTCTATCAGACCATGTCGAAGTCATGGAATTGTAAGGAGCTCAGGGTAGCCAAAGCCGGGGGTCCATTGTTTATGATTTTGGTTACCCTGAAGCTCCTTACAATTCCATGACTTCGACATGGTCTGATAGAAAGTGCGGATATTGGTCTCTCCATTCTTCAAAGATAAAATTTTCACAAAAATACTAGCCTCACACTCCTTGACCCCCGTGTGAATGTCCTCTTCATCAAGATTGATGACGCGAGTTTCCTCATCAGTTACATTGCATGATTGCATGTAGAAAATCAAATCCTGATCCATTAGAAGGAGAAATAGAGAATAAAAGGGAGGGGGTTTGTAATGTAATCTTAGAGGAGTATTCAGATTAGCTAGGATTGTGTGATGATCAATTGGGATGTGTCCGTATAAATAGTAATTCAGAATTTGTTTACAAGAAACGTTACCCCTGATTCTTGCCCAGAAATGATGACTATTAACTCCAGAAATTATGGTAATACAAGGAAAACGTTTGAAGTGATGATGATAAGAATTGGAATCAAAACCTTTCTTGACTGGAAATTCATACTCAAAGGAACAATAAACTACTGTTGACTGGAATAATTTGACATAATGATGATAGAATTTGGAAACAAAATTAGGAATGAAGGCTTAGCGATTTCAAAAGGAAACAAAAGAGAAATTGAAGAGGGAGGTAGAGGATGGAAGAGGTAAATTGAAGAGGGAGGTAGAGGATGGAAGAGGTAAATTAGGAATGAAAGCTTAGCACATGACTACTCTAACAACAAAACTATTACACTTAAATAGCTAAGAGGTCGATGATCAAACATTAATGACGATCTACATCTTTTATCATAAGTGATCAATTGTCAATTATTATTTTCAATATACTTATGTTATTACTTTTTATTAATCTATGTGCAAATGACTAGAACGACAACTAAAACAAATTATAAAATTATATATTTACTCTGCAACTTTCATGTGATTAGCACATGGCTGACCTAACGATGAAATTTTTATACTTAAATAACTAAGAGGTCCATGATGGAACATTGATGATGATCTATGTCTTTTGTCCTAAATAATACTACTCCCTCCATCCTAAATTGATGGTCTTATTTTGACTTACACGGTCTCCGAGACACAAGTTAAAACGTAAATATCTATAATTTTACAAGCGAAAAAATTATAAAAAAATGATAGTTCAAAAGTATACATTGAGACGAATCTAACAATATCCAATATGACTATTTTATCTCTTAGCGATTAGTGAGAATTAATGGTCAAAATTTTCATAATTTGACTCCCAAAATAGAAATGACCCAAACAATTTGGGATGGAGGGAGTATATGCATATTTCATCAAAGTAAAATGGTGGTGTTCTTGACAATGTAGCCATCTTCCTTTCTTCACAAACATACCTTCCCCCCCCCCCCCCCCCCCCCCCCCCGAAGTTGCCACTTTACCAAAATTTCAAGAAAACACCAAAATCAAGCATGAACAACCCATATAATCCATATGTGCCCAGATCGAAACCTAGGAAAAAGTCTTGCACAAATCTAGCATCATGTGTAGCTGCCACAGTGTTTCTCCTGTTAGCCATTTCAACCATAACCATCCTCTACTTCCTCCTCTTCAAGCCAACGCCACCCAAGATCACCGTCGACGCCGTCCAGTTCCCTACCTTCTCCACCGCCAACTCCACCGTCAGCTTCACCTACTTCCAGTACGTCACTGTGTCCAACCCCAATAGGGATATGTTTACCCACTTTGACAGCTCTTTGGAGCTTGTTTCTGAGGGGCAGAATGTTGGGGTGGTGTTTATTCCTGCTGGAAAGATTTATGGGGGGAGGGTTCAGCATATGGCTGCCAAGTTCGTCGTTGATGCTTATCCAATCCCGCCTTCTGGTGCTTCCCGGGTGGCTGAAGTTGTGCCTGGTGGGCCTGGGGGTAGTGTTCTTGGTGGTGGGGTTGGCATTGGTGGTGGTGGTGGTGGTGGAAATGGTGGTGAAAATGCCGGTGTGGGTAATGGTGAAAATGGTGGTGTTCTTGGTGATGGTGGAAGTGGAGGCGGTGGTGGAAATGTTAGTGGTGGTCAAAATGGCGGTGGGGGTAGTCCGGTGGAACCTTCGATGCAAATAGAGACAAGGATGAAGTTGGTGGGGAGAGTCAAGGTGTTGAAGGTGTTTACACATAAGGTGGAGAGTAGAATTAAATGTGGGGTGGCCGTCGAAATCGTGCACGGGACAGTCTTGGGATTTCATTGCTAATATGGAAGTACATTGATTGGCGGTGTCAGGTGTGTTCGAGTTTCGTTTAGATTTTCATCGATTAAGTTGTGTTATAGGTGGAAATGGTTTGTATGTTGCAATATGTGTGGTAATCTTTGTTACATTCCGTTATTATGATATGTGTATTGATTGTTTTTATAAATTAATTTTAAAATTAAAGATCATACACGTGTTATGATCTTAATGGAGTGTAACAGAGGTTCTAGGCTTGTGTTGTAGGTACTCGTGATTTGTAACTGAAATGGACAAAGTCCATGAGCTTGAAATGCGAAATCTCAAATGTTAAAGTCGAAGTGTTTCGAATTTTCTTATGTAGTACCTCTGCAATTAGGGATTATATTGTTTCTCAGTTTGATTATACATGCTATATTTCGAGAAGTGTTGTATATGAAAGTTAAAGAAGGGATATGAAGGTGTCGAAATACTCCGTATCTTTTGGGAATGTTCATTTGCCAATTTCTTTAATGCAACATCTAAGTGAATCTTGCTTTGATCACATACTATATCCATATTTGATATGTTGAATATAGCTCATTGCTTCTGAACTAATGAACCCTCCTGATCCATTTCTTTTATGTTGAATCTTGGTCGACTGTGTGGTGCTGTAACTGATTTCTGCAGATTCGATATTTAGTTTTAGACGGGGTCACGTCTCTCTTTTGGTTTCAGAAGTGAGTAGCGATGCACTATTGTTGAGGTAGGTTGCCTACTCTTGAATCGAGTTGTTGAATTGAAGGCAGATACAAAAATGGTATATGGTGGTATGAGCCCCTATCTCTATGAACCCCAATTTAGTACGACGATTTTCACCTGTGAAAACCCTTGTAAAGTGTCCATAATACGAGATGGTAGAATCGATCAGGGGATGCCAACTCCTGACTGAAATTGCGATGAATTTTACAAAGCCGACATGACATTGATCGTGGCTTGATCAGGAGATGTGATAAGTTGAGACTAATTAGTGGTAGAGTTTGTAACAATCTTTTGAACTTTATGGTGGATCTATTGTAACAACATGATGTAGTCTCACATGGACGGTGAACTCGTATAAATCTTGTGTTGTACAAATTTCGAACTTTAATTCTTTTGTTGTCGTTAATTGCTTGGAATTCCGGTTAGGTTCCGAGTCTTCAATGGTAACAAGATATATGTGTCTTGAACATAAAGCTTGTAGTTGCCTGTAGGTTTGATCTAAATGTACTTTAAAGCATCGGGCTTAACGGGAATCAGGCTTCGCGCCTCAACACGTTTATCGCTTCAGGTTTCAGAACAATCTGACATATACATACTAGCCTTATACAGGGGATACAGATAGATATCGAATATATCTATGAACAAACAGATCTTCAAATTAATGAAGAGATAGCACTTAATCTCGAAGAGAAAAAACTATGCCATGATACTAATTTACTCGTCCCTTCTACTTGCAACACCTTCTCATCTGAAACCTCTTTGCGTTGAGGGTATATAGCGGTACTATATGCCAAATCATAACAATATCATACGACTAATGTAGCCACGCTATTGAAGAAGAATATTTCCATATAGAATAGGTAATATGAGATTGGCACCACGTATGCTAGACACTTTTAATGTAGTTATTGTCTAGTTGGCCTTTTCAGCATTCGCTTTGACCTTCTCCTAGAACACAAAAAACAGACCATCAAACGAAAATATCAGATGCAAGTGCAGGCATACAGAGCATGGAGATTTCAAGAAGATGAGGAGGTTTAACTTACTTCCTGGAGGGATTTTTGGCTCTAAATAAACCCTTCATTATTCCGCTCATATCCACAGAACGTTCCTTCATAATCTTGTCGTGATATACTTTGCTCCCTATCTCAATGATCGACTCCTCTACTTCTTCTAATGGCTGATCCACATTAAGCTGTAGTTCTCCTTTCCTTATTACAGTAACGCTGAAACCGTTTTCTTTGGCTTCACGGAAAGCATCCTGTGCAGTGATTGTTAAACCTTATAAGTAAGTTCTTATATCCGCTCTCTATGTACATGGTGATGAAGAGTAATAAAAAAGGTGACAAAGAAATAGGAAATAGTTTCTATGGGCTGCAATCATGAATAAAATATAAATTGACTTATAACAAGTACAATACTAGTAACTCACACTATTCAATCCATTACATTAGCGGTAATTTTAAGTTAACCTACAATTAATCTATCTCATCTAACGATTGACGATGTGATTACCTTAGGTGGCCTTGCAACAACAAAGGCATTCCCATTGCCAATCATTTCCAGATGATGCTGTATAATGTAGCAAAGACTTTTGCTATCACCTGCATCTTGAAAAGCAATAACATGGCTTGGCTTTGGGTCCAATTCAAGATCAGGGGCCATCTCTAACGTATACAATCCCGTTTTCTGTTCACCGTTGTCTTGCATGTATAGCTCAATACACTAGAAAATAAAACAACATTCCACATTAGGTGTTACTATTCATCTAAACGATAGTTTATCCTTTTGCAAACAATACAACAGCATCTAGGTGGTTCAAAAAACGATAAGATGAACATGAAAAATATGATGGCTATCTTAGTCGACATTCAGGACCTGAATGGCTGGGTACAATTGAGCAACTAACTGACTTGCATTTACCCTACTAGATCCAGACAGAATCAGGAGTATTGAATAAATGGTAGGTAAAATATGCAGAAATTACTTGGAAAATTGATATGGTTAGATCTCAAAATTGGTAGAACGGGCAGTGTATTGAATATCCCTATCATGATTTCAAAGACAAGAAACACATACCAAAACATAAGGTAAATCTAGCCACCACAAGTAGTCTTCTTCCTCCAAATCTGCATATTCGCGGTATTTGCTCACAACAGCTTGTGGCCCAAAGAGTTCCATTTCTCTCTTCACCTTCTCAACTTTAGTTTTGATAAGCTTCTGATTTCCTTCAGGTAATTTGTCCATTAGCTCACCAGCTTCTTTTATTTCATCCTCAGTAATCCATCTGTCTAGATCCTTCCCAATATCTTTCATAACAGCTTTCACTTCAGGGTCAGTTTCTTCATTGTAAGAACTCAGAAATCCTTGGGACCATTTCTTTGTGTGCTGCCAGAACTCCTTCCCTGATTTCTTTCCAACTTTCGTTGAACCATCACTGCCTTCTATAATGGTCTTCGGGGATCTTGGGATCCCCATTTTGACTCTTGAACTCATATCAGAAATAGATGAAGGTTCTGAGGAGCTAGTATCATGAGTTGGAAAGTCGCTAGATGTTTCAGAAGAACTTTGAGCCAGCGTCTTAATGATATTCTCTTCTCCTACATTTGACAGTCTATCTTCAATGATATCACTTAGAAAGTCAGAAATAGGAGGACCTTTCCAGCGGGGTATAATTTTTTCCAGTGGATCATACAAGCTTATACCATCTGTCATGAAGGCAAGATTATTATGATGAGATAGAACTCATAAGTTGGTTACTTGAAGCTGCAACGAAAAAAAGCAGTTCATCTATGCAAATGGATTATTTGTGTACCATATCCTGTAAGCATTAAACTTGTCAAATCAATACACGAAAATCTTATGAAATCAGAGTAAAAACTGTACATATACCTGCTCCATAGTCGAGGTTTTCAATATTTTGATGAAGAAATTTATGAAGATTAAGCAACTTTTTGTTCTCTTCTTCAACTTTGTTTTCAAGACCATTGAAGAAAGCAAGCTTGCTTTCATTATCAATCTTGTGAAATGGTTCTCTTCCAGCAAGCTCATTATCTCGAACTCTGAAAACAATATCCCTGAGCTTTTCATCTTTCATCCATGACATTTCACCGTCTCCTTCAGATTTAAGCAGGAGGGTGTTGTCTTCTGAGCTAATATCTTGTTTTGTTGTCTCCCTAGCAACCATGTAGTTTCTTCTAAACCCTTCCCCCATCTTTTTAATTACAGGCTCAAGTTCATGAAAATTCTTCTCCAACCAATTATCCATTCTTGGTGAAGGTGAATTCCCTGCTCTTGCACTTGATTGTTCATGACCAACAAGATCAATCATGTTTTCCCCTTCAACATTTTGAGAACAATTATTATCATCTTGAATAGATAACTCCTCAGAATTTTCAGAGGAAACAGAGATGGGATGGGGTTGTGATAATTCATCTAACTTAGAAGGCGGAAAGGGCATATCTTGTTCTTGCATTTCACCTGTTGTATCCTCAGCTGTACCCTTTTCTCCAGAGAATATTGATATAGGTGTTTCACTTTGTTGATCACAAACGCTACCTTTGATTCGTGAGAACAGCATGGAGCCGTTGTTTCCTACAATTCGCTCGCCCCCTCCATCCTCACCTATATCGCTTTCGGAGGTCAAAACATGTCTATCTTCGGAGAAAGGGGCCGTATCATATTTAGAGGAATCTGTTGAATTGGGTTGTGTAGATGAAGGACCCATATGATTTCCAACTTTCTCAAACTTTTGGTTCATTGGTTCAGCTTCTGCTATTTCGCTCGTAGTTGTTGCAACATCAACTGATTCGCCACTGGTGGGTCTATTTTCTTGGTAGGCATCTTGTTTTACATGCTTTCTTGAGAGGTATTCCCTGGCTTCTCCAACAGACGTTATGACTCTCATTCTTTTAGTGGGAGACTCTTTGTCCCCATTGAGTTCATTTCTCTTGTCTGTTAAACTGGTACTAGTTGTATCTAAAGCCTGATCTTTATTGCAAATTTCTAGGGAGATATCTACATTAGATTTTAGAATTGAAGATGTAGAGCTATGGTCCTCGCTGTCTTTCACCAGACTATCAGAAGACATAACAATTGCAGGAGTATCCTCAGTTTCGATTTGCCCTGAGTTCCCATTAGGAAATGTCACCGTAGAGTCTATGTGTCCATTTCCATGCAACTGGGCAACTACACTTTTGCCCAAAACATTTATAGTTCGAGTATCTTCTCCATCAGTTTCACTAGTCGCAACATCCCTTTTCTCAATTTCTCGTACATGCCTTGCCATCAATTTAATTGCCTTAATTTTATTGTCAAAACCACCTGACGTAGAATTTTTACTACCCAAAAGTTTGGGGTGTTCCAGTTCATTATTGTATGATTTAGCTTTTACGATATCCTTCATTAGTTCTTCCCTGTCAAGTTCAGGCATTACAATACGTTGGGTATCTACTTCTACATCTTTGTGAATAACTTCTACCCTGCCCTTTACAGTCTCTTCTTCCTTTGCTCGGGCTTTTAACTTTCTCCTCAACATTTCTTTCTCCATTTTTGTTAAATCACCCTTCCCTTTTTCACCCCCAATAAACAATTTCTTTACAGACGTCACCAACAAGAGAGTAATCATTACCAGAAACCCTATCCTTCTCATTCTCGGAACAAAACCAGACACTTGAGTAGCACGCTGGACGGCATTCACAAAACTTGATGTGCGATCCTGAATGACATCCACATACCCTGACTTTGAACCCGAAACTACAAATCTCAATATAGGACTATCGCTAGCTATCAAATTATTCCCCTTCTCCATTTCTCTAGCTAATTCTTTCGCATGTAAAATTTTCGAACTGACATCACCTCCTCCTCCACCTTCATCGCCCTTAAACGCCCCCACCATCGTTCCACTTCTTCTCCAAATTTCATCTTCATCCACCTCCACCCGTTCAACTCCCCCATCAGAACCTTGAAACACAGTAAAAATATGACCAGTACCAAACCCCCAATACTCTGTCTCAGCCTTACAACGCTGAACCCAACTCTCTAACTTATTCAACAATTCGGAATCACCCAACATCTGTTCTTCCCCTATTAAACTTTTATCAACACCATCAACGCCATATTCAAAATCAAGATTGCTACTTTCTTGAACCAAATTATCAGTTTTACTCATATCAACACCATGCATACCATAATCACCATCAAGATTGGTACTTTCTTGAACCAAATTATCAGTTTTGACAACATTATCTGAAAAAATAAGTGAATGAATTACCTGTTTTTGTGGGTCAATGAGCTTTCTCCTGAGGTAATTGGGGCGCTTGGTTGGTTGCTTGGAATGCACATAAAACTTGAATCTTGATGAGTGTGAAAATAATTTGGGACAATAAATAGGTAATTTGGAACTAGGAATGTGAAATGTTTTCAAGAAAAGTTTGGTAGTAAGGAGTGAGGATGATGAAGAGGTTGGAAGCTCCATTATGGTGGGTTTAAGGATTTTCAGGGTTTTTATTCCCTCCTAGGCTCACTATCCCATACCTGTCATTGGCGTAGTCATTATCGATTCAGCCTCCAATTAAAGGTCTGCTATAGTGTGGTTGTTTGACAAAAAAAAGGATAAACCACCATAGTTAACTTGACCAAGTTGCGAAGGATAAATGACACCAAGGTGTTAGTTAAAAGTATCAATTCTACTACTGTGATTGAATCGGTTTTTCAAGCCTAAGAAAACTCGCTTAATTTACCTTACATTTTCGATCACTAGTGTTACTTATAATAGATACATTTGATCATTTAATGTAGGTTATGAGTTGAGTTTCACGATGATATTTTTGTTATTTCATAAATAAATTAACACCCGTTGTCCAATTATGTTCTCGAGTTTGGCTTTATAATATTAATAGTGCGTTTGGATTGGGTGAATCAGGGGGATCGAGGGGAATTTAATTATTTTTTGTGTTTGGGAACTAAAATTGGTTTCTAGGTAGGAGAATTAGTTACCACTAATCCACCCCATTACCACTGATTCCCTTCAAATTTTCTGTCCTCCAAATCGGAGGAGAATCATATTTTTAACTATTTTTTCTTTCATTCTCCCTGATTCTCCTAGTTTATAATTATTGTACCCAAACAACAATAAAATATATTCTCTTTGATTCCCACTAACTCCCTTTCCTCTTGGATAATTTTAAAAAATTCTCCTCCCTTTAATTTACCCCGATCCAAACACACCATAAAAAAATTCTTAGTATTTCTTACCAAATAAATGACAATTTTCAGATGATTTATTTTGATCAAATGGTGCTAATCATATCAGGGTAAACTGATCATTACGTTTATATGTTTTTAGATGATTCAAGACATATATTTATATAAAAGGGAAGTTTCTAGCGGTCGTTTATCACTTCAACCTCAACATAAAGCTATTTAAATTTAACATTGCAAAATTAATGAGACTATCATATTCTTTTGAAAAAAGAGTTCCAAAACAAGAAAAAAAAGTTAGTCGTTGACATAAAATGTAGGCGTTTACAATATTAGTAAATAGTTTTTGTGAAGGGTAAAACATGAAAAATAATCTCGACCAAAAAGTGTCAGTTGTGTGCATAATTTTTTCTAGGGTTGCGATTGGATATGAATTCTTAATCGAACAGGTCCAAATCGACTTATGTCGACTTTTAACCGACCGATTCGGTTTCAATTTATTTTTGTAAAAGCTGATCGGATTGGTTCAATTTTGGTTTTCAGTAATAAAAATCGGTTAAAAAATTGATCCAATCTGATTCTAATTAACGAAAGCTAATTCAAAGGTCTCCCTCCTCCCAAATCGGCGTAGGACATTTCACGCTATAGTAAATCACTATTGGGGCGGGGGCCATCCAAACATACAACCCACGTTTCTCTTCAAGTCTTCATCCCGTTCAAGCGCAGCTCTGATTTCTCTCATGCCGGCCTCATTGCAGGCTCTCATCAGGTATATTCCTCTCAGATTTTGGCTAGATCTTGTACTATATAACATTATATTAACGTTGTTCATGTCTCATTCCTAAGTTGGTCAATAGGAGTAATGTCTGATGACTCAATTAATAGTGTTTAAGTTCGATTTTTGTTATTAATTTGTGTTGATTACAGGGTTTAGAAAGAAACCCATATGCTTGTTTTTGTAATGTGGTGCTATAATAATTGATTTATGTTTCCCATTTGAGAAAAGATGCAGTTTTTTAGATTCTTGTTACTAAATATTGTGTTGGTGGAACTCAATTTAACATGATAAATCCCCTATTTTTTTCTTGAATTGATTTAATTTTCAAGGTTTTGTCAACTATTTTGAATCAATTACTCGGAGCATTCATCTGATCAAGCACATATAAGATTAATTTAGGTTCAAGATTGTGTTTTTATGTGATTAGTCAGTTATAATGAGATGGGGCTAGTATGTTGGTGCTGCACGAAGAACACCAACTAGGCTCAATTTAGGTATCGCGATTGAGGTTTTATTTCATTGATTTAATTGTATTATTGGCTGCTACAAATTGGTATGCCGAGGGAAATGGTAAATGCGTATTGTTTCAATTAAAAATGTGATCTTTAACAGTTGGGAAAAGGTTCAATCATTCGAGCGCTGAAAGTTAAAGATCAGTTTTATGATTTGTCAATAATCGTAAATATCTTTTATAGCTTATCCAGGCCGATTCTTTGACAGTTTAAAGCCTACCAAACAACTTCAATCGAATATTTATATTGAACACGTGTTTTACGAGAGGGTTTTTGAACCATTAGTGGATTTAATATGGAATTCATGCAAGTAATTTCAGTTTTTGATCTGATTGTTTTTTTAGGGTTTGTTAAGTAGTTTCAGTTGTTGATCTGATTGTTTTTTAGGGTTTGTTATATTTGTGATTTAGTTTACCAAAAATCTTGTTTGAACATTTTATATTCCTTGTTTCTCTTACTTCCATCTGTTTCCGCATTAAATAGTCGAGATGTCAAAAGTTCGGGAAAGGACTGAAGATTTTAAAGATGCAGTTCGTAGAACAGCATTATCTTTGGGTTACAATGAGGTATGTCAATTGCTTCATTTTGGATCTTAACTAAATGATTTTGTTTGGTGTTATTGATTCTTTGTTCAAGGTACATTAATAATGAGTTGGCTTGACTATTTTTTTTTTCGTCATCTCAACTATTCTAAATGACCATTTTAGTTGTATAAATAAATCATTTCAGGATTTGTTCTAGGGATCATTAGACATATAAGTTGATAGATTAATCATTTAAGGATTTGTTCTAAGTCGATAGATTAACTTCCAACTGGCCGTTCTAGTTTCTTGTAGTTTTTGTGCATTTGGAAAAATGATGAATGTTAATGCAGTTGTTAGGTTAGTTAAGTTATACTGTGTTCCTTTTGTTTAGTCTATTTATCAGAAAACTGATTGTGAGTGACAGTCTAAAACAGCATCCTTGTTGGCATCTTTCATTATGCACAAGCCAAGGAAAAGGTCCCCTTTTATGCATGCAGCATTGAAGACGGTAAGTACTTGACTACTATTCAAATATGAGTTATTTTATACATCATTTTTTTTTGCTTTATCTTGTGTGATATAGTACGTTAAATACGTGGGATACTTGGCTAGTAATCTTAAGCTGGCTGTAGGTTGACAAGTTTTTCAAAGAAGCTATATATTATAAGATGAATGGATACTCACTTGCAGCTTGAAAGCATTGGTTCATTGGATCAGTTCTTGTTGAAGCATAAGAAGGATTATGTAGATGTGCACCGCACCTCTGAACAGGAGAGAGACAGCATCGAACATGAAGTATGTATCAAGATTTGCTTTCATAAAATCTTTAGGCATTTTGTTTCGCTCATAAATGACTTGTTTAGGTGACACTATAATTTGATTCTCTTTTACTTATAAGTTGAAAAACACTCAGGTCCAATTTCTAACCTTAGATTCTTAGTTGTGCATTGTTGCCTGCTTTACTCGACTGCGTATCACTGAAATAGAGGTTCTGCTGGCAGGTTACAACTTTCATTAAAGCATGCAAAGAACAAGTTGATGTTTTGAAAAGTAGTATAGTTCAAGAAGAAGCAAATTCAAAAAGCTGGCTTGGCATCAGGGATGATACTTCTACTGTTGATGCTATAGCTCACAAACATGGAGTGGTATGAACCACTTTCCAGTCTCAGAATAAATGCATTTTTGTATCATAGTTGTTTCATAATGGATAACCGAGAAACATTATTAGCATTTCATAAAGGTAATCTTAATAAAACCTATATATGATGTATTACGAAATTTGGCAGAGAAGAATTCTTGTACGGTATATGCACAAACATGAGATGCAAATAAAGAAGTATTGATCATCCTAGATTTAAAGTTTGTAGTCAACATATTGAACGCTTAATCTACTTGTATACGCTTAATATAAGATTCCTGTACGCTTATATACTCACACTGAAGCAAATCTTGCATTCAAGAGTCTCAATTAAGAAATGCCATGATAATCCCCTCTACACCTTCAGTCGATGCAGTTGGTTGATGATAATTTTCTGTCTGCAGAAAACTAGATGGAATTCATCCGGGTTCATTTTATTTACAGGTTCTGATCTTGAGTGAAAAGCTGCATTCAGTGACATCAAAGTTTGACCAGCTCAGAGCTATACGCTTCCAGTATGCTATTAATCGTGCAACACCAAGGAGAAGAGTGCAGAAAAATGGGACTAAAAGTTCCACAGAAGTCCCAAAACCGGGCAATCATTCATCTAGGGACCAAAACATTGCAGATGCCAGGGAACCTACTGAAATTCTTCCTGAACCCATGAGGGTCCAGGAACAACTTCTAGATGATGAAACGCGAGCGCTCCAGGTAAAACAAAAATTATTTCCTCTACCTTTTAGATTCTCTAATTTTGTATTGGTTGTCGTAGAAAGGTAATGTCTTTTATCTTTTTATACTGATTTATACTGTATATTGCAACAGGTTGAGTTGTCAGGCCTCCTCGACGCTGTTCAAGAAACTGAATCAAAGATGGTTGAAATGTCAGCACTGAATCACCTTATGTCTACCCATGTGTTACAACAATCCCAGCAAATCGAGTATTTGTACGAGCAGGTTAGATAAACCATCTTCGTTTGGCAATATATGCAGTAAACTATGTGCTTTTCAGTCTGCAATGCAATATAATTGGTTTTAATCATTTGCTTTGGCCTATTTGACCCCTCTAGAACAGTTAAATCTCCAAAATGCGTATCGGCTTAAATCATAATTTATCAAACATTATTCAATCAAGGCATTAGATTATACGCCGAACTACTAGCATTTCATACTGTTGCAGATACGCCCATTTGAGTAATATTGTTCTCCCCTCTCCATGGAATTTGACAGGCAATCGAAGCAACACAAAATGTGGAGTTCGGAAACAAGGAGTTGACACAAGCCATTCAACGGAATAGCAGCAGCAGAACATTTCTTTTGCTCTTCCTATTTGTACTTACATTTTCAGTCCTTTTTCTTGATTGGTACAGTTGATTTCCAAACTGATCTGCAAATACCGGGAAACTTCACTCACCAATAGCCTACATGATTAACAATACATCATTCTGATGTAATTTTGTGTATACCTAAAACAGTGAAGTTCGATTGGGTAAAATGTGTTCGAATTTGGTTCAACTTGTGATTGTTGCTCTCTAATAGGTCCTCTTCATGACTAATTAAGCTATAGACTCAGTTTGCTCAATGTTATTCAGTCGAACAGAGGTAAACTTGAGCCGACGTTCAAGCTGGTTCACGACACAATGCGAAACAAAATACAATCTATGTTGTTGTTGTTGTATAACTAGACAATTTGTTGCATTCCTATCAAGATTTTGGAGATCCAGTAGTGCTTTAAGTACAGCTCAATCATTATCCCAATAGATTCTCTGATTTACATATATACCTCCAGATTTCCTAAGGCAAAATCGAGATAATTGCAAAGTAATTATAACCAGGAAAAAATGTAAATACTAGAATTATTTCTTTAACGAGGGATTACAAATTACAATGATAAGACGTTATAATCTGACGTTAGAGATTTGAGGTCATAATAGACAGCTTTGTCTATTTTTGTGGAAAAATACCTAGGCATCAATCTTGATATTCATATTCACAAAAACGCCATTTTCAAAAAAATGTTAATAGCTGGAGCTCAAAATTTCTCAATCAAGCTAGACGCGTTATTCTTACTAAATCGGTTCTTACTTTCATGCTTGTCTACCCGGTGTCGGTGTACAAACTCCCTACACATATTTTAAACAAGCTAGAATCGGTCTTTTACAACTTCATTTGGAACGTTAATCGTAATAATAATAATAAACTTGGGTTAATTGGTCTTTCCCAACTTTGGATCTCAAACATGATGGATTCAATTTCAAAAATCTCACTATATTTAACAAAGCTCTTTTAGCTAATAGTAACTGCAAATTACTCACTAATCACTCCTCTTTAGTTTCTTCTATTTAAAAAAACAAAAATATTTTAACCATTCCTCGCCTCCGATTACCATCAACAAATCTTCAGTTTTTTGGGTTTGGAGAAGTATCTTCACTTCCTTCACCTCCATTCGCCCTCACCTCTTTTGGGTGGTAAATTCAGGAAAGATGGTGAATATTTGACATGACAATTGGCTCCACTCCCACAATTCCCCTGCATTTCTCCCGTTCAAAAATGAGTCGCTTAATTCCTCTTAACCTTTCCTTGTTGTATCCCGTCTCGTCTTACCTAGTGATATGTGGAACCTGGGTCTGCTCAACTTTCTTTTTTCCCCTCCCATTGTTAGTCAGATTGTTCAGATTATTCCCTCTAATGAAAATGTTCTAACATTACCTGGCCACCCTCATTTTACCCTGTTTGATCATACACTTTTACAAAAGTTGTCTTAGCTGCTAGTACATCACCACAAAATCACTCTATAACAAGTTAAACCACACAAGTGTTAGCAGTATTAAAAAACCAAGCAATTATACCCAAATACCCCACAAAACCTGGGCAAAACTCTAGAAACTACCAATACCGCAAAAAATAAAAGTCTTTTTATGGACACTTCTACTTAATAGATTGCCTTTAGTCACAAATATTGCAACTCGTACCAACATATAATTCCCCTTAATTTGCCCTTTATGTAGGAGTGACCAAGAGGATTCATTTCACCTCTTCTGTGTCAAGAGTCTATGGAGTTCTACTCTAAAACCAATAGGCAATAGAGGGAGTAGCCCAAGATCTTATATATTGACCCGGGATGACACTGACTTCCGATGTAGTATGTGCATCTTAACACTCCCCTCGCGTGTAACACGATCGTCGGCGGGATTTTCCTTGCCGGAACAACATCGGCGGGTTACACGTGCCTTATAACTCGGGCTTGGCTCATGATACCATGTCAAGAGTCTATGGGGTTCCACTCTAAAACCAATTGACAATAAAGGGAGTAGCTCAAGATCTTGTATATTGACCCGAGAGGACACCGACTTCCGATATAGGATGTGCATCTTAACATTCTGTTCATGTCCACAAATCACAACAGTTTGGGCACCCCATAGCTGTATCACCGCGGTTAACAACCACCGGCTTTTCATTATCTTTTTAACTAGCACTATTAATATGGCTTGTTATTTGCATGATAATGTTAAGAATGATGTATTGTTGTTTACAATCAGCACCCTCTAAAGCATTTGGCTTTGTAGGAATGATCTTGTGTTCAACACCAGATGTCTTCATCCTGAAACTCTCATTGCCATTAGGAAGAGGTTCCATTAACTCTTGGGAAAACTCTCAACAAGCCTACACTCTTGACGTCTTTTAGCACCTTGTTGGACATCCCACCCACATTAAACTTCACCCAAAACAATAACCATAAAAACTCTATCTCTATTACTTGCAATTATTGATAGCGCTTGGAATATCACACTTTCTCAGAAAAATCCCTTTACACACACTCCTCACATGTCATCCTTAACAGATGACACAGATAACAACACCATGACACACCGGTGGATGAATCCTATCTCCTAGAAATAATTTTGGTTCTGAATGAAAACCCAAACTATATTAATCTTTTCACTGATGTTTTTTCATCACAGATGCTGGCTAGGAGACTCACTTCTTTGACTACTTCGCAGACTTGGAAGACCTTTTCGCACACTAATAGACAACAAGGGACGAGACTTTTGGAGGCCTATTTTCACACCATTTGCCACGGCTCTCTTTAATAATAATATCTTTTGTTCTAAGTCTGCTGTGTTGTATGTTTATGATGAAACTTCTAGTACTTTTTGGAAGTCATGTATGGGAAGAAATTTATTACTTCCTCTACATCAAAACTTCAGTTAATGAATTATTCGTTATCATCTATAAAAAAAAGTTAGACTTTGTTGTATCGTTACCTTTACTTGGAAAATTTTGTGAGATTGATACCTTTTAGTGTCAATTTTTAACTTGGAGCACCTCAGTATAATTTTTACAAAACACTAACATAAATACATATGTAATTTAGAAAATGAGCAATTAGAAGTTAGACAATAATGAAGTCATTATGTTCTCAAATCACCTTAAAATTAGGAGATAACTTATTTTTAAGTTTTGAATAAATAATTATATAATCTACTTATATATATTTAGTTGTATATAACTGCGGAATGGAAAATTGATCATTTTTTTGAAACTCTATATTCACCTTAATTGTAGAATTTTTTTTTAATATAATTATTTTATGTTCTGCATATTTTGAAAAATAATTATCTACTAATATAAAATAAAAATTAATGTTTATTTTATGAAAATGGCTTTGTAAATATCTTATATTATTTTATACTCCCTCCAATTGAAATTATGTCTTTTTCGTATTCTGTATCCAACTTTGGTTAGCAATAACTAATTAGTTATATTGTAAAAAAAATTATAAAAATTTACTTTTATGAAAGTACTATTAAGTATAAATTTCCTGATATTAATTTTATATTTGTTGGACTAAAGAATAATAAGTAATTGATGATCAAAGTTGGCACGCAAAAACAAAAAACGTCATAAATTTTGAATTGGAGGGAGTATTTATTAATTAATCAAAAACTATATGCCCTTCATCCCTAAAAGGCTAAAACATTGTCACATTTGAATTTTTCTAAAAATGTAAGGATTTTGATTTTTCTTTTCGTTTTTACTCTAAAACTTATTATTTTACCTTTTATCAAGTGTAAATCTAAAAGTTATAAGGAATTACTCCCTTCATCCCTTTCAATCATATTTTCGGCTCCGGATCATGTTTTCGACTCATTTCGACCCAGTAAGACACTTTCGGCCCATTTCGACACGAGAATATTTTTCGACACATTTTGATCATGGACCATATTTCCAGCCCGTTTCAACCCGAGAACATATTTTCACCTCTTCTGTGTCAAGAGTCTATGGAGTTCTACTCTAAAACCAATAGGCAATAGAGGGAGTAGCCCAAGATCTTATATATTGACCCGGGATGACACTGACTTCCGATGTAGTATGTGCATCTTAACACTCCCCTCGCGTGTAACACGATCGTCGGCGGGATTTTCCTTGCCGGAACAACATCGGCGGGTTACACGTGCCTTATAACTCGGGCTTGGCTCATGATACCATGTCAAGAGTCTATGGGGTTCCACTCTAAAACCAATTGACAATAAAGGGAGTAGCTCAAGATCTTGTATATTGACCCGAGAGGACACCGACTTCCGATATAGGATGTGCATCTTAACATTCTGTTCATGTCCACAAATCACAACAGTTTGGGCACCCCATAGCTGTATCACCGCGGTTAACAACCACCGGCTTTTCATTATCTTTTTAACTAGCACTATTAATATGGCTTGTTATTTGCATGATAATGTTAAGAATGATGTATTGTTGTTTACAATCAGCACCCTCTAAAGCATTTGGCTTTGTAGGAATGATCTTGTGTTCAACACCAGATGTCTTCATCCTGAAACTCTCATTGCCATTAGGAAGAGGTTCCATTAACTCTTGGGAAAACTCTCAACAAGCCTACACTCTTGACGTCTTTTAGCACCTTGTTGGACATCCCACCCACATTAAACTTCACCCAAAACAATAACCATAAAAACTCTATCTCTATTACTTGCAATTATTGATAGCGCTTGGAATATCACACTTTCTCAGAAAAATCCCTTTACACACACTCCTCACATGTCATCCTTAACAGATGACACAGATAACAACACCATGACACACCGGTGGATGAATCCTATCTCCTAGAAATAATTTTGGTTCTGAATGAAAACCCAAACTATATTAATCTTTTCACTGATGTTTTTTCATCACAGATGCTGGCTAGGAGACTCACTTCTTTGACTACTTCGCAGACTTGGAAGACCTTTTCGCACACTAATAGACAACAAGGGACGAGACTTTTGGAGGCCTATTTTCACACCATTTGCCACGGCTCTCTTTAATAATAATATCTTTTGTTCTAAGTCTGCTGTGTTGTATGTTTATGATGAAACTTCTAGTACTTTTTGGAAGTCATGTATGGGAAGAAATTTATTACTTCCTCTACATCAAAACTTCAGTTAATGAATTATTCGTTATCATCTATAAAAAAAAGTTAGACTTTGTTGTATCGTTACCTTTACTTGGAAAATTTTGTGAGATTGATACCTTTTAGTGTCAATTTTTAACTTGGAGCACCTCAGTATAATTTTTACAAAACACTAACATAAATACATATGTAATTTAGAAAATGAGCAATTAGAAGTTAGACAATAATGAAGTCATTATGTTCTCAAATCACCTTAAAATTAGGAGATAACTTATTTTTAAGTTTTGAATAAATAATTATATAATCTACTTATATATATTTAGTTGTATATAACTGCGGAATGGAAAATTGATCATTTTTTTGAAACTCTATATTCACCTTAATTGTAGAATTTTTTTTTAATATAATTATTTTATGTTCTGCATATTTTGAAAAATAATTATCTACTAATATAAAATAAAAATTAATGTTTATTTTATGAAAATGGCTTTGTAAATATCTTATATTATTTTATACTCCCTCCAATTGAAATTATGTCTTTTTCGTATTCTGTATCCAACTTTGGTTAGCAATAACTAATTAGTTATATTGTAAAAAAAATTATAAAAATTTACTTTTATGAAAGTACTATTAAGTATAAATTTCCTGATATTAATTTTATATTTGTTGGACTAAAGAATAATAAGTAATTGATGATCAAAGTTGGCACGCAAAAACAAAAAACGTCATAAATTTTGAATTGGAGGGAGTATTTATTAATTAATCAAAAACTATATGCCCTTCATCCCTAAAAGGCTAAAACATTGTCACATTTGAATTTTTCTAAAAATGTAAGGATTTTGATTTTTCTTTTCGTTTTTACTCTAAAACTTATTATTTTACCTTTTATCAAGTGTAAATCTAAAAGTTATAAGGAATTACTCCCTTCATCCCTTTCAATCATATTTTCGGCTCCGGATCATGTTTTCGACTCATTTCGACCCAGTAAGACACTTTCGGCCCATTTCGACACGAGAATATTTTTCGACACATTTTGATCATGGACCATATTTCCAGCCCGTTTCAACCCGAGAACATATTTTCACCTCCCTTTCGACCCCGCCCATATTTTCGGCCCTTTTCGATCTGGTATCATATTTTCGGTCCGTTTCGACCGATAACATTTTTCCTACCTTTTCAAACCCTGATCATATTTTCAGCTCATTTCGATTCGAGATCATTTTTCGGCCCTTTTTGACCCTTGACCTTTTTCTTCTGTCCTTTTCAACCTGAAACCATAGTTTTGGCTCGTTTTGACCAGCGAATATAAATTAGCAAATGTGATAATTTTTAGGGATGGAAGAAGTATATTATAAATATCATGAAGTAATTACATAGCGAGAATAAATTAAAAACAAAAAAGAAAACAAAAAATTACATAGCGAGACTGTCTACAAACATTGTATAGTGTTGTATCAAGTGCGTACCACGAGGTCCCCAATACGAAAGCAGCACCTCCACTGGTTCAAACATGGCGGAAGAAGACAACATCCAACGCCGGAAATCAATAGAAGCGACCGTTTTAGACCTCCTCAAATACGCCGACTTCGAAACCGCTACTGAACTCACTATCAGAACCGCCACCGCCCACCGCCTCGGTATCGACCGGTTCGACTTGGACCAGAAGCAGCTCATCAGAACCGTTCTCGAGTCTTTTTTACTCTCAACCGCCACTCATAAAATAATTAGTAATAATAATAATGACGTACAACGGATTGAAGCAGGAGTAAATAATGAAGTACAACCAACTGAAGCGGTTCGGCAAGAGGATAACGATATTAGTGGCGCTATTTCTTGCGAACATAATAATAATAAATCCTCGTTTATTTGTGAGGTTAGTTTCATTATTATGTGTATATTTCTGAAATATCGAACTGGAGATATTTACATTTTAAGTTGTGTTTTGGGGACCGTATAAGTCAAAATAGTCAAAATAGGACAACTAATTTGGGATGGAGGGAGTATGTTGTATAGTATTTGAATGAGAGATTAGACTTGTCAATTAAGGCTATGAAGTTTGCTAGTTTTTTTTTTGTTGGCCAGATTTATAGTAGAAAGAAGAATTGAGTTTCTTTCTTATAATTAGATTATCGAAGTTTTGTGTGTATATTGAGAAAATTTGGAGCACAGTTTGTACCGGTGACTTTGATTTGAATCGAAATTATCACCTTAATGTATGTAGTAATGTAGGTTGAAATTATCCGTAGATGATTGTCATTTGAATGTTGGTCTAGTGTTTAGGAAGTTAATTTCTTGTTTTCTGATGATGTTGTATTTTCAGTTTTATGTGTCGAGAACGGATCGGGGTCGTTTCAATGCGTTATTTTCTTTTTGAAGATTTGAGGATTTATGAAATGAGTCATCTGCTTTCATGGGCAAATTACTGTTTATTGAGTTTATTCTAATTTGATGGTGGATTGTATGCTTTTTTCGTAGTGGGGTAATGATGGATGGAAATGTTGAATCGTTGTTTATTTTTGTTAATGCACACACCCCCTACAAAGAAAACAGCTGGAAGAGCCTATTGAACGAAGTTTTATGCCTTGCATTAGTATTTTATTAAAACCAATTGACTATAGATGGATAAAAGTCAGTATCTTATCACTATCGCAGAAGTTATTAATCGAAAAATGTGAGATTGGGTTATCAATCGGGCTGATAATATGACTGAACTTTATTCTGTTTTTAAATTTATCCTCTAAATCATTTCTTTATATATTTATTGTAGTTGTCGTTGACGAGGAATGTTAAAGTTCGTAACTTCGGAGGGCAACCCATGGTTACTATTCAGGATTATCATCAGAAAGACGGGATTTATTTTCCTAAAAGTGGAGGTATTTATTATATAGCAACTATGTTTACTCATGTATGAGTGATCCTTCCTGTCAGTGTGTAAATTTCACATAATGAAATGTAATTAGCCATATAAACTTAGATACATTGTATTTGTCATTGAAAATTATTTCATAAAATAGTTTTCTTGTAATATTTCATAACTTGTAAGTAATAGTTGGTCAAAGCATGAGACGGGGAGAACGAACATCAAGTAAAAACAATTGGAGGAAGTATTAGATATCATACGCTTTGCCTAGTCGTTCTGGTTAATCTCAATCATCAACTGCGTGTAGGAGTTCCTTTTCATGATTGGTAGAGCTACTTCTGACATGAATGGTCTTATTTATTACAATGCCAGTGTTCTTGTGAACTTGGAGCATCTGTGGATTGGTTTCTGCCACTATTCGATGTCATACCTGTTGTCTCATCATTCTAGTTGATACCAATCCTTGACTGTCAAGTATAGGAGTTGTTCATAACTAGTACTACATATGTTTCCTTGAAAGCTGGTTTTGTTGCTTTTCTCTATAATTGATGAGGCAGTACTGAATTTATAAGAAACATCGTTTGCGAACCCAATTTTGGACACAATATACTGATATAGATTATGTTGTAAACTAACAAATGTTTATGTACATCAACGTTAAATGATTAAAAGTTACTTCGAATGAAGTAATCTTGGTTCACAAATGGTACTAATACCAGCTTGCAAGCTTTATTACTTTTCCTATGTTGATATTGGCTTCATCTGAAGTCAGGCTAAGTTGCTACACGTTCATGCTTGTATTGTTGCTGCAATATGTATCACTTGAATTTTTACAATAGATGAAGCAACTTCTATTATGAAATTAAGCTTATGGATACTGACTGGGATGATATGTATGGTGCATATAATTCAGTTGTGACGTCTTCATGTGAATTTCTGAACAGACGTTGGCTGTAGAGGAGCCAAAACGAGCTCAATGGAGTTCAGCTTAGAAGAGATTCTCACCTTGTTTGAACTGGTTCACCTCAAGTTTGGTGTCGGTGATACTTGCAATATACTAAAATTTATTTTAGCACCCCTCCTTAATATATGACATTTCGACCTACACAGTTCACTACACGAATAACAAAATTACTTAACATTCCTGAAGTAATAGAATAGTGCTTCCTTTGACTCTATGCCTGAATTTTATAAAATCCAATCCCAAGTGTGATTGGAGGATTCTATGGACTTGAATCATATTTCATGGTCTTCTAACGAGTTTGAGGCCTTAGCTTAAAAAATGCGAAAAGGTAAGTGTACTACATATCCAAGTCCTTATGTTAAGCCTGTATCCTCTTACGAACTTGAAAAACAGCTGTCTGTGTATTTAATTAGACTCTATAGTCAATATACATTTACATATCCGAACTCATTATTTATGCCGATGTGACATTTTTCATATATGATTTCATTTGCCAATGTATTTAATTAGACCCAGTGGCTTTCTTTCCTCTTTTTGCACTGTATTTCTGAGTTAGGTGCAAAATTTTAACTGGTTACTGTTGAATTATTTTATTCTGAAAGGAATGAGCTTGACCACTGAACAATGGCTATGCATCAAGAACAACATCCCTGCTATAGAGGAAGCTATTACAAGAATGAAATCAAGGTGAGATGACTTTGTTGATTTCAGTGACCTTGTAATGTCTCTTTTACAAATGCGAGTGATGTTTCCATTCAAAATTGATTTCTATCGAAGGTTGAGTGTTTGTCCAAACCATTCTGACTTTTATAAATTTAAATATATTGCAAATGTTATACATAAGCAATTCAGGGATAGTTTAGTTCAAAATAATACTAAAAATCACTTCCCTTTTAAAAATTACTCCAGTTCAATTTTACTTAGCAGACTTGATGTATCTGATCCTGCTAGTTTATAATGATATGATGGGAAGCATCCTTTTGTAGAGCACATCACAATATGTTTGGAGAGTTTTTCTAGTAAACGAATGTTAAAATGTCTGATAGTTGTTACAAGTCATATAATCATACTTATATTGCAGAAGGGTCATACTTTGAGATGTTTATTTTCGAAGCTCTAACATGTGAAACTATCTTTCTAAACTTCTTTTCTGGATTCCCTTCTAACTGAGAAGGTGTGATCTTTTAGATGTTTCTTCTGAAAGTCGTTTGCTCGTATCATTGACCTTGAACTTGGTGAATTTGTAGATTGCCAACTGGTTGTAAGCCATCTAAACCAGCTGCGTCTGGTCTCCTGGTTGATTCGGCTCAAGCAAATGCTACTGTCGACAGTAAAAGAATGGAGGATTCTACATCTAATTCAGACTCCATAGCAAATTTACAAGAATTAAAGTTAGAAGGAAGTAAACAAATTGAAGTAAATTCAAATGCTTCAACAACCCTTAACTCTTTATGCCATACCCCTCCTAACAGTGTTCAGGATCCTTTAGGGAACCATATTTCTCAACCGTCAGGATCTGCATCTACAGAAAACCTGCATCATAATTCATCCATTTCTCGTCCTCCTCCTGGACTCATGCATATGCCTGTTCGTCTCGATGGGACAAATTACTACCTTTGGAAGCATCAGATGGAATTATCCCTTTCAGAATTGAAGGTTATTTATGTGCTTACTGAGGCATGCCCCAGCTTCAGCTCCACTTTTACCGGCACACGTGAAGAAGAAGATCAAGCAAAAGCTTTGGCACGCAAGTGGGTGGATGACAACTACATTTGCCGCAGCAAAATATTAACTTGTTTGGGTGACAACCTTTACAATGACTATTCTAGGAAAGACTGCAGTGCTAAAGAGCTCTGGGAAGAACTTAAGTCTGCTTACAATGAAGATATTGGAACAAACAGATCCCAGGTAAACAAGTATGTGCAGTTTCAGATTGTTGATGGTATCTCTGTTCTTCAACAAGTTCATGAACTGCAGAGAATTGCACATTCCATATGTGCTTCGGGCATCGGGATAGAGGAGTACTTTCATGTTTGTGTCATTATCTCCAAACTCCCTCCTTCATGGAAGGAATTTCGCTTGAGAATGATGCGGGAAGAGTTCTTACCTCTTCACATGTTGATGCACCGTCTTAAGGTTGAAGAAGATGCTCGCAATGGCAAACAACCTGCAAAGCCTAGTGGGCATCGTATACTATCTAAATGTGAATCTAGAATCACATCCCATGATGGGCATGGTGTAGGCTCAAAATGTGCATCTAGAGTTGGATCACAAAGAAAAAAGCATTGTTACAATTGCATGAAATCGGGGCATATCTCCAAAAACTGTCCAGATAGGAAAGCAGAAGTTTGTGACAATGGAACCACAAAGGAAAACGGGCATCGTCTCAAAGGTGACCATGGTTACCAAAGTTGAGATATCTACATCATATCTTATTTAACCATTTTTTTTCGATAAGTAGGGTTGGCGACCGGTATCTGCTCTTTCCCCACCATGTATTATAACAACCACCTTAGGTCTGGAAAATATGTCCCCTGATGAGTTGACCGCAACCGTTGTAACATTAGATCTCTTACTGCTTTGGTCCATGGATTTCACATATTTTTCAATATTTTAGTTCAGATTTAGAAACCATTCTGCAGCTTCAAGATTATGATTTTTCTTACAAACATATTGGATAACTTTGCTATACTTGTAGGGGTATAATTTGTGTTGGAAGACCACAAAAATTGAGGTTGAAATTTTGAAAAATACCCCCGCCCCTTTTTTTTTTTAGTTTCTATTTTCTTGTTAACTCTTAATCAAGTACTTTTTATTTTTTGTAATATGGTTCTATTTGTCTTATTCTAACAAAACTAAAATTAATTGTTGACTGAAACTTGAAGCGGAAAAATAAATGTTAATAGGAAAGAATTGTTGAAATTGTTTAGTCAAAAGGGTAATACTAAAGGCTTTTTTCGCTATTGTCGAACCTATTGATGTATGGTACTCTCGCCATCCTAATTGATAGAGATATTTCCTTTATCAGAAATCTCACAATTGATCCTACTTTGACTAATTGTGAGAAAGGTGAGTGGAGGGGGAAATTTGTATGAGAGACAAATCCAAAATTTTATTAAAATATGTGTAAAGTCAAATTTTTCTATCAATTAGTGATGGAGGGAGTATATCAACTCAGCTTCGCGTATCCACCAACATATACTCTACAAGTTTACCTCCACATTTGTAATTATGGGCATAATCACTAATGGATCATCATGTGATAGCTCGATACTTTGTAATTCCTTTTCTTCGAAGGTGACGGGGTCCATTTTTGTGGTATGTACTTGGAGGAATGAATAAATATCTCTTTGAGCGTATCTTTTAATTAGCATTCCGAGAGTCTCCATCACCATCCATGCCCCAGAGATTGTCTCAACTCTGCGACGAATAGGAGCAGATGAGTGATCTCTATTATTTCGGGCATCTATGTGCGGCTTGGGCTGCGAGTCTCGACGGTAATCTAGTGACCTATAGCTCGAACCGTTCAATTTCTGCTTTGAGGATTTTGCATTCATTGATGTCATGACCATGCTCTCGATGATACTCGCAATACTTGTTCTTCTCACGCTTACACGCTGTACTTAGTCTATTTGGTTACGGTAAGAGTTGTTTGTCTGAAATATTGGGGAAGACCTCTGCCACTGAAATTGTAGGAGGGGTTCACGGAAGGTCTTGTGCGTCTTTAGTGGAAGCACCCGTGCGATCTGTGTCGCGCTTGTGCGGAGGTAAATAAGTCTTGCGTTTGTAATTCTGGGCGTAGGATTTCCCAAAGTTTGCACCTCTATCTTTCGACAGACGTTCCTAGACTTTTGGCTTGGTGGGGGAACGATCCTTCTTGAGCATAGTATCTTGGAGGTCTGTTCTTATCGCGCTTCTCAAATTTGACCTTCAACTCCTCCATTTTTATATACTAACGAATCATGCTGTTAATTCGTCCTTGGACAATGTCTTTTCAAGAAGTAATGCCCAATAACGTAACCTGCGGAAGAAACGCATATCTGTAATCTTCTCGTCACAAGATGGGATACTTGTATCGCTTGTGAAATGCGTGAAGAGACTCATTCCTTCCTTGTTTGACTTCCTTTAGAATCTTTTCATAGAGACCTTCCTTGATCAATGCCCCGAACTTAGCCAAAAAAGATGCAGTTGTTTATTCGTACGTGTCTAGTGACTTGGCGGGCAACTCCATGTACCAGTCCAAGGCTTTACCTAAGAGACTATTGGCGAAAGCTGAGTATAAAGATCTGGTTCATTAGCAGACATAGTCATTTGCACAAGGAACCCTTTAAGATGCTTCTGAGGGTCTTCGGTTCGGTTGTATTGCTTGAATGAAATTGGGGTTAGACACATCCCCAAGGCAAAGGAATGGCCTTTAGACGATATGAGAATGACATATGTGTATGGGCCACCACGGAAGGGGTGCAAGCAACCATTGTCGTAACTTGCTTCTTTAACCCTTCCAACCCTATAATAGCTTTAGATATGCCGGGTCATGAGTCGCAGGCACCAAAAGTAGGGTTGCAGGCATTGCTGGCTTCTCAGGCACATCAAAGTTCATCACTGGTGGAGGGATATGAGTGCTGAAACCCTCTTGTCGATTTAATGGTTGAGGATGATCTTGTACAGGGTTGCGAGACTTGGCCTTGTGGTTCGTTTCCTTCTCTAGGGCGCACAGAGGTAAGTCCACCCGCATTTGAATTTCTCGTTCCAGTTCGGAACCGAAGTTAAAGCAAGACGACGTAGACTGTTCTGTCCGACCATGAGAAAGGTCGGCGCGATTCCTTGCGACAGAGCGCTCAGGTGGCCTTGATGCATGTTTAGAAGGTTGCCTGGGTGGTATGACTTTCGATGATTGTTTAGATGTTCCAGCCTTTGCATTATTTGCTTTTGGACGTCCCATGATACCTGAAAGTACGGTCGGTGTTCAACCACAAACACTCCGACGATCAAGTCAGTTCAGAGTATTCAAGAGTATAAGTATTAAGGGAGTAAAATACGTATTACCTTGTCTTCTGAATACAACTGGGTATTTATAAGTTACATTTCCCGTAATTATCGCACATTATGGGACGCGTGTCCCAGTCTTATAGGTGCTCATCTAACCAGGGACGGATCTACTGTACAATAGGGATATTCACGTGAGTACCCTACATCTAGATAAATAGTGTTAGACTATGAGTCCGTACACCTTGTTTTAATGATGACTTAAACATTGACTTACTATCTAACATGTTTACTTAAATGATTTATCTCATAGCCATGTTAGAACCATATTTAGCAAGCACAAGACTAATGCCATTCTATATGCAATTGATGGTTGCCGCAATATTTACATAAAACTACTCAAGTATTAGATGTGGTGACAATGATGAAAGGTCAATCACACCAGTCAAGAGGATCAAGCCTTATTTGAGAAAAGAAAATGAGAATCAACAGGACCAAAGATTTATTGATCTAACTATATGGTTGGTATGTTTCTCATTCATGTTTCATGTCTTATGCTTGAGTTTGAATACATATACTTAAAGAGGATGAAAAAAGCTTTCCAACGTATTTTGAATCGTTAAAATTGGAGTTTAAACGAAGCAAAAAAAATGAAGTTTTAAGTTTGTCCAACGACCAGCGTAATCTTCATCGTGAGTCCCATCGTGAGAGGGGTCACGATGGAAGGGTCACGGTGACCTATCTTTTTTCATCGTGATTCAGGGTCCCGATGGGGGTCACGATGGACCTAAAAAATTACTGTTTTATGACCAATTTTTTTTTTTTTTTTGTAAATTAGCGATGAGTTAAGTTTCAAACCCATGACCTTTTGGTCACTAGCAAGAGCCTTTTCCACTAGGCTATTCGATCGACTCAACTATTTTATGACTATTTAAGCTCCAAATCAAGCTTATTTCATCCTCATTCAACCCCATAACATCCTAAGGGCACCAGCTACTCTATTTTGTTTGATCTGATTCCTGACATCTTGGCTCGTACCGTCTCGCCTTGATGCATGTTCAAAAGGTTGCTTGGGTGGTATGACTTTAGATGGTTGTTTAGATGTTCCAGCCTTTGTGTGCTTGTTTTCGGACATCCCACGATACCTCAAAGTGTGATCGATATTTAATCACAAATACTCCGACAATCAAATTTGTTCAGAATATTTTACCTTATCTACTAAATTAAGCTAAGTATTTATAGATTACCTTTTCCCTAATTCTCGCACATCATGAAAATACTCATATAACCCAGCCATAGGTGGGCTATAATCCATGGATCAAATCTAAACTCGTCTAGACCACTATAGTATTCCATAAGTAGGGTCCACATCACTACCATAACTATAATATACATCTGATAATACTATTACCAAATCATTAAATTATTTGTATGATTGCAGGTTGTAAGACGTAGAAAGCACTTTGGGTGGTGTTTAATAAAGAAAAATAAAAAATAAAAATGATGTCTCACATGTTTATGTTGACCAAAGATGGAGTATTTATTATTTAGTCATGCTGTTTGTATTGTTGTTTGAAAAGTGGAGTTAGGAAGGTCACATGTGAGTAGCATTATCATATCTCATGCGAACAACGTGAACTCTCATATTACTATTAAATACTCCACCCGCGTGACCTCATATCCCATCCCCCAATTTGGACCACCGACTTCTTTTCAACGGATTAAATTTCGAGTTAGTTGTAATAATTTGCAAATCATGTCAACTAATGATCCCGTAAAACAGAATCGAACTTCTGTTCTTACAGTTATTAATTCACATATTTCACCAACTTGACTATTCTTGGGAATAAAATCTCTCAACTTTTCTTTATAGGAGATATTCAACATATTTATTTGAATAAAAGGATACAACTAACCATTCACAAATTTCAGGGTCTTCACTCTCTAATCTTTTATAGTAGATATTTTTGCTAATATAATTAGGTGTTTTGTGAAATCAACTTTTAGTTAATGCATCTGTCAAACATATTACTTTACAAAGATAAAAAAAAAGTAATTTGATATATATAAAACTTTTAAAAATGAGAAGGGTAAAAATATAGTTAGCCCCTATTCAAATAAAACTACTATTTTGCCCTTTGAAAAATCATGTATTTTCGCATGTAACACTATACACATCGAAACAGTGTTTTCGAAGTTACAATTTTATTCCTCACTTAACTTTCTCATTTACTTCACTTAGAAATAGAGGGGCAAAATGGTAATTTCACCCTTAAAATGCAATATTCTTGTGTGTCTATAACAGATCAGGTATTTCACATACAGTTGACTTAAGAGTTAAGATCATACTTAGGTAATTAGTAGGTACTTAAACATGAAATATTTTCTAACAAAACCATTAAAATATTTGAACTATCATTGAGTTCCTATGTTTTTCAGGTGAAATGAAAAACATACATCAAAATGTATCACAAGTCATTTCTGCAAACCGACAACTAGTTATTAGCCAAGCCGAAATCAACAAGGGCAGCACTGTAAAGAAATTAAAACCTCGAGCTAGAGGATGTAGTTCATTTGAATAAAAACGAAGTAGTACAAATTTTATAGGAAAGAAAAAATTAATTTTAATGGCCTGTTTTTTATTCCACAGGCTTTGCAGATGCACAAACACATAACAATACTTTTTCCTACTTGTTAAGAAATTATGTCTATACTCTACTTTGTAACTGCTGTATAGCAAAAATTATGACAGGAGTTCAAAAGGGAAATTCATACTTCACTACATATTAGCCCCTAGCTGATCGAAGAATTAGCGTTGTACTATCAAGGTCCAGGCAACGATTTGGACTCCGCGGGAACAGATAGTATGGTGGCCAACTTCTCCTTTGTCAGCTCCTCCGATCCATGGGACTTTACGACAAATGTGTGGACCACTTTGTCCATTACAGCTGACATCTTCGACTCGACAATTTTGATCTGTGCTTCTTTGAATGACTCTATGATTCTTGATGCAGGATGTTCATCTAATGGACAACTTACTCTAATTGTCAGTACATCATGGCTTGCTTGGATGTCAATATGAGGAATTTGAGAACCAACTTGTGGGATCAAATTGGGTTCCAAACTCGGGCCATCCCTAGCTCCACATCTTTCCTTCTCGGTTTCCAGGTCCTTGAGCTTCTTCTGTAGCTCGGTTATGTAAGCAATGGCGTCCCCTAAGAGGGACGCTTTATCCATTTTGGAAATAGTAGGAACTACAGCACGCAGAGCATAAAACCGTTGGTTTAGCTTTTCCCGTCTCTGTCTCTCAGCCTCCACATGATTCAGAGGCTCTTCTCTTCCATTTGCAGGTTTACGCCCGCGTTTTCTAGGCCTCATTCCATCAGCTACACTTGCATGATCTTCTTTGCAGGAAGCCTCGACATCAGAATGCTCTGATTCAACACTAGGTGGTCTGGATATGATAGAACCTGTGCCAGCCCCAGTGAAGTCAATTTGCATTTGTGCTGGCTTCTGATGCTGAAAATTCTGAAACCTGAATTCTTCCCTTGCTCCATTAACAGCCTCCGATACATTGTTCATCGGGGCCTGAGTACCATTGTAAAGTTCCCCGACACTTCCCAGCTTCCCGTTAATCGACTGTGGCCAGGTTCCATTCCGGTTGTTCGAGAATGGAAGCCTAGTTCCATTTGGATACAAATCTGATGGATTGTCTTCCCCCTTTCTAACTGCAAGTTTTTCTCTATACTGAGTAAGATTACAACTCAAATCCTGACCGAAAATCTTGGGAATTCCATCCGAGTGGTTGTTGCCTAGTGCCAATTGGGCAGAATGAACATTTTCTTCCCTCTTATCCATCAACATCGTCATCCTTGCCATTTGCTTGGCCCTGAGAAGCGATGAAAATGAAGAGAACGAAGATCTTATCGACTGAACAAGCTCCATGCTCTCTGGTATAGATTTCACAGAGCCCAATTCTACAACCCCAATATCCGTCGGGATCAAAATAAGTGTTTGCATACCCGCACACTTCGCAAGAAATGACCTAACACAGTATTCACCCCCTGAAGATCTCAACACATCTGCCATCCACAAATGCTTCCCCGACATGAAAGCCTTTCCGGGGCCACCTTCTCCTCGAGGGAAGGAAAAGTACATCGACGCCAAGAAGAACATCTCAGTATCAGTAACCTTATCCAAACCAAACGCATAACTATCATCATCAGTACCACCAAACAAGGCGTGCAATCTCTGCAGCACCCTCTTCCTCATCCTTTGTTGGGCCTCATCCTCGAGACGAAGCTTCAATATCCTAGTAACCTCAGACTCCTCTCCTTCCTTTGGCTCCCTACAACATCCATCCCCCCATCCTAACACCAAGTCACCACTTTTCGACCTCGAAATCTGCCAAAATATTGCATAATTCCAACTAAAATTCAACGCATTAGGCCTCTCCACAAGATCTGAAAGCTTATTCTGCAAATTCTCATCATTTCCCATAGCCATTAAAGAGCACTCGGCCGAAACCGAGCTTGTCATCAAATAATCAAAAGCATTAGTCCCTAAAACAGCAGCTACCATAGCCTTATCTTCTTCAGCCAACAATTCACCTCCCATATTCACCTCAATTTTCATAACATGAATAACCACAATAAAACCAAAACCCAAAACCCAAATTTAAAAAAGCTCCAATCTTTGCTATATATTCCAACAAATTCAACAACAAAAAATCCAACTGAATTTTTTTTCCATATACTCAAATTTAGATCTCAACAGAATACAATTCAACTTACAACACAAAATAAAAATACCCCATAAAATACGAAGTCCTCAACATATTGCATATTTGCATAAATGGACTAAAAAATCTGCCAAAGTTTCAAGAACATACACTATCAAATGATTAGTTTCAAAGCAGAATCAATGAGGTTCTTCGAGATTTCCAAAAAACTACTCCAAAACGAATCTGCTATATGAATTCGACTCTCAGTTTGTTGTTCTTGGCAAAATGGAAAAGGCAAATATGAGAGAGAGAGAGAGAGAGAGAGGAGGGGAGGTGGGGGCTTTGTTTGATTATGAATATTGTATTTTGGGTTATGGAAAAAATACATGTGGGAGAAATTAACTAGGGTTTCTACCATGGGGTTTAAAAGGTCGGTTGAAGCTAACTTGAGTTAAATGTATTTTGCAATTATCAAAAAGAATGAATCGGTCATCCTATCACTGGAGTGCACGTAAAAAGTAAATTACACGATATGATTTAAGAGCTTGTCTTTTAACTAATTCAAGACAAGATTTTACTTTATGTGACAATTATATTTTGTTCTATTGAAAATATCATGCATGAGTGAATAGTAATGTTGTGAATGGATCGAGTATGAATATTATATTCGCTAAAGTCATACCAAGACTTGATGGAGTGAATATTGATATATTCTAAAACTAATTGATGCCTTTAGTTATTTATTATCGATCTTACGAGGTTATGATATCTCCTTAAATAGACTAAAATACACGACACATAATCTGTCAAACGTTAACCTAGTCGTGCTCGAATATGATTTAATACTGGTCACCTGAAACATACTTACTTGATTAGAATTAGTGATTACCCGAACGGATAACCTCGTTGTTACAACTCGACTTATTAACGGTCTTAATAGTTAGTCACTCAATTATAATACTCCATCCGTCCCTAAATAATTGGCACATTTGACTTTTTTTTGTGGTCAAACTTTAAAATTTTGATCAAGAATTCTTATTAAACGATAAAAAATAATATAGTCATGTGGGATCTTGTTAGATTCGTCTCAATATATATTTTTGAAATATTAACTTTTTATGATTTTTTCACACATAAAATAAGAGATATTTATATTTTAAATCGTATTTTGTTGATTATGAAAATCAAAATATTTTAATTATTTAGAGATGAAGGGAGTAGTTGATGTAGAGAAGTCAAACTTTAGCAATTAATTGGTTTTTAGAAAAAATATTTGGGTGAAGAAAAAAGAAAAAGTTGGAAGAAGAAGTCGGCAACAACCGCGTGTTTGTGATTGTAGTTTTTTATGTGGGAAACGTTTTTGGGTTGAAGAAAAAGATAATGTTCATGTGTAATGTGTTCATCACTCTCATACACGCGCTTTTCTTCACCAATTGCTTACCAACTTCTTTTTCCTAATCTAGGGTCATCGACTCATTGCTTCTTGGGTAGTTATGCCTCTTTATCAATTCGGTAAGCATATCAGATGTATCAATCATTTAGGGACGGGGGAGTATTATACACCACATCAGATTATTTACACAACTACGTAATTATATTATGGTTAATTGCAAACATTAAAAAAAATTAATTTGCTTCTTGCTTTCATTTACATTCTTCAATATGATAATATAAATTAGAGTATTATTTTTTGTCGCGAATGGAACCTTGACAAAATGTTGTTAACAAGTCGAGTTTGAATCGTATTACTAGGTGCTCAGCAAGATATGCACTTGATCGAGATGGGTTATAAGCCATCTGTTTGGTATCGAGTAAAAATTATATCCGAGTCCGGCTGACAAAGCTTACAGGTAAAATTGCGAATCTAGTACCGAGCGAGTAACAACCTAACAAGTTACTCATTACATGGAGGAACTTACATACAATATAAAACTATGTATTACTACTTTAGAAACAAACATAAACAAACTATACATGAGAAAAAGTACAACGAAAATGAATTAAATAGTCAAGTCGTGAGTAAACACATTTTCCCTTAAAACTAATTCAATCTCTTTCTTATTAGTGATTTCGAACACTTGGAACGAATTATTTCTCATGATAAAATAACCAACTGGCTTTGCTAGCACTGCAACCCGAATGTTGAACTTTAGACGAGCTTGTTAGTCACTAGACAGAAAACACAATGAAAGTTCAAAGAGAATGAGCTCTCGATTTTGTGTGTAATGTGCGTTGTGTTCCGAGTTCAAATGAGAAATTTTTTTGGATGATTATAGAGGTTGCTCAATCTTTGTCATTAACTTGCAATTAAGCCTCTATAATCACAAATCAAAATGTTTTCATGACAACAACAACATAACTCCACTTTTAATGCGAAAATCAAAATGACTAGAACCTTTTGAATTGCGAAAAACTGATCTTGATAAGGTGTAAAATGGCTTTGCACGAGCGCTTGATTTCGAAACAGCATTCGTGTCCGCAGGTCGTACACGCACCTGAGCTTGCAATTAGTCCAAGCTCAATTCCAAGATTTTCACTCCCTTCCGTGCTAGAGGCCTTAACATAATATTGGTACGTGTTTACGAAGCCTTTGAGGGTGACTACATATTAAGTGAAAATTTTGCTCATAGTCTTCCCATATAGGACAACAATTTCCACTTTAGAGCATATGTGTTTAACTTTGCATTTCATTGAACCTCTTTACAAGTTTTAGATTCACCATAAAGATTCACAAATTATTCAACATTATATTTATAAAATTAATTTTTTTATAACATATGAAACTGTCATAGTAATGACCCCACACACCCTGTCCTGAAGTGTACAAATGAGGTAAATGGTTGGACATGTCTTACCTGATGAGGGGACTAAAACCTATATATTAACTACTTTATCAACACTACTCTGCACTAAAAAAGAACATTACTTTATATTTTAATTCTTCACCAATTGAACTGTACCCGAGAGATGAAATCCCGGAACATAAAATTAATTTTATGAAATTATATACTATTAATGAGTATATGTTCAACAAAATTCAGTATACCCGACTAGTTATCGAGTACAAAGTGATATTTGAATCCGACTAGTTGAGTAGAGCATGGGTGAGGATAGTTGAGGTACCCTCTATACCAAGCGCAGAAGTAGAAAGTGGGTAGACGTTTATATGAGGTGAAGAATGTAAGGTTTAGACTCATGGGCGGCTTTGTGGAACAGAGAAACTACACGTTTCTCACATCAATGCTCCTAATAAATTATTCTTCCCATTTTTTCACCTGCCTTTTACTTTCTCTGTTTCTTTACTTGTCCTTTTGTAAAATAGAAATTATTTAATTATTATTTTATATTTTCAAAATATTTTTTGCTTTAATTTTTCTATTATAAATGATATGTTCATTTAAGGCGTCCCCGCTTGGCTAGCACATCGCCCAACAGATGAGGTGAATCCGGGATGTGCCTCTAGCGCCTCGGTACTTCACCTCAAGAGTGCCCAGCGTAGGTTGGGTAACCACCCACAAGCAGATCCTCCCTTGAACAAATGCAGATTTACTCATGCACCTGCCGTGGATCGAACCCACACATTTTTGGAAAAACACACTCTTATAGTGAAGCCCCTTATCATTTGAGCTATGTCCCGTGGACATTATTTTTTCTATTATGACCTCTTTATTAAATGATCATGAGTTATAGTTTTATTTTGAAATTTAAAATAATATTGTTTATTCTCTTAATAAATAAAAATATACTAGTCAAACATGTGAGATCTCTAATTAATGTGTTAAAGTCTACGACAACTAAAAAAGGAGGAAATAATTATGAGAGTTTTTTTCTTTTTTACAGAGTAACCTACACTTATTCTCTCCATCCTAATTTATTTATTTACTTTTCCTAAAACAAAATTATTAAAAATGGTTTTATTTTAGGTATATTTATCTTTTCTTCATATTTGGGACACGTCTGTCTGTTTGTTGCCAACTTGAGTGGACGAATGAAATATTGACACCAAACGTGACACAACTCAAACAAACAAACAAAGAGAAAGTAAAGTAGTACAAAACCTCGTGAATATCACGTGGACCGATGTGTGTCTGCTCATACTATGGAAGTATGAACAACGTGATTGCCATTTTTCTCCTGTCTTTGACGTTAACGTGCTTGTCGTGTTACATTTTACTTTACAAATTCGTTCATCGTATTTAAAATATGTAATATGCTATTAATTAATAAATATAACGAATATGGACACCACTTTAAAAATATGAATATGTGCCCCACTTCAAAAATTAAATATTTCCTTATTTCAGTTTATTTGTCCATTTTTTTAAAAAAAAAATATTCCAAAATTAATTCGTTTTTAGTTCAAATTTATGAAGGGAAAAAGAATAATGTGGAAAAATTTGATAAAATAACACACTTAAACAAATTATTAAAAAATAATACTCTTCAAAAATTCTTAGCCTAAATACCACACCCCACATGTAATGACTATATTGCCCCTTAATTACTTTGAATCCCATTCTCCATTAAAGTATGACTCTCGTTAGTTTTCCCTCTCAAAACACAACAACCTATTTGTCTCTCTCTCCAAAGTCGAAAAACCCCAAGAAAACCCCACCACCGCCTTTCACCAAGGAATCCGCTTAAAATTTTTGTTATTAATGCCTTATTTTCGTGCTAAACTTGTTGGAAAAAGTAAGAATTTTTTGTTGTTGTAGTCACTATTTTGCTTGTTGCTATACTCAAATATTAGGTTTTTTGTTGTACTACATGAATTGTTGTAAAAAGCAAGAATTGTTTTGTTCTTCTACTCACAATATAGTGATAATGATGTAGAAGTGTGCAATCTTTTAGTGTTGGTGCCTTGTTGCTATAGCAGTGTACATCAATGTTTAGTGATGTCCATAAACAGGTGTTCCAGGGCTAACTGTTATTGATATATTTTATTATGCAGGTATGGTTACTGTAAAGTTAAACAATAGGGCGAAGAATTGTTGTTTAGTTGAGGCCCGTCGATTCCTTAGTCCTGACAATTACAAGAAAATGTTGGAAGAGTATGAGTTAATTAATTTGATATTTAAACTGGAGAGGTTTGTGATACAAACGCCAAGGTTGGCTAGTGACTAGGGGTGAGGTGGTGTTAGATGGACCTTCAATAAGGACCCTCAAGTTTAATATTAGAGGAAAGGGTAATTTTTTTTGCCATCTTAAGTTCTCATTATTGATTGGCCTTAGCTTCGGAAACTTTCCCGCAGACGATGATGACGAGGGATTTTCATTCCAGGATTTCCTCGGTGGTGTTAATGTACAATTTCGACAGTTGGTTGAGTCGATGTAGGAGGAGGCAAACCAAGATAAAGACAGTGTCAATTTACGCAAAGTGTGTGCGTTACTGTTGTTCATCATACACAACATTGTATTCATCTTGGAGTGTGATAAATGTGTCCATCCTCGGGCTATTCGGATGGTTGACGACCCCGTCGTGTTCAACGCATATCCATGGGGCGGACTTATATGAGACACAGGTTAGGATGTGGGCTCATATGTTCAAGGAATGTTCGACAGTCGAAGAGGTTAAGCCAAAAAATTTCAAGATAAATACATTTCCGTTTGTACTTTAAGCTTGGGTATTGGAGTGCTTGAAGCATGATTATGTGAGTGTGTTGGCTAAAGGCGAATCAATTGAGCAACTATATTCCTTTTCGTATGACTGAATAAGCCGTTCACCATGATCAGCTGAAAGCGAACCCCACATCCTCTATTTACATTTCTTATCAACACACACCACTATCAACCTCATCCGGTCTGAATGTGTGACTCTAAACTCACGATTTGTCATAACAGACATCACACGTGTTCGCAATATCAATTCAGCCTTCGACTTTATTACGTCACCGACTGTGAAATCATTAAATACATGGACATTGGGCGATTGTGCATCCGACGGATCTACCTTTCCAGAGGGCATACCTCTGCGTTTTTCATTACGTGAAAGAACATCATCAGGAAATCAAACACATATCTTCAAATATGTATGTCAATGTCTACAGATGTCTAATAGTGTCTATGGATGTATAATAGTGTCTAGAGTGTTAGTATTCTCTACTCATTTTACATATCGAGTTTACATAAAATGCATAGAAAGATCATTAATACAAGTTCAAAATTCACATTTGATCTACGGGTTATGTGTGATATACCTCTTGGAGCGTGAGTGCGTAGCGGAGGAGCTCAAGTGCGCCCTCTCTAATTAGTCCACACCAATGTATAGCTTGATTCCTTCTTTGGAGGAACTAGACCTCAAATGTATTAGTAAGAATCGAACAAGAAGGAGAGACAATTTTTCTTCCTTCTTGCTTATTAAGTTCGGCCAAAATGAGATATGAGGCACAAGAAGATCTAAATTTCTTGTCACTTCACTCATATACTTCACATCTTATATGCAAAAGTCAACCACTTTCTCTTGGCTCAAGGACACTTTCTCTTGACTCAAGGGTACTTTTGTATGCCTTTTTCAAAAACCAAGACAAGCATGGCCTTTTCATGTGCACCTAGGGCCGACCAAAAGGGAGGGGGAGATTCCTTGAATTTCACCCCTCCTTTCTTACATCTTCACACTTTTGACCCGGAAGTTTCGATCGAATCGAAAATCAAGTTGCATTGAATGTGTGTGACCTTTTAGGACCAAAATAACATTAGACATGTGTTAATAAAATATCAACCAAAGTATTTTAATAACATATTGATCACGAGCGGGCTCTAGTAAAACCATCGTGACCCCTAATGTATTTCGGGTTCATTCCTAATGTGTATATTATTGTCCAACAAAATATACACCTGAACTTTACTTTGAATGAGTAATCAATTGCACAACTATATTGTTCAATGGGCATAAATGTGACGTGTCAAACACCTCATACTTCTAACATAGAGATGCATACCAGCTTCTGTAGATGTACTTTCGGTCATACGAGTATTTCGATCAACAAGGGCAGTTTTCTTGCCTATTACATGGAGGAACAGAGAACTCTTGCGCACATGTAGGTATATCAGATTTAGGAGGCTTCCATCCTTCACTTTCTTTCGGGATTGCCGACGTCGTTGGTGTTTCTACATACACACGTAAATAATCATCAAAATCAACATGTGAAGGATCACAACGTGAATTACTATCATTATTCTTTTCCTCTTCATCTGGTTCATAATCGAAATCAACATGTGAAGGATCGCCGGACGATGATGAAGGTGGCTTGAGGAGATCTCGTGGCTTGACTGCGTGTTGCTGAGGAGGAGAGTAAACCAAGAAGTTGCAGGTTTCGCTCGTTCTTTGTTGGGGTGAAGGGGGTGGGGGGGGGGGAAGAATAGATGTGGAGAAGAGAAATTTGGTAGAGTCAAAACGGGTAAAGTTTTAGGTCTCAAAATCACTAATGGGCAATATAGTCATTTCATATGGGGGTTGTGTTATTTAGGCCAAGAATTTTCAAAGAGTGTTATTTTCCAAAAGAATTTGTCTAAGTGTGTTATTTTACCAAATTTCTCGAGTAATGTGAGATATATTTGAATGTTCCTAAAATTTTATGCGAAAGAAAAGTGGACAAACAAAATGGGATGGAGAAAGTACAACCCATAAATGCATGCGCTTAAATCGAGTAGGTGGGTCCATATCCCAATAGGGTACACATGTGGTCAATCACAGAATCAGATGAGCGTATATTGCGGAGAGATACTCTATATATACCTCAGCTTGTTAAACCAACGAGGTAACACCATACTCTCTTAAACTTATTATATTTTGAGATATTTTCGACTGACTTGATCGTTGGGGTGTTTGTGGGCGAACCACGACCACACTTTCATGTACATTGAATGAATCAAAGCAACCAACACTGGAACCGGTGGGTCCAAACCACCCTCGAAAGCAGGACCGACAGGACAAACATCCAGTGACGTACTTACGCATGATAAGTTGAACCAAACATCCATAAATCAAGTTGATCCACTTAGAGAATTGGTCGGGCGATCTGTGCGCTCTTGTTGAATCTCCCAGGATCAAATAGCTAACTCAAGAGAGAATAGGCTTGAAAGTAGGGCTAAATAGTTGGCGTAATTTGTGGGGACACGACATAATCAACCACAAAGATCTATCGCTAGGAGCCGGGCCGTACAATCTCAGGTGCTGACAAAACATTCCACAACGTCATACCTTAATCAAGACCCCACCCATCGTCCGACTCGAAAAAACCCTTATCGAGATGGTGGTGCAAATGCACCACGAGAATTATTAAAAAACAAATTTAGTCTCCATATTGTCATAGTTGAACAAATGCTCTTCTTGCTTAGATGGCAAAAGACTCTACTGTGCTTCATAATTGCTCAGGTTTGAACCAGGCCAAAGTCATTTTATTTTTTCCTTCTTCTTCCCTCATTATCTTATTCTAGATTTTAAATTTTTCTTTTTCCTTTTCTCATATATCGATTTCTTTTTTTATCGAGCTTACTTATATAAATGTTGGCTTCAACTACACATATCTTTTTCAATCCATTTTCATAATCATTTATTTTGTAAATTTATTCTATATTTTTTACTATTCAATTTGTTTCTTCAATAAATTTATTCTATACTTTTCAATTTTACCACTCTCCCTGATTTTCAAACTTTGTCCCTCCTAATGTAATGTTCTTTCCATTTCATTTTAATTGACTTCAAGATTTTTTAAACACAATTTTAATCGTCAATTACGTTATATATACATTATTGAAAAATTACAAAAAAATATTATGAAAATACTTTGAATTAATTTGTAGTCAAATTTGACACGAACTCTCAAAACGCCAATTAAATTAAAAAATGAGGTAGTAGATAAATATATTTTTCTAGACCATTTGAAAGTATATAATGAAATTTTAGTAGATAATTACATATTTCCCTAAGTTATAAAAGTTATCTACTTGGGTTGTAAAATGTATTATTTTCATCTTTAAAAAAAAGAAGTTTATACGATTTAAATTCGTCTTTCATTATTGAAATTTATAAGATTTGAATTCATCTTTTTTTGAGTTCGAATATAAAATATAACGAATATACTATTAAATTCAAATACTGGTAAAATAATATCAAAACAAAATTGAACTTGATTTTTGTATTCGGATCGAAAAAGAATACGAATTTGAATACTATTGTTGAAACTTTAAGTCGATCGTATTCTATTCGAATTAGATTCGGTTTGGTCATATCCACCCCTATCAGAGAGTAGAGAATGATTTTATTTTCATTGATTAATAGAATGAAAATGATAGGTATTACAAAAATAAGTCGTTTCAGTCTAGTTTTAAAAAATCGTGACATCATTCTCGATTTTTTGTTTGCATATTATTTTTTCTGACAAAAAATTTGCACCACCAAAATCGGACTCCTAGATCCGTCCCTGTCGATTACCCGCTCATATCTTTACCAAGTGGTACTTGAGTAATTTTCTTACCATGTAGCTTGTCGAGTATACCCCAGACTGCTATACATATTACTCGATAAAAAATAAATAAAAATATTTTATGTGCATATTTCAACCATAACTAATTTAGCCAGACCCAAATAAATATTTAGTATAATATAGTCCACATCCAATGATACAATGATCTGTTGACTATATGTCGTCACTCTTTGTTTTTTATAATAACAAATTACGTTTAAGCGCTAATGTTTTGCCAAGTGACTTCTACAGTGCGTCTTATCGACTATTGGCACAAGTTTCAAGTCAAGTCACAAGCCTCGCTTCTCTTGGTTGTTTTGTGGTTATTTTGTCACAAGCGCTAATGTCGTCGCTCTTTGCTTTTAAATGGTTAAAACTTTGTTTGACATGGTTGGGTGTGTATTATAGAAGTTAGAATCAAGTTTGAATCAACAAGGTATGCGAGAAATGAAATCATCAAACTCCGTCGTGACCGTGGTCGTGAGCAAGCCACTCACGATTACGGGTCACGATGGAAGGCAAGTCAACATGATTTCTGTCGTGTGCTCTACAAGTCGGTAGTGTGTATGGGTCACGATAGTGGTCTTTAAACTTTGGAGTTCCGGGTGACCGTGACCCCATCGTGGTCAACCCTCTCACGACGACGATCATGACGACGTACGAATCCTACCGTTGAAGGTTGTCGTGATCATGGTCATGTATGGCATGCTCACGATGACATCACGATGGTTTGTTTTTTACTACTTTTTGTGCTAACTATAAAAGGCAAACACACCCAAATCAAACTCACTTTTTGCACACTAAAAAACCCTAAGAACGCAAAATTGATCCTAGCACAAAGTCTTCTTAAACTACTCTTGCAATCATACCATAGATTGTTAACATAAGTTCCATAGAGCATTTCATGTACCACTCTTCATCTATCCATTGAGGGATTCTTTGTACAAGAGTGAAATCTTTTCTTTCCACTTTGAAATCCTAATTCTTAGAACTGGGTTCTAGATCTTGTTCAAGAATTGAAATCCTAAATTTGTGTTTGGGTTACTAGTCTAGTAGGGAAATCCTTATGGTCGGTATACCATCGGGTAGGTAGTTTGATTTGTAGTTGCTTGTGTGTATCAAGACGTTTTTCATGTTCAAGTTAGCCTTTCCAACCTTAGGATTTTGGAAAGGCTAACTTGAACATGAAAAACGTCTTGATACACACAAGCAACTACAAATCAAACGACAGTGGTCTTTAAACCCCCTCTAAGGTTATCGTTTATTCTAACATGATCTAGGGTAACCCCGCTCGTCGCCTGGCCTAAAAACCCGGCTCGATAAAGCTCAATCACGAACCGATGACTAATTTATGTAGAAAAAAAATTAAACTTAGTAAAGGATAATTGGCGAGAGGATTCAACATTGTTTATTGTTAGTATGATATAATAATAGATAAGTGAATATGTTTTAAGCTAATAATATATGGATACATATATATATTTAATAAGTGGTACCGTGTGACGAATGTGTATACAAATTCGAAATTAGTTTTACAATGAGCTCGTTAAACTTATATAAAGTAGATATATCCTTGGAACTTAATTATGAGTTACATTTAATATAAAATAATAAAAATCACATTTAGATTTGAGTCCAAAATAAATTATAATATTAGCTAGGAACGAACAGGCCTAAAATTTCAAAGCCGAAAGTGGGCTCAAATTTAGGTAAAAAAACAAGAGGCCCAGAACCGGAAAATTTCTACGAAACATATTCTACGAAACATCCGAAAAGTTTCCATTTCTAAAATTATAGAAACGAAATGTTATTATAATTCCGAAATCAATATTTTCGTAGAAATAAGTTTTAATTTCCAACTTTTCTTACAAAGATTGAAACTAAATAAATTTCATTAATTTGCAGACTACATATATATTAATATAAAGAAAAATATAACTTTATATAATGATTTAATATAATTACTTCATAATTGGTTTGCGATGTCCATATATGTAATATATAGCTCACACTTCCAATGTGTTAGATAGTTGCAATTGTCTATTCGTTTTTTATATCTAAATATTAGATATTTTTACAAATAATATTAAATGATGTAAATAACTATATAAAATTTTATTTTATTTGTAGAAAATCTTATTTCAAAATTTCAGTTTAATATTTATTATTTATTTATTCAAACTTATTTTCTTTTTACAACGTTTCTTAAATATTTCTATAATGTTTCCGAAAAGTTTTTTATTTTTATCATTTCGAAACTGTGTCAGAAAAAGAAACTTTGAACTTATAACACATAAAGAAGTTTATAGGTCAAGAGAAATAAATTTTTCTTCATACCTTCTCTCACGATCAATAATATTGTCCAAATCAATCATTCAACTTACAGTACATGTATGTGTTGGTTTTTACTACGAATTTTACTTATCGAATTATGTAAACCCATTGAAACGATCGTCTACAATGTTCAAAAATCACATTTAACTAAGGGTTTTGTGTATACCTTTGAAGCGTGATTGAGTTTGTAACGTAAGAGCAACATGTGTTCCCCTATCTAGTTAGTCTACAATAAACGGAAGTTTGATTCCTTCCTTGAAGCGACTAGAGCTTGAGTGTATGACTAAGAATGTGCCAAGAAAAAAACGATTTCTTCTCTTGGTGTGTGTATGGTTTGGGCCGAGAATGGGAGGAAGGAAAGAATGACTTTTTCTCTCTTTTTGAGTTGGTTGAATTGCCTTACAATCAAGACGAATCATATATAATAAATGGTGAATTAAGTGCCATTAATCACTAAATCACAATTCCCCTAATTAAGCATCAATCATATCATAAATGATTGATTTCATCCCCTTAATTAAGCATGAATCATGTCATAAACGATTGATTTCAAAATTCAAAAGTCCAATGACTTTTACTAACCATTTGGCCACCCAAAAAGATATGAAATTCCACTTTGGAATTTCTTCCCCTTCATTCTTTGATGTTTACTTTTTTCACTCAGAAGTTTCCATCTTATTGAAAATCAAAAGCATTATTTGTGTATGACCTTTTAGACTGAAATAGCATTAACCATATGTTAATAAAATATCAACCAAGTGTTTTACTAACATATAAATCATAAGTGAGCTTGAGTAAAACCATCATATGACCCCTAATGCATTTCGGATTCTTTCCCAGCATATATAGTAATTATCATACATAATATATATATGAACTCTTTTTTTGAAACTTAGCGATGAATTTTATTGTGAAATAATGAAACCGATACCACATGAGCCATTACGGCTTGCTCGAAACAAAAACCAACCCAAAGAAGGATTAACCTTAAGAGCCCACACACGGCCCAAACTACTTCATTTGTTGTAATTCACATGGTGCCTCCCTTTGTGCTTTCCAAAAAAGTTTCGATGCTCTCGAAACTTCCTCAGGTGACTTATATTGTTCCTCGTATACTCTTTGATTCCTTTGAAACCAGACTTGCCAGAGGGTGATGAGCCAAAGTTGTAATTATGATGTGTCAAACATCTCATAGTTCTAATAGTATGTTCAATTTATTTATAATAATATTATATAAGTAGGTGTAAAGATCCTAAAATCAATTAGTTGATATGCTTTTACTGTTTAATCATTAATTACTTTTTATATACATTATAGATAATTATAAAAGAAAATTATATTATGAAAATATTTTGAAAAACGAATTCAATTTTATCAATTTTCTTTCCTTTGGATGAATCAAACAAAAATAATTTGTGGTCAAAGTTTGACACGAACTACCAAATCGTTAATTAATTAATTTGAAAACAGAGGGAGTATTATTTAAATTATGTACCACATATTTAATGATTGTTAACAAAATACAACTACATTATATTCACATACTCCATCCAACACTGATAGTGTTTCTAATCTCTCGTCTCAATTTTATGAAAATTTGATTGATTCAGACTATGCTGAAAACCCTTTTGGAAACCCTAGAGTTGATTCTAATGAAGAGAACTTAGTAAATCCCATGAATTCTGTAAAATGTATGAAATCCTCTTCCATTAAGAAAAGGAGGTTCTAAGGAAGAATGGGAACCCTTTTAGGGTTAATATTGAACAAGGGAACGTTATGACTCCTAAGAAGAAACATGCTAAAAAAATTCCCGATCTTGAAATACTAAGTTTTACCAACGGGACTACTAGGACTAGGGCTAGTATGGCTGCTATGAAATAGAGGGTGCGTGATTTTTGTGATGATGTGGAAATTCTGGCCTTATTAGAGGAAATCGAGAAGAGGGCCAGTAAGTTTAAGATAGCTCTGAATAAGTAAGAAGCACGTATAAAGGGGGAAAAAAAGAAAATCTGGTTGTATGACTGGTAAGGAGAGTAGCAAAACAGTGCTGTCAAAGGACCGGGTAACTCGTAACCCGCTCGTTACTCGACTCGAAAAACTCGGGTCCGTTACCCGCTCGTATCCTTATCGAGCGATACTCGAGTAATTATTTTTACTCGATACCCGAATCGAAAACCCGGGTCCGCTCGATTACCCGCTCGTTTATTTTTTATATTGTATATTTATATGTAACTAGTTAAAAGGCCCCGTCTAGCGACGAGGCCCGTAATCGAACTGCAGCCACGAAGCCCACTTGTTAGTAATAATAAACAATTTGGGCCAATTGAAAAAAAAATGTTTAAATGGGTTTGGAATATGGATAACGTCTAACAGTTATCATCCTTACCCAAACACATTTAATGCAAAATTGAATTAATTAATATAATAACATAAAGATTTGATTAAGACGTGTAATAATTAACCATACTGCAGGTTAGCGGCTCGATACAACTAAAAAGAAGCAAAAACGTATGGAACAGTCTGATGGATTGGACAAAACACTGAATGATCAGAATAACATCCTTAGGTTAACAACAAGACCTTTGGGGTTCTCGGTTAAACAGGTTATATAAATTGGCATCATAAGATGGAGGTTTGCAACACCTTAGCATTTCCAAACAATGATTATTCAAGGTTAGTTGTTACGCAAACAAATTTAATTGTGTTAATTATATATGATAGCTGTAGTAAGTTATAATTATGGTTGTAATAAGTATGCAAAATTTGTTGATAATTTCGTTGATTTGTTACAATTTGTAGGTGGGACGTCTTACTTCACACTGGAATACGCTTACGGCTTCAAATCGGTAAGCAATGTTGTTTCGGTGCTGTATGCTTGGTGTAAAGATTATTGATTTTGGTATTGTCGTTTGTTGCAGCGTCTCCCTGATCGTTATACAGGGGGATTAAATGATGATGGTACTGGCGTGGTAGTGATTAGGTATGGTGGTAAGAGAATTTCTGTAATGGTACGTAACCACGAACTCCAGAGTGGATGGAAGACGTTCATCAAGCATGGAGGCATCAAATCAGGGAGCACCATGCTCGCAGCTCACAGAGGGGGGAAGAATCATATCGATTTTGAGGTTTAAGAGAGGCATTGGTATGTCTGCCCCCTGGGATTCAAATGGAGACGTATTCGACATTGACTCCCAACTTGTTGAAGAGGATGAATTCCCTGGTACAATACTGCCGACAGCTGTCCGCACGAGCTACTTCCCTCGACACCTGCCCCTGTTTTTTGCTCGTACAAGTGGAGTGTGTGTATTTGAGCAATCAGACTACCTCGCTATGGTAACATTATTGTTGGTTTATTACAAGTATAAAATATTATATAATATGGTATATAAATAAGACTGACATATTCATTCTTGATGTATGATATGTAGAAGGCTCCGATTAATCTGGCTCAGCACCTCAGGTCAAATAACATGTCTATTGTTAACATAAGGAGCGGCGAGAGAGTATTTGCCGATATTGGATTTGGCATGGGGTACTTAAGAGGGCAAAACTGGCGTCATCTGATTGAAGATTGCGATATTGAGGTTGGATTCAAGATGTTCTTCTTTGCGAACGAAGGCAAAGAATTCGAGATGATTGTGATCGGGCATGGAGACCTGGAGGCAGTTTACGAGTGGTCACGTTCATATTACAAGCTAATGTGAACAGGGAATATAACGTGACTAAGGTTCCGTTACTTATGGTGCAACGCAATATTAAGTATGTTACCTCCAGTTTGTTGCAATTTCCAGATTTAAAATAGGATTATTATGTTAGAATTATGATTTGGGCGCTTTTGTAATATTTCCAGAAACCTTTTATACGCTTGGATAGCAACTGAGCCATCCATACGTGTTTTGTGTATTTTGTGAACTGTTTGATGTAGTGTCTGTTTGAAATCAACGCTTCAAGCGTTATGGTTAGTTGAATGGAAATATTATTCGGATAATTATTGTATGCATTTCATATGTTGTTACTTAGCTCAGATTATAGTTATTATTATTATGTTTACTTCACATGATTCGTATGAGTAGTGTTATTAGAGTTAGCTAACGATCAAAGGCCTATGTAAAAGGTAAGGTCAAATTGATTTAAGGTAATTTAGCAGCATTCGATCCTTAGTTTGATATGTTAGTTGAATTAGAGCGAGTCAAGAGAGGAATTCATATGGGTTTGCGAGAAGAGAAACTTAAGACAAGAGTGATAAGTGGTGCACACATCACACTTCCACTTAGTGGGAGCTTTTTCGAAGGCATTTATGAAACGTATAACTCAGTTGAGAGATCGATTATAGTTTAGTTAAAAAACATTCGGATGATGGTTCGATTGTGTTTGATATTTATCATAAAATTAGGTTCGGTTCGCCCTCACATAAAATGAAAGTACGCATATAATCCACTTTTCTTATATAAAGGTTGATCAAATGGTATTCTATAGATAAAACTTCCTTACATTTAGGAATGGATAAATATTAAACTTTGACGGAATAACATAGTACATAAAGAGTAATAAATCTGTCACAATTCTTCAAATACAAAAGGCACACCAGTTCAATACCCAGCCATAAGACAAAAGAAGGCAGAATGTAGTTTGAGATTACATCACATTAAAGCGATAGTCACGACGTAGGAAATGACGTTCTAGGAGTTGCGTTTAAGCAAAGAGAACAACAAAACAACATATAATGTTTTCGAATATAAGCATAGGCTTAGCAAAAGTTTGGAATTGATGAACGTATTTCCGAAATTCAGTTGTCATCTCCAAAGGAGGTTTTGATATCCTTGCTCTGTCCAGCATTGTCCGACACATTCAATGGTTGGGCATCATCACGTTCAAACAACGCCTTCTTTACAGAGCTTCCTGTAGAACACACCCAGAATACATTCATAATAGATTCCACTATTTACAGATTGCATAAAGTATGCAGTATTAAAAACGTACCTGTGTCGATAGTCACAGTTTCGAGTTGACGTTTAAGGGGAGATATAGACTGTGTGGCAGTCGAAAGTACGACAAGGGGCACGTCAGAGGACCACACGGATGCACCAGAAGCACATGGATGCGCGGTGTTGCTATTAGCCAAGGCAGATTCAGTTTTATCGAAGTAAGCCACCAAAAGAAGACGTTTCGGTGCATCTGACCTTTTGTTATACGTGCGCCTAAGTAGTATTAGGAAAGTTTTGCCTACAAACTTTGAGCGCAGATTATCCAGATCAAAGTGGACATCCTGGATAATAATTGGAATCAATCACCACGATATCAGCAAAACATTATTATGTATTTTGTAATGTATCAACTGAATTACCTCGACCACATATGCCTTTAGGCGTGATGCATCACATAGGAGGATATCTTCAGCCATAGTTGAGATGGCACCAGCAGTAACTCTACCAGTCGCATCGAAAACATCTACCGAAACTCTTGGCCTGCAAATAAGGTTATGTCCAAATGTGACCACAGTATATATGATACATTAACTAACAGCACTTAGGATAATAATAATAATATCGAAATAGATACCTAATAGACGCGAATACATCTTTGTTGCACACCAAGCATCGGTATCCAAAGCCTTCTTTTGTACTGACCTTTGTAAAACAATTGCCACAACCAATATAATACAGCTTTTGAGATCCTGGCGTTATTTCCAGTGAAGCTCTGGTCCAGTAATCCCCACACTGCAAGCGCGCGTACACGCAACATCGGTCAGAATCGCAGGTAAAGCCGGGAGATTTAAGAAGTTTTTGCAGGTAAATAGGTGACCTGGGTAGCATTTTGTATTTCAGACACGCGCATCGTCTTAACGACTTTACGATCAACAAGGTCTTTAGTAAACGAAATGGAATAGTCGTCTAACAGGTTCGGCAACTCATCTTCACGCACAAAGTCAAACCTTAGGCACATAAGGCAATCAAAATAGCTAAGTAAATAATAATGTATTAATCGGTTAAAACATGCACATCAGTTTAATATGGAACGAGCCAAGGAAAGATAATAGGTACCATGACTTTAGGGAGATAGCGGTATCCATAGGGACGTCTATAGTAAAAGACGAGGAGTTACTTGCAGAAAGAGATATGCCTATAAAAAAAGTAACGTAGGTTTTAGCTCGGATCGAAGAACGTAATCTGTATTCATAGAGTTTGGTTTACATTAGGTACCTCGATACATCTTAACTTTCAGGCGCTTGGCGACAATAACAGAATAGTTGGCAGCTGCTGCGGTTAGTATAGTCCCATAATGTGCAACCTGTTGGTCCCATATGCTTAACGATACAGGTTTTCTCCTACATTAAATATACCATACATATTAGATCACATTAAAACTCAAAATTTTATAATACATATCACGATACTCACGATGCATCAACAAGAGTGAACTTTTGGACAGTCCCTTCACCAGACTTAGTAGTAATTGACTTTGAATCTTCAGCCTTGATGATGATAGCAATAATATCTAAAACGATAAAAAAGACAAGTTGCAATTAAAATTTCAATTTAATACATATATACTTCGTTTGTACAAGTCAAACTACTAATAGGTAATACCACGTACCAACAGTTTCCGCATAATTGCCCAGGGAGTCTCCAAGGGAACCAATCGACATAACGCCATCAAGAAAGTAACGCAGGTTAGGTGTTTCTCCACGCAAAGGGAGCACCAGTGTGTCACGCTGTACGACCCAGTGCTTCGGATACTGAGTACCATCTTTGTTAACAGTCGTATCCTTAACGAGTGCATTGGACACATTATACACTCCATGTAGCGTAAGCACGCTGTTGAATATGTCGATATCAGATCCATAAATAACAACAGGAATGGAGTTACCCTGCACAATTACACAGGTTCAAGCATTCTCAGCATGAAACAGTGGTTCAATGTATATATGTTATAGTCAGATGCACAAAATGAGAGGCGATGTTGGCCGACATACCTGGTCATCGGTGAACACATAACGCTTATATTTAGTGCCACGCTGAGATCCAACCATTGTAGGCATTGCTTCAGTTATAGTTACCCGTACAGTCCAGTGAGCAATTCCCTTTTGAATATTTGGAATGAACATCATATTGTCTCCCATTTCAAACCTGTTATCACAATTAATTCAACAACACACGAAGGTGAATTAGATGCAGGACATTTACAATTCTGATCCGAGATACCTTTTATTGCACACAAACTAATAAAGCACATTGTATATGCACATTCATATAAGATATAAATAACATTCCCAATAAGATACGTACAGAAGAAGCACACAAGGAATGATAGGAGCACGTAGTGGCATGGAAGCCAGTTCAAGGTTCTAATTTTAAGAGGAATACAGAATCAAGCATAGATGATTCATCATGATTATGCTTGTCGTAGGACCTCATTGTATACCACGTTATTAGTATAGTTGCTACCTGGATCATCACATGTAGGTGGTAATATCAGTAGTTTGACATTAGACCCAGTCCTAGCCCTTGAAAGTGCAACGTAAAGTTGCCCGTGTGCAAATACTGGTTGGCGGAGATACAGGCCAACGCAGTCAAGAGTCTGCCCTTGCGCCTTGTTGATAGTCATCGCAAAACAAAGCCGGAGTGGAATCTCCTGCCGAACAAACGGAATCAGGTACTTATTATCCCCGGGGTTTGGTTCGAGCGGTATGCGTGGGATCCAAACATGTTTTCCAACAAACTGACCAGTTGCAATTACAGCACCAACAACATGGGGTCTAAGCACTTTGCAAATTAGCCTGGTACCATTGCATAAGCCTTCCACATGATTTATATTACGAAGAAGGACAACCGGGCAATTCACTTTTAAAATGAGACGGTGTTGGGGAAGACCACGTGGTTCCAAGCTATTTAGATAATCGAGATAATCTCCTTGATCACCATAATGTTTAGCCTTATCATCACTTACATATATAACAGCATAACCTGACATTCTCTCAATGAGCATCGAATTGATATCGTCAACAAAGTCGTTTTTTGGCGCTAAGATAGCACGTTTCATCATTGAAAAAGGATCAGTGCCAAAAGTGTCAAGGCTCGGGTAAACAAAAGAGACGAGCTCGCACAACGACTCCGTGTGTGTTGTATAAGGAACAACCATCGGCGCAGGCAGTTCTATCTGTCCCAAGATGTTTGTCGGTTCTTCTCCATTTCCTACCCGCATTAAAAAATCAATGAACCCAGGATCTTCACGTGCCCTCATATTAACTGTTAGTGAAAACTTAGTCAGTTTCTCCCACAAGGTAGAACTGATAAGGCTCGCACTTACGTGTTGCGATCTAGTTCCGCCACGAACGACAGGCAGCACTTGCCTGAAGTCTCCACCAAAGACAACCAACTTTCCCCCGAACAAACGTTTGTCCTGACATAAATCTTGAAGCATCACATCCAATGCTTCAACTATCGCTTCATTAGCCATGGTAGCTTCGTCCCATATGATAATACCCGCACTCCTGATTAGATATGCCTCTCCACTTTGGAAAGATATTTGGCATTTAACTCCGGAACTGATGTCTATCGGGATTTTGAATCGTGAATGCGCAGTACGACCTCCTAGAAAGCACGAAGAAGCAATCCCCGAAGTAGCCACAACAAGTGCTATCAACCTGTGGGATCTGATGTGGGCTAGGAGCACCTTATACAAAAATCTTTTTCCAGTACCGCCAGGACCATCAACAAAATATCCACCCGAATCACCTGCAATCGCCTTTTCGAAAAGAACATCAAACAAAACACGCTGTTCATGATTTAATTGTGAAGTCGCATGTAGATCTTCCTCCGGAACTGGAATGTTACGTTCTGAATAGACTTCTTTAGTAATATGCTCAGTTTCTGAAGTAACGAACGCAAATGTTACGATATTGTAGTCATCAACTTCCTTCCCAAGGGATTTGAGGGTGTCGTTTATACCCATGAGTACCCTATGCATAATATCATCGTGGTTTAGCCTGAGACGTTCCCTTTGCCTAACAAAATCATCTGCCATAACATCGTAAAATTGTGCAAAAAGTTCTCTTGGCTTGGCCGGTTTGCAATAGTATAGCAAGGTTGCAAACAACATGCGCAACTCTGTTGGCATTTTTGAAAGCGATGCTTCATCCATGCATTTCTCTATGTCGTCATTCTAGTGCAACAAGCCACGCTTATAAGCCGCGTCCTGGTTTGTTTCGCATAGAACTCCATTGACAGTAAGCAAATCAGCAAAGGACGTTGGACAACGAACGTTCAACAACAAAACCCTCAGATAATACCTTTCATCTTCGCAAGGATTGACGGTACACAATCGACCAACCACAGTTCCCCTTTTCCGCTTTTTCCATTCTCTCTTAGATGAATCCCACACGAAGTACGTTGGAAAATTAGTGTAGAGGCAGCTGGCACGGCGAGCATCAGGATTCTCAGCATTCATTCGGAAGAATTCAGTGAGCATGCTTCGCTTAGAACGTTCTTCATCAAGAAGGCTATCTAAATTTGAATCATCTTCAAATCGAATCGTTTGAAAGTCTAGAAGATGAACTTGGAGTTAAAGTACTGCTGGATGCATTCCACTCAACGGGATCCCAAATATCCTCCACATAGCTTCAGGCGGTGAAACCCAACGAGCATTCCGGAAGTTATCTATCTCGTTGACACCAGAGGAAGATTGTTCAGAGCTGATGCGAAAAGAGATCTTGTCATGCCCTTTATGTACATACTTGTATAAGTACTTCACGACTCTGATATCGCAACATATCTCTATGTTACAATGGCAATTGAACTCTGCCAGAAGCGTTGGGTTGTAAGGCACGACCCATCTATTATCCAATGTTGCCCCTCTGACTATAACAGTCCTCCCATCATTTCGTCGTCTATAAATTGGGTAGCTACCTTTCCCGTGTATCGTGTGATTCGAGAAGTCCTTTGGGTATTTGTTCTTGCAAACATCAGATTTCATGCACACATTATCCGGCTTCAAGTGTCCGCACGGGCCGTGCATCATATGCTTGACAACCAGACTGTAAAGATACGGGTCTGCATTCTTATCGGGCAGTTCTGCACTAACGAACCGGTCATATGCATCCGGTGTCAATAACTTCGAGCATGGTTTAAGAATTATGAGGAAATGCGCATGTGGTAGTCCACGTTTCTGAAACTCCACAACATATACCACAGATGCAACTTTACCAAATATCTTCCCCTTCATAATTTTGTCGTGCAAGATTGCAAGCTTCGCCTTGAACACCCTAACAACGAGGTCCGGTCTGTTTTGCGCTTCTTCACCAGGAGCAAGCATCTCTTTGATTTCGATCCAGTTGGAGTTGCAGGTTATTGTGAAGAATATGTCCGGACGTCCGAATGCCTGAACCAGGGTCATAGAGTCAAGGTACCGGTGACGCATATCCCTAGGTCCACCAATGAAAGATGGCGGCAGATACACACGCGTACCTAGTGCTGTTAACGAACCGGGTTCGAGCGGGTAACGGGTTACCCGGCCGGGTTTTTATTTTACCGAGTCGGGTAATTACCCGGTTATAACGAGCCGGGTAGCAAATGTATTACCCTCGTATCGCTCGATAAGGACACGAGCGGGTACCGAGCCGGGTTTTTTTAGCCGGGTGACGAGCGGGTTCCGGGTTATCCCCAAATTTTTATTTAAAAATTTTATTTTTGGGGTTCTCTTCAAACATATTTAATTGTTAAATGCAAATTTGTGAATTCTTTTCAATACTAATTTTATATTGGTCATTTGAAATTCAATATGATTAAAGTATAACATATATTACATATAAATATACAATATAAAAAATAAACGAGCGGGTAATCGAGCGGACCGGGTTTTTCGATTCGGGTATAGAGTAAAAAAAATTACTCGAGTATCGCTCGATAAGGATACGAGCGGGTAACGGACCCGAGTTTTCCGAGTCGAGTAACGAGCGGGTTACGAGTTACCCGGTCCTTTAACAGCACTACGCGTACCCACACACCTTCCCTTTAGAACACCAGCTACAACGCTGTCGACGACACCCTTATAATACTCAATCCGCAGCTTGTCTTGGTTATGAAGGAAATACGAAAGCCTCATTGATTCCATCTTGATGTACATATCAACAACATACTGCTGAAGCAGACGTCCAAATCGAAGCAAGAATGACTTATCGCCAGGTCGTTGATGCAGCTTATATGCATACTATTGTCTACAACTAACAGTCGACCGTTTGTTGGTTCGAACTACTGGAAGAATGGCGTCTATTGGCCCTTGCTTATATCGTTTTTTAGAACTCTGGTGTGCTGCAGAAAAAAGCACCGTATGTTAGAATTAGGAGGCACATTATAATAATAAAGTCTTCAATGATATATACATTTCAGTATATACATATATTATACAATGATATGTACACGTGAACACATATAGCATGCACACAGAGAAAATAGCAACTTTGATGTGTTTAAATGAGTGCATCACATACGAATCACAATATTCACAGATTAAGAATAATAGCATTGACGTGTTTAAGTCAGCATCAAGAATAAAACATTGGGAACACTCACACTCGGGCAGCAGAAATGCAAGCTCCCTAGACTCGCACACACACTCTTAAGGGTAAACCTCCATTCGAAACCCACAAGGAAAACATTAATTTCAGCAGCAACTCAATGAAGGTATTACTCTTTTTAAAGACTTATGGGTGTCGTCTGCATAGAAGGACCACTCGTTGTATCCGTTACTGATTTGAAACCATGATAAAAGAAGATAGTTGCCAAGCCAATTGTTTACAATAGACGGGAAAAAATGGACACTGATGTATAAGCAGAGTGTCACACTGATGTATAATCAGAGTGTCTTTTTGATGAGTATAAAAGTTCAAATAAAATTTCGAATTACTTGATTTAGTAGTTAGCCTCGTCTCTCACGGGGACATAATGATTAACTACATATATCGAAACAGAGTTTGTGTGCCTCAAAGCAATGATTAGTGGTACTGTAATAATCCAGGAAGTTTAACGTGAATTCATAATATAAGAGGTGGGTATATTTACCTGATGTTTCTATGCTCACAACTTCTTCAAAGCTACCCACGACTGAAGGGTCCATTACATTTTGAAAAGAGGTATGCGTGGAATTGAGAACAGATCCAACGGTTGGTATGTTCCCGTGCCATCCAGGTTCTCCGTTGGGGAACATGAGCACGTACTGTAGGGGATCATAACACGAGAAATAGCACTGGATGCTGTGACTGTGGCCCGAACGAGTATAAACTCTAATATCACGATCATAATTGGTACGCGTTGAACTCCCACCATCTTCTATCTACACACCCGCAACATCTGACGAGGTAGGCTTGTTGTATACTCTCTGATCGAGCATGGAATCTGATCTTAGGACGATACGGTACTTCTGCAGATCCTCAAAAGTAGACAAACCTCTCAGGAAAACAGTATAAGGATTCGGTTCCAGTAATACAACCAACCCAGCAAGAGTAGTAGGCCGCAACCTCGGCATGATAGCAGTACGGGCATCGGCCTGTGTCGCCGGATCATAAAAGTAGAACTGAAGTCCTGACAGAGGTGCTGATGATTTTGAAGGGATGAGATCGTTGATGAAGTGATGGACCTGTCCTTGCACGCGAACAGTATAGATTCCTTGATTTCTTCTTTCGAACCGTTCATCGCAGTGAATGCTCATGCTGTTGTAGGCAAAATGGTTATTATAGGTACGAATCATGGTATGGAAATCTTTTGAGGTATCGCTGTTTCCAGTAAGCAGACTAACGAGATAGCTCGGAAGCACCGTTTCAGCCAACAACACTTGTCCAGCAGAGCAACAGAAATGCGCGGTTTCCTTGTAAAATTTGAACGCACCACAATAAGCACACGAAGGCACCCTGGGCAATATAAGAAGCCGAGGGTCGTGTGTATCCATACGAGTCCGAGGAACCGATACAGAATGTGATATCGAGGCTGTATCCATGTGAGTCCGAGGAACCGATACAGAATGTGATATCGATGCAACTCTGCGACCTGTATGATAAATGCACATTATATAGATGTTAACAAAATCATAGAGTAAATACTAAGTGCCTTTAACACTGTTATAAGGAGGATACTTTCTTCCAGATGCAATGTCGCGGGCCGTGTGGTAAGGATGATCCGCATTGGTCCCAGCAGTTGGCTTTGCTACTGGTATATCAAGTGATGCTTGTACTTTATCGGATGAACCAACATTCGCTGTTTTAGCAGCTTTTCGTGCTAAAGAAAGCATACGATACTAGATTAGCATCACCAATTGACAAAAGAATGATTTAACAATCGGATTAAGGTGCCATACCTGCATAGCGCTCGCGTTGTTTCCTATTTATCTCTTCTCGTTGACCAGGTATAGATCTACGTTCCTTTTTCTTTTGTTCAATACGTTCCTTATTATCTGCAGGACGTCAAAGTAGCAATAAAATAAACCCAATGTTATTATCTAGGGATATTGTCGATAATCATGGGGTTGCAAGACACAATGAAATACAATAGTTCATATGTCATACAACCCTAATTCGTTGATCGTTAGAACTTACACAATGAAACTAGCTCATAGAAGTATATGTTTAAAGGTAGTGTGACTATGCTACAAATAACATATAAAAGAGTAGTGCTACAAAGTTATACCTTTGAAGCGTGAGCGGAAGCTTTGTAAATCTTTAAGCGCTTATCCCCACACCTTGCTCCTTTGCTTTCTCCTTGAAGAAATGTCTATCACCAAGGTGATATGAAACTACTATGAAATAGTCCACACCAATACCTTAGATAGCAATAAGACACACTTGGACTAGTGTGTGTTATTGAGGAGTATGTAGTCTTTTCTACTATAGCAAATAATAGAACTAGTTCTACACTATACACTTAGAGTTTTGCTAGGGGGTTGAGGTTGAAGATGAAGTGTGTTTGTTTGTGTTGTTGTGTTCTCTAGCAAGATATGTGCAAGACTTAGATTGATATCTTCACATTCAATATCATCTTATGATATAGAATGGATGATGAAACATGTTGCACACTAAACAAACACATTAACCATCCATATGGTTAATGCCTCTTTGTCCATGGAAGATACTCTTACAAGAGTTCTTCCCAAGGGGTACAAAGCCTTCCCAAGGAATCAAGTAGCCACTAAGATGTCAACTCCTCATAATGATGAGATTAGTTAATTAATCTTAATTAACTAATTAAATCATATCTTATTTAATTAATTCATTAATTAATTAAATCATTTCAATAAATGATAATATATAAATATATATCTCACATATACATTTATATACTTAAACCCCAAATAGTGCGTCCGGAACTAATTCCGGGCGCACCATCGGTTCGGTCGGGACACAATCTCGATCGAACCGAAATTCCTCAATATGGATCAAATCCCTTATTCACTTTCGGGTCACTACTCGAAAGTATCTTCGATAATTGTTATGTGTGTGACCTCATAGCCCGAGTAACGAAAGCATCGGGATTCAACGTATAAGACCGTATACTCGAATCCCGAAGATCATCATGAGAGCCTAGTCTGCCATTCGATGACCCCCGGCATTATCTCAGGTGAGACTACTGATAGTTCAGATAACTATCGGTTGTTGAACCGTATATATAGATGATATAGTTCACGGGCACTAATTGAGGAAATTGACACATCAATTTCCAACAGATATCGGGGACAATCATCACAATAACTGCAGTAATACATACCCTTGTAATATTGTCTTTTCTGTAATGCGATCCTAATAACATCCATGCGTATTTGTGCTTAACGTACGAACGAGTGTACAGAGTGTACGATGAGGTGGAATCACACACACACACGTTAAAGAGATGCGCGAGGTCTAAAGCCGTAAACAATAAGTTGCCCATCCATAGCGATAAAGAAAACGACGGCATAGAAGGCCAAGCACCGAGGAAACGAAGGCATAGAAGGCCAAGCACCGAGTAAGGACAGGAAGGATCTCAATTATAAGCATAATGCATCAAATTAGGCACAATGATCACAGAGGCACAATGCATCAAATTAGGCAAATCAAAAGGTCAACAAACATTCTAGCATTGCAGATAAACAGAGCAAGTAAACAAGAACCCCAAATCAGCAAACCAGAAGGTCAACAAACATTCCAGCAGGTCATTTCACTAAACAAGATAATCCTAAACACGATAATCTAGCTAACCAAACAACCAGCAAACCAGAAGTAAACAAGAGCTAAAAATCAGCAAACCAGAATGGCAACAAATATTCCTGCAGGTGCACGTATAAAACATTTTACTAAACAAGAATAATCCTAAACAAGAATAATCCTAAACAAGATAATACATCAAGGTTAACAAACATTCGAGCATGTGCAACCCAAAATACCACAATGCAACTAACAATGCAACTAACAAGATAAGTAAATAAAACATACAGGTTGAATGAAATAACATATTTAGATGATATAGATGACAAAAGGAACGAGTTATAGAGTTAACTAAAGCACTAATCAGTTATAGAGTTGGATGTGAAGAGGATGTGAATATTTTAAACTAATGAAGATACAATTACAATATATAGGGAATTGAATTAATGTTAACAAAAATATTTTAAGAATTTTCGTGTTGTCCTTAAGGTAATAGAATAACAGCTTAAAAAAACGAGATTAAGAGTATATTCGAGTTGTCCTAAAGGTAATACACAACCAGCATTAAATGTATTGTATTAAAGTGTAGTATGCATTTAATGCAATCAAATCAAGTGAATTATTGATATAGAAAAATTCAAGAATACAACATAATGAATAGCAACAATCGAATATCAATCACAATTAACGACGCCAAATTTTAAATTATAAATTAATGTCAAAACATTATTAAACGTAGAATGCATTTAATGTATAATTAGAACAAATAATTGTATTTGTACATTTAATGACATAATTAAGCTTTTGTACAAAAAAATAAAAATAATAATGGATGGGATTGAACAATTAACAGCAACAATGGAATAATAATCAAATTAATGCCAAACCTATCATAGGTGCACCGCCGCCTGCATGCAACATCCCCACACACAGATGTCATAATCTAACGGATGTCTGGAATTTCCAAAGGTTCAAAAGGTCGACTAAGATGCTTCATTAGACGACCCAAGGGATCAAAGGTTGGCCAAGAGAAGCTCAGATATGGTGACCATTACCCAAGGGATCAAAGCCCGAACAACCGATCCTGCATGCAACCTCCCCACACATGCCTGGAATTTCCAAAGGTTCAAAAGGTCGACCATGATGCTTCATTAGACGACCCAAGGGATCAAAGGTTGGCCAAGAGAAGCTGAGACCACTACCCAAGGGATCAAAGCCCGAACAACCGATAACTTTTCCCATAATTTTTTCATCCGATCGAACGGCCAAGAAAGATTCGGAGATGGTGACCATTGAAGATCCAACGGCGTACATGTGACAAGCTTTGGAGGATTTAAGTATTGTATCTAATACTCCCTCCATCCCTAATTGATAGGGACATTTTGACTTTTTTGGTCAAAATTTACAAATTTTGACCATTAATTTTTAATAATCAATACAGAATAATATAATCATATGAGATGTTGTTAGATTCGTCTCAATGTACACTTTTAAAATATATACTCCTTATAATTTTTTCATTGACAAACTAAAAGATATTTACGTTTTAAGTCGTGTCTCGAAGACTGTGAAAAAGTAAATGTCCCTATCATTTAGGGATGGAGGGAGTATATGTTATACTTTAATCATATTGAAATTCAAATGACCAATATAAAATTAGTATTGAAAAGAATTCTCAAATTTGCATTTAACAATTAAATATGTTTGAAGAGAGCCCCAAAAATAAAATTTTTAAATAGAAATTTGGGGATAACCCGGAACCCGCTCGTCGCCCGGCTAAAAAAACTGGCTCGGTACCCGTTCGTGTCCTTATCGAGCGATACGAGGGTAATACATTTGCTACCCGACTCGTTATAACCGGGTAATTACCCGGCTCGGTAAAATAAAAACCCGGCCGGATAATCCGTTACCCGCTCGAACCCGGTTCGTTAACAACACTAAGCAAAAGGTCTAAAGGAATTCATATCTCAGAACATAGTAGTCCGAGAAGAAAGCCCACTGATAGGTCACTTGTGGACAACAGCTCTGAGGAGTGAGATAAGTCTGATAAAAAGGGCATGGGTAAGCTTAAGATGCATGACACTAGACTCCGAATAGAAACCAAAAGAGTAGTTGTAGGAGATGATGCACCATTTGAAGGGCTGAATTTTGAGACTGAGGAACAAAGAGTCAAGTGGAAAATTGTGATTAAGAGGAACTTAGTTCCAGAAAGAGGCTTAAAGACTCTGCTTAAAGACTCTGATGGATCTTTAGTTTGGACCAAGCCACTCATCATAAATCCCAGGATGCTACACAGTCATATTCTTGACATAGAGTTGAATGATGCTGATAAGGAACTTGGATTCAAAGGAGGAGATGTTGTGGTGAATGCTCTGATTGCTACCCATACTAAGGAAAAAAAGAGGCTCCTACAGGAGATTAAGGCAAAGAAGTAACAGGTGGCTATCCTGGATGACAAGATAAAGAAGTTCCAGCAAACTGATGAGAACAGTACCAGTGCTCTGAAGAATAATCTGATGAAAGACCCTCTATTGGCTTTTGTCATGTTTTTTTTGCCAAATAGGGGGAGTGTCTATGGCATGCGTGCCTTCAAAACAATGTTTAGTTTTCTGTCGAACATCTTTTATGTTTTTGTTAAGTACTTTCATATGTTTTAGTAGGTTACTACATGTGTCCACTACATCTGGCAGTTGGATTGATATCGGGTTATTTAGGTCATGTTTGTCTTTAACACTTGTTTTGTTTAGCTGCACAAACGAGGAGCATTTGTCAAGAAAAACTTATTCGAAGGGGGAGTTTGTTAGTGCAAGCAGGTTGGTCAAGTTTTTCAAGAGCCAACTGTTATTAATCTCGGTTATAACTGAAACGGGAATCCACGTGAGAGTTCAATAAGAGAGACCAACACATAAGTGTTAAGACAATTGGCGTTCCAATCCACATAAGTTAATCAAAGTCGAAGCTTTAAGAAATACGGAGATTTATTACTAAAAGTGGATAAGAAAAGATTCGGTTGATTTGGAGACAAGATCTATTCTTGATGAGCAAGCTATTCACGATAGGTAACATTGGTTACCTTGGGTGTAATCAACCATGAGAAGACAAAAGTATTTGGGCAAGATCTCCACATCACCTTAAGTGAAATATGCACATTCAATGAGACGAAGACACTGAAGGGTTTCTCATATGCAAAAAGCCTACGACCTAGCATTATATAAGGAGGGCTCGAGTATATAGAGCATCGACTTTTATTCAAAGAGAAAAAGAGGAAATAAAGTATTTAGTATTTTATAGAGCTAGGATGTAGAATGTGTTAGAAGCTTTGTGCTTTTCTCCTAACTGAATAGACAGTTGATATATCAGTCTGATATTTCAACAGTGACGTTTATTCACTACTATCGACAAACGTTCTGAATTAAATCCAGCATCGGGATGATGCTGTAGTAGTGTATCAGGAGGTAATTGATAGGGACATTATAGAGAAGTATAGTTTAGGGGATTAGAGTATGTGGTGCATAGGAGTAAGACCCTTCTTATAACACCTTTTCTTATAGTGGGTTTCCCTTGGGTTGGCTGCCACTCACACGTAGGTGCATATTGGCACTAAACTGAGTTAACAATCTTTGTGTATTTTATTTTTCTGTATTCTGATTATTTATGGTCCAACTGGTCTAACAGTTGGAGTGCTTTTTGGTGTGGGTTGCAATAACAATGAAGAAACACATGAATGACTGTGTTATCAAATCATTTAATACTTTTTCTATAGATTTGAAGAAAGAGAGTTTATAAAGGAAGGTAGATACTCGTTCCTTTATATTGTTGCCAAAATAAAAAAGAGTTTATGTCATAAACATAGTGATTTGTTGCACTATTGCAAAATTTAGAGGAACTAAAACATTCAAAAGATGAATTCGATAAAATGGTTCTTCAAAATGTAGTGCCAAATCATCCATCCAATTGTCTGCCTAAAGCGTTTTCCATGCTTCCGATTTTGCCATGATCAATCTCTGTCTAACGAAGATCTGTGAGAAAAGCAAGTCAGTGAAGACATAAATGGAAGAGGGGCGTTTGTTAATTGTTAGGACAATTCTAAAGAGCAAAATTTTCATCAATTTAACATCCATAGTCAAAGTAATGATGCCTAATGCGTTTGAAGTATCTCCAGGATTCCGATCCTACAATTTTCCAGAGACAGAGAGGGAAACTACATCTTTATGATCACAATGAGTAATTTTCCAGTTAGATAGAGAGTCTGCATTAATAATAATGGATAGCATTGAAGCACCAACATCATGTGAAAGCACAAAGAAACTAGCTAAAGGTTTAAACAAGCTCTTGCAATTTGTTTGCCATGCTGTTGTATCAATCCTTTTCCAGAGGAGAAGGAAGATAACCGCATTGCCTTCATAGCATTATAATCAAAATTACAACCATGAAACATAACTTGATTCCTGAAAATTCAAATACTCCAGAGATAACTTATTAAAGATAATAAATCATACTTACTATTCAATTACGATTTCCATGACTTATAAATTAAAATGGCTAAAGGTTTATGAAAGGCGACACCTAGTCTGAGTCATCCATCGACAGGATAGTCAGACCAAAGGACTTGTAACTGGGGACGTGTGCTAAAGAGGTGAGTGATATCCTCTTGAGCACATCTACAGAAACAACAGGAAGTGTCAATAGGCAGTTTAGTGCGTTTGGCTAGATTTGGATTATTCGAAAGTCTGTTCAAGAGCAGCTTTCAGAGAAAAATTTTAATTTTGCGGGGGGATGGGTAGCTTTCATAAGCTTTTCCAGTCTTAATTGGAAGGTGAGTATAATTACTAGGCTTGATTATATGGCTATAAGTGGGATTGACGAGAGTACAATAAACATATTTATTGGTCATACTTCTGTTATTAATAAGGGGGATATCTCTGCCATTCATGATTGCAATTTGGGAAATAGCATCGACAATTGGTGGTGGACAAGAAAATTTAACAGACCTAAATTTCAACAACCAAAAGGGTATAGAGTACGAGACTAGATAGTTCAAGGGAACGAGAATCATCATTCTTAAAGGAGAGTAAATCATAGCTAAACTTAGGGGAAAGCCATTTATCTAACTAATAATTAATAGAGGAGATAGAAAAAACTTTTTAATGCATAAAGGGAGAAATGGATAGAAAACCCGACTCAAGGCTACGCGAAACTCAATATTTGTTTTGAACATTTGTGGCATGGAAAGGAGAAGAAGGGTAATACTTTGGGTTTAACAATTTTGCAACCATGGAATCATTATTCATTGGTAAATTAGAGTCGTTAGATGCAAGAAGAGATTTGTTGAAAAAATCCAGATTTTTAAAATTAAGCCCACCAAGTTTATTATTCACTGACAAAAAGGACCAATTAATCGAATGAGTACGTTTTTCAGAGGAGTTATTATGGGAATGGTTCCAGAAGATTTGTGCAAAAAGATTTTCAAGCTTTTTAATGTAGGAAGTGGGGAATTTACAAACCGACATAAGGTAAACAAGGATCGACGTAAGGACCGACTTCATCAAAGTGATTTTACCCGCTTGGTTTAAGAATTTAGAACTCCAAGAAAAAATATGTTTGTTAACTTTTTCTAAAATGTCCGAGAAAACAACATTTTTGGAAATGAATATTTAGATTGATACCTAAGTAGTTGCCCAGCGTAGGAAACTCGTTTATATTGAGAGTGTGTAAAACTGACATCTTAACATGTAAGAGGGTAAGAGGACTAAAAAAGATTTGAGACTTGTCAAAGTTAAGGATTTGACCCGAGGCCAGACAATAGTTTGACATAATTTTATCAAAATACGCAATAGGGTTCAGATATAATTTTATGAAAAAGTAACTATCATCTGTAAAAAACAGATGAGACAGTTTAGGTGATTTGCTAAAAATACTAATACCATTAATCAAGGACGAGGATTGCACAACTGAAAGAGAAGCCGATAAGTCTGAGTACAAATAGCAAAAAGGATCGGGGATAAAGGGTCTCCTTGTCGGAGACCACACGAAGGATGAAAAGGTTGGCAAACTTTTCCATCAACCAAAACAGAGTATTGAACTGTACAAAGACATTATTTTATTCTTAATAATCTAATTTGAAGGAAAGTTCATAGAAGCTAAAAGTTTGAAAAGAAATCTCAATTAACTCTATCAAAAGCTTTCGTCAGTTCAATTTTAATAACACCATTTTTTAGATGTTTAATATTTTATGGACAATTTGAATGTTTATATTCATTGTTATGATTTGATTATTTCAATGTTTGATGTCTTGTGGTTTGAATGAACATCACCAATGTTTTATGTTATGAATCAATGAACTATAGATATTCATATTTGATTATTCATATTAATTCTACTAGTGTGCTCTCTTCTGTTGTCTAAACGCCCCCTTCGGTTCGGAACCTAACGTGGGAACGTTACTTAGGAACCTGAGCGGCTCGAACCGGCTCATGGCGAATATCCACCGAATATTTGGTGGGCTCGAACCGAGCTCAAACAAAGGCCCTAAATGCTTGGCCCTAGTCCATCTCACTACATAATGAATATGGGGGTCGTCCAGGGGCCAGGGCTCGGACAGTCCGACAGGGCCGGGTCCGTTAGACACTCGTATCTTTTATAATATTGACCTATTGGATATCCAATTTTAGAAGCCCAATTGAAAAGTGAGAGCAATAAATCTGAAAAGTCAACTGTTGTAAAAGTGAGAAGGAGAAATTGAAAGAAATAGAGATGGCTATAATGGCGAAGCTGAGGATGTTCGTAGCTCAAGAGCCAGTCGTCGCTGCTTCTTGCATCATCGGAGGCATCGGTAACTCTTCATTTTTCCGTTTATTCGTAGAGTTATTCGAATGGTTTAGCGGTTGAGCTAGCATCTGAACGATTATCGTTCAATGATTCGAATCTCATGTTACGGAGGGGGTTAGGAATTGTCTTTAATTTTTAATGAAGAAGTGATGTTGACTATCATTGTTGACGATTTCTATTATATTTTTATCCGTTCGGATTGGGGTGAATGTAGGTGAAGTTTTAGATTCACTTCATTTCATTAACCTTGGGGTGTAATGTAGGGCAAATTGTGATTCTATGTTTCTTGCAATAAGTGCTAGGAATCGGAACGAATATACGGTTTGAAGAAATAGGTTGCTCTTTCTGTATGTTGTACTAGCGTAGAAAAGGGTCTGTGATGCTTCTGTATTGTTGTCACTACAATTTCAGGCCTTTTTCTACCAGCGGTCGTGAGACCTATATTGGATTCCTTTGAAACAGCTAAGGAACTTCCTCAGCCTGCGTTAAGTGAAGTAAGTCGATTGTTCACCATTTCTCTCCCCGGGTGCTGATATATGATGTGTGTGATTCTTTTACTGCGTTACTGTTTCTGATGGCATAAATGCTGACAGATAGAAAATCAATCGTCTTTCGTGTTAATGAATCTGTGGAACTTGGATGAGGTCGGTATTGTTTAGATGAGCAAGCCTTTTCTATTGCAAGTCTTTACTTGTCCATGGTTTTCGTGGAAGACTAATAATTCTAGCACGAGTATTTCACAGTCCCTAGGTACCCCACACTATTAATATATGCTATATGTCTATGATATGGTCTTTTTGGTTCCGCAGAAACATACGTCTTAGTTCCTCTGTTCATGAATTACTTTGGCAATCAGAGCTCTCTGCTCTTTCTTTGCCGTCTTCAAACTGTGTGAAAGACTATTCAGTTTTTAGTTTGTTTCTTAATAAACTTTCTACATCTGCAATAGAGATATTGTCGTAAATCTCTGTTGTACACCCACTTAGTCAAACATATTAGCATCATTTTGTATTGCTTTATTCAAGCTACAGGTTGTCTCCGACAATGTATCCTAGGTGAATAAGGTCAATTTGTGCACTTTCATACTTCTAGTAACGACGTGACAATTTTCGTTTTTATTTTTAACTGGAGAATATATTAATTGAACAGTTTGAAGATTTAAAATTGTTGTAATTGCTTTAGTGATTGGCAATTGGGAGACTTTCTTTAAGAATCCAATTAAGCGAATTACTTCACCTTCGTTCCATTTCCTTTAGTTTGAAGTACATGTCATCAAAATTATGTTACTTCCGCTTCTTGGGATCTTTTTTATCTGATTTCAGTATATACAATTTTAAATTTAGATCATTCTTTTTGGCTTACGGTTAACAAGAAAGTTGTCATGTTTCTGTGTGCTTTCATATCCATAAAATCTTCCTTCATACAAATTTGAACAATGAATAACAAGTTGACCTTATTATAACTTATTCGTGGTGATAATGGAACTTGGTGTTTTAATTATATTTGAGTGTCTCTTTGGGAGTGGTACAATTGGAAGCTTTGACCAGAACCTTGTTACTTATGTATCTATAATGACCTTAGGCACTCGTATAAATCGAATGCAGATAACTAATTTGACCATCCGTATCAGTAGTTCTAATGTGATTTCTCGTGTTTTTTAGGTTGTGGCTGGTATGACAGGTAAAAAGTAAACTTAGCTAGAGTTGTCGACTGGAAACTCTAGGGTAACCTCTTGAATCTGTCAATCTTGCTGTGAGCAGATATGGAAATAATTTTCTTTAGATACTGTGAGAAATTTGTTGCTACGAATTGTGTAACGATGGATTGCCTCAATTTTTATGCGTTCTTTCGGGGACATCCAATAAAATTGGCTTAGTTTTTATGTGAACTCGTTGCTTATTTTTTCGAAAACTTTGGAGACCATCCCTATATCAGCAAGATACTTGCTTGCAATGTTTTAGCAATGTTTCGCACTGTTTCAATCATTTAAATGTCTGTCGCTTTTTTGTTTATGAAAATTCAGCCCTGTCATTATAAGCACTCGAACTCAATACTGCACCGTTGCAAGTAATATTTTGTGTCCACTAGACAACCCCTACTAGTTTCTTCGTTTGTTGTCTTTTCTACGGTGAGATTCATTTGTTCAAAGAGTAACTAATGTTAATGTCATTCACCAATTATTCTTATTTTTCATTTAGTCAAAGACTTGTAGTTTTTTTCCCTGTAAATTATGTATTAAAATGATTTTCACTCGTTTTTTTAGTTACCGTTCTAACTCTTTTCACGTCAATTATAAAACAATAGCACTTTACAAAATCTAAGTAGGGGCTTAAGAGCAAAAAATCATTAGATATTGCAATGGAATTGTAACACGTCTACTAAAAAAATTGAGGGAGTATATAAAAATAAATATAGCAAAAGACATAATTGATCACTTATGTTTGTGTTATGCCATCATTTAATTATTTAGGTTTTTAATGTGTTTCATCGGATCATCTATGTTCAAAAAAGTTAACCCTTTTTGTACTTTCGTTACATATTCTTTTTAAGTTGTCCTTAAACTAAGGCGAAAGGATTAGTTCGAGTAGTTCGTGGGTTAAGTAGATCGATTTTCAAGAATCGGTGGAAAAACATAACACATCGTTAAAGTTCAGGACTACGAAGAATTAAAGTCATTAACTAAATAAAAATGATATAAAACATGATTTTTTTAAAATTAAATTTTGGACAAATTTATTAACACTTCAAACATTATAGCCATTTCTCAATATCTTTGTGTCCTCATCATCCTCTCATAGGAACACCATGGACACTTTCACTTTGAAAAGTTTGAATGATTTATGTTTAGAATGTTTGGAAACAACTTTTTTTTATCAACAACTTACAATTTAGGTTTAATATTTAACCATATATGTGTTATGAATCATATAAGCAAATATCATGCAGGAAACTCAAATATATATAAATGTGAATTGACTCATGTGCTTTTGTTTGAGTAAATGCCAATTCCTCTCATTCTTCTATCTTGGTATGTACATTTAAGGCTCCAAAAATCAATAATGTTTTAGCATTGGGCAATACTTTTTACCCCCTATTTCCCAAGATGGTGGTTGGTGGTGCTTTGAGGTTGTTGATGGAGAAGAGTGGGGTAGAGATAGAGGGTTTGACATGATGATACCTATGGTTGGTGATAGAGAAGAGGGTAAGTGAGTGAATAGGTAGGAGGTGTCTACATATATTTCGAGGGCACTTTTTCACGGTATTGATTTCTGCCCGTTTTGCCCTTACCGAAAGTATGAAAGTATAATTGGATTATAGTTCCAATTGCATTCTTATACGTTGAAAAGAAACTTCAGCAATTTTTTTTTTAATTTATGCAACTGAACGCGTGGAATTAAAATTAGAATATTGGTTCAATGACAGAACCACAAGTTGGATGCTCTATAAAATGTTGACGGGAAAAAATAATTTTCATACCAATACTTTTGATAGTTGGAAAATGAAAAAACAACTTAACGTATGAAATCATCATTCCACAGAGCATCCAACTCGCGGTCTCAACATTGAATCAATGCTCCATCTATAATTCCATGAGTTCGGTTGCAGAAATTAAGAAAACCAATAAGGAAGTTTCTTTCCAACGAATAAGAATATCATTGGAATTGCTACGATACTCTCATATGTTCTCTAAGGGCATTGAAAATAAATGCACTGGAAATAGGTTTCACTCGAGTGAATAGGTAGGAGGTGTGCAACGTTAATAATGTTGCGTTTTATCTTATTTTTTCTTTAATTAATTAAAATTTAATCGAAAAGTTTGACTTAATTAAGTGATTATTTTATGAAATGTAATGTATAGATAAAATTTAGCCATTAAACAACTAGATATATAAATGAGTCAAAGTTCTATTAATTGAACTTCGCACTGCTCGTGCATGTATGTATAGCCCTACCTTTACATGCTCATATTTAATGTTATGAATGGATCGAGTAATATGATATCTCTCCCGATTCTCCGTACCAAACTTGACAACCCCTCGAAATCTTAGCTATTCGAATTAGAATATCATTTTGTACTCGATACATGTAACCGTATCCCTGACCCCCGCTTGACTGGAGGAACGATAATGTTCATATATATAGTCTAAATATTTTTAAACTAATATGTTTATTTGAATAATTTATTATTAATATTACAAAACAAAATACGATACCCACTCGATAGTTGACACAACATACTAGACTCGATAACTATCCGGAACCTTAGAGGACTCGTGTGTAGTTTATTACTAACTCGACACCCGAAGCAACTATGTAACTAACCGAGTAGAGTGCCTATTAAGCTAGGTGACCCGGTACCCATTTGAACGGGACTAGTTAACACCGTTGCTCGTATGTAGTAGTCACTAGTGAATGACATATGAGTCCCTGAGTTTTATCTTTAATGTCAATTGGGTCCCTGAAATTTTTATATTACCATCTTAGGTCCTTGCATCAATTTTGAGTTGCTCAATTACTTTTATACCCCCATATACTATTAATACTTAATTAAATTTGTATAATAAAAAATAATTTAATAGCTTAGCAATTTAAATAATTATATTATATATAATTTTATATATTCAAATTGGATAGTTTATGTTAATATATATACTTTTTATTTTTCATAATTATCAATTTAATTTTAATATTATTAATTAAATTTTAATAATTAAATTATGAACAAAAATAAATTATTTTTATTAGATAAACATTAATTAAACGTTGAGTTGTTTATAAAGAGGGGCATAATGGTCAATAATGCATTTAATTTAATGTTAGAGGATCCTATTGACATATAAGATAAAACTCAAAGACCTAAAATGGTAATATAAAAAACTCAGAAACCCAATTAATATTTAACATAAAACTCAGGGACCTAGATGTCATTTGCCCGCGAATAAACTCGCTCATCCCAATGTCCCCAAACTCTCCTCAGGAGACAGAAAGTGAAAATCACTCAGTTTTCATATAGAAATTAATAGCAAGGTTGTTGGAACATAGTAGTACACTTACCAATTCAAGCTACTATTACAAGATTGGTGGGTAGCTTGTTAAGTGTGATTGCACGTTTACTACTAGTCAAATTGTACAGCTTCTCAACCCATATAGAGTACTCCCTCCATCCCCAACAAAAATATTATACAATTTTGAATTAATGGTGATCGACTTTTTTTATGATAGATAAATCATGAAATTAAGCAAAAAAAACTTGTTCGTAGACTTCATAGCTACTACAGAAAGCAGAATTACATGGTACCAAATTAAAAGTACTAATTGTAATATCTTTCTAATTTGAAAAACAACCAACACTAGTTAGTAACCAAAAATTCTTGTAATTTTTCTTGTGTCCTCCTTCAATCATGACCCTCCAATCATCATTTCTTCTGAGTGATGATTTAAAATGACTAAATCGTTCAGGTACTTCTATAAAATTTAACTAAAAAGATGCACGGATCATACATTAAATGCTTCGCATAGCGAATTCCTCGTCACCCCCAATTATTGTGCCGAGTCTTAATCTGATTACTAAATAAATTTTTTTATTACAATATTAGTTTTTATAACTGCTAATATATACTTTCTTCTTTATATTAAGTGTCATTTTAGTATTTACATATAATGGAAAACAATAACAATATATAAGTATATTAAAAATATAAAACAATAATTGATTTAAACTATATTATTAATGAGCTTGATAATTTAAATAAAACAAGGTAGTGAAAAACATACATCAATTTATGTACACATGAAAAACAACCGAAAAAGAAATCATAGTGGGTTACAAAATCAATATTGTAAAGCATTTTCACCTTAAAAACCTAACTTTTTTATTAGGATGTTTTCGGCGATTTAGTTCAAACCGATAGAACCGAAAACTTACCGATTTGTTTGGGGAAATAATCATACTGAACAGAAATTGTGTGAAAAAAAATCCAAAATCGACAAAGATGAATAGGTTTCGGTTCTAACATAGACCGAACAAAAACCAACCGAACCAAACAAAGTAAATATATATTTTATTTAAAATATTTATACTTGTGATATTTTAGAAAATTTCAATCAATCTTTTTTTTATTGCGCAATTTTAATAGTCCAAATCAAGATTCGTCACTCCAAACATGCTTCCACTCTTCCGCCTACATGTGGTTAAAATCATGTGAACTCTATTTTAATTTGGAACTATGCACTTCAATTTTTTATTGACACAGAATCGAAAACCGACCGAAGCTAGGCGCCAAAAACGTCGTTACCCGCACAAATCCAAATCGAACCGAACCTAACCGAAAAACTATGGAAACACAACCAAACCTTACCGAAAACATTTCTATCCTCATCTGCCAAGTTGGTCTGTTGTGGAAAAGGATACTACAATTTACAATTGAGCACAAATAGGAATTGAGATATGCATTGAAGGCTGGTATAACCAACTCTCAAAGTGGCAAATACGTTTTTGGTAAGTACACTGCAAAAAACATCTCAGTATAAGAACTTCCCTCTCCGTTCCCTTTGTACTAAGACGGCTTCTATTCCTCCCATGAAAGGCCTCTTGCTCAAATGAGTATTCCACAATTCCGACATGAGGAGAAAGGAAAGAATCTCAGATTCTTGGTGGTTCCTCTCTACTACGTCTCGTGTTGAGATACTCATTTGGGCAAGATGCTTGGCATGGGAGATACTGCACTTCAGAATGCATTAAATTCCTAATGTTCCAACGATAATAAAAGATGATGGACTTTTGGAGATAAAGTAAATAACGGAAGGTCAGAGACATCACACGATCATCAAACAGGGGGGGAATACAAGGGTGAGCATGTCACACGATCAACAAATTTCTCCTTTTTTCATAATCTTTTGAAGTATAAAGTGTCGGAACAATTATTTTATTGGCAAAAATTGATGTTAATTACAAACACTAACATATAGTGCAGTTCATATAAACTTCAAGTGTTAATTTTCGGACCTTTTAGCACAGCATGTATGTAACTGGAAGCCACGCTTTATGGGTTGACTTTCTCCGAATTCCATAACTTCTCTCCATCACAATTAGTTGTGGAGGTAAAGGTTAGTCTATCTGAGCTCTTCAAGTTTAAATAATCAACCTGTGATCAAGGAAAGATATACAAAGAGATAAGCGATTTATACTAATTAAGTTCAAGTTGTAGCAGCCATTGTACCTGCTGAGGATCAATGACTAGTAAGCAGAACTGATCAACCGGGCCAGCAGAGGGATCTATATGTGGACTATTTGATGTATCTTCAGCTAGCGAAGGAAGCCCCGGAGTAGGCCCCAAGTACTGCAATCTTGATCTCAGAGAACTAGCAAACCAGGTCTTCTCTCTTTGCTGCATCAAGAAACCGAAACAATAACGATGATTTATTAATCTGTTGATAGACCATGTATCTGTTTGTGATTTGTTGCTTAAAAACAAAAATTGTAACCGAAACATTTATAAGTTGTTATTTCTAAGGAGATCAAATGAACATTTTATCAGAGAACTTGTAGATTCTGCTGAGCTAAATACATGAACATTCAATCAGAGAACTCGTATTTCTTGCTGAGCTGAACAAAATCTGAGTTTTTTGTCGATGGAAACAAATGAGTCCTAATACAACCACACACGCAAAAGTTGAAATAGGCTAATTTATTTTCCAATTAAGGAATGTCTGAAATTTAAGATAGAATACTTTAGGTATATACTTCAACTAAAAATATGAAAAAAGTGCTGATTGCTGAAGCAAATCACTGAGCTTACGAGAGTTAGAACAGTAAAATTATTTAGGGATTACAAGCTGGTCGGCTTATTCCTAAACTCAATTACATAGTACTGATGCCTTGAGATCTGATTACCCGTTAATATATTCCTTGCAAATCAAAACTAACAATTAGGAGTTCAGTTAAAGGTGTTATAGGAAACTTAAGCTCTTTTGATTGAGAACACAATATCATGGAACTAGGATATTGCATCGATCAGTTTCGTCATGTTACTGTTAAAAGGAGATGCATCTCATTAGGTACATTTCAGCAAAGAAAACAGACAAAGCATAAAGCTCCAAGATATCTTCTCTACATACCTGAAGCTTAACAGGATCAGGATTTGATGCGTCTATAGTATCGACCCTACCATTGATTCGAAATTGCTCCCAAGAATCAGTAAAATACCAACACATCTGATCCATACGGTAAAAAAAATTAGAGGTAAGCACCCGGTTAGAATGATTTATGAGAGTAAATTAACTTATAGAAGCTCGGGTAAGATATAACCAGCTGATTAAGCCATCGGTGAATACAACACATAACTCAAGATTCTAAACCGACAAAGTCCATTAAAATGAATTGAAGATAGTACGAACTCATAATCATTAGTAATGCTACGATGGGAGGAATACCAAATACCTCAGCATAAGGGCAATGCTTGAGATCCTCAACCTGCATTATTCTATTAATTTAGAGAAATCGACATAGCATGTACCATTGGATACATTACACATAAACTATTATTCCTTCCGTTCATTTTTACTTGTCACCCTAATACAACTTCTTTTTATTAAAAAATACTCGTCATTCTAACATAAGAAATTGTACTTCAAATTTTTTACTACGTTCATATAGTTTTTAATGAAATTGTACTTTTACAGTTCGAATGTACTTTTCTGCAACGTTTTAACCTATATGCAAATAACTAAAATGACAAGTAAAATAATAAAACCTTCCGAGTTCGAGTATCAGTGTTTATCTGAATCTTATCGCTGTCATCTTGAAACCCTCTGCAGAATATAAATACTAACTCCGTCTCAGTAAGTTGATTTTCTATGCTCAAAATTAACAAATTTTGCAATTTTAATCTATGAACATAACATAATTTGATTTCAATCGAAAGTAACATGTGAAAATCTTTTGATGTAAGGAACCTGAAAACAACAGTGCGATTAGAGGGTGTTCCATTTGGTGAAATTGTAGCGAGTTGAAAGTAGGATGAATGCTTCAGATGCGAATTCGTTTGTACGGCATTCAATAACAGCTGTTTCCATGGTGCTGAGCTTCCCATTTCATACAATTACACCAATTTCTCCGATTTCGTACCTTTCTTAGCTCATCTGTTATACGCACAACAAAACAGCGACATTTTGAATGAAATGATCATTATGCCCCCGAATTCGAAAGCATAATAATGAGGAATTTAATTTGGGGATAAAATAGTCATTTTATCCCAAATCAAACGTTGTTCTGGTAAGTGTGTTAGTTTTGTCGGTGTAAACGAACCCAACCATATCCAACTTCGTCATGTTGGATAGGATTCAAATTCGATTTGTGATACACACCAACACAGTGCAAAATAGTGTTTTTTGAGTAGTTAAATGACTATTTTGCCCCTACTTGTAAGTGTAGTGTTTTATGAAATTTCGTTTAGGGGCAAAATAGTTATTGTGTTGATTAAAAAACACTATTTGGGTGTGTGTATAGTGGTTCCTGGTTCAAATGCAAGGCTTCGAAGGTTTGGCTCGGTTTGAGTTGGAACGATCGAAAAATCTGAAGTGCGATTTTGTTTTTGAAAAATTTGAAGAATTCAAATGGTTCAAATCTAGAGAAAATAAGAGGCTTGTTTTCTTTTGCCCCCTAGAGTATCCAAACGCTTTCGTTTTACCCCCTGAGCTATTTCTTTTTTAAAAACAGGGTCTAAAGTATTGTTGTTTTCAAGTTACCCCATAATTTTCAAATTTGACCAGATTTTGAAATGAAAATATCGCGACCAAAATTTTTTAGCCAAAACAACTTTTAGTGAAATTAAAAAAAATCAGAAAAATATCGAAAAAAATTGGAAAGAAATCGGAATAGGTGAAAAAGAAAGCGAAAAAAATCGAGAAAAAAGTGAAAAATAAATCGAAAAAGAAAATCGAAAGTTTAAATTGAAAAAAAGTAACCAAAAAGTAAGTTTAAGAAAATAAATTGGATAAACAGATGATGTCAATCTATTAATAAATATTGAGCAAATATGGGGTTAATCAATTAGACTTATTTAGGGGTGACTAAGAGTTAACTTGGGGTGTATATGAGAGAAAATATGTGTTTGGACAGATATACCCTTCAAAAAACTAACATGGTGACCCGAATGAGTGGCTTTTAAACATTAGTGATCTAACTGGCTTTTTTGAAACATGAGTGATCTAACTGACTTTTTTTCCAAACCTCAATTATCAGAAGCCATTGCCCCCCCCCCCCTTTAATTATGAATAACCTTGTAGATAGTTTGCCCAACCAACTAGAAGTATCTAAACCAAAGTATCTAAACCAACGAGGTGGTTTATGGGTATTTGTAAAATTGCGAGCAAATTGCTGAAATGGTCCCCGAAATTTCAATAATTTTGTTTAGGAGACACGTCTTACTTTGTCTTACTTGGTAGAATTCAATAATTTTAAAAATATTAATTTTACTTAAAAATAGTTAATTTGATTATTATAAATATAGTTTTAATTTTATGAGACAAGCAATTAAGAAGAGTGGACTATTTGAAACTTTTCTTTGAAAATATTGCATTAGTTTGTCTTAGTTAGTACATTTATAAAACTTAAAAAAACTTAAGTTAGTTAAAAATAAATAATTAGGTTTACAAAGCCATCAATTAAGACAAAATAAGACGTATTATCGTTTTTCTTCTTTTTTACCTTCAGAAATTCGACTTCAACCGATACTTGTCTTTTTTTGACTTATTTTTTGTACTAAATAAGACGAATTAGAATCTCGTCGTTTTTGTTGTTGTTTCTAGTAGTAAATGTGGGTTCAGGTTGCCTTTTGATCCCCGAAAATATAAACGCTGTAATAAGTCCATAATATTAGCCAACAATTACAAATTGGTCTAAAATTTAACAGTATTGTTAAATGTTAACGATCCATGTGCCTCGTGAGTTACACGTTTATTCTCTTGATAATAAGGTCGTGAACGGAGAGCAGGCTTCTCCAAATCTAATTGGATTGAGTGCCAAAGTTGCTGACCAGCACTTCCCGGTGGGGAAGTATTAGTGCATATTAATGTAGGAACAAAGCACTACATTGTAAAAGTGGGATAGAGTTTTGTAAATAAAATAATGTGTAACAATTATATTAAATTTCACATAGATTGCTTCAAATATGATGAGCTAAGTTATTAATATGAGTAACATTTTATTTAAAAGGAAAAAAGTTTGGAAGATACGATAAATTAACTTTAATAAAATGAACACGTTCATATTAAGGCAAGTCAAAGTTTGAAAATGAAAACCGTACTATATGATGTACTCCATGTTACAAATTCATATTAATAAACAAATAAACAAATGTATATTGTATTACACATCATTCTCCATAAAACACATTAAGGAGTATATATTTTAATGTAACAAGAAAAGTAATAGTATGAAATTGCAGAATCAATTACAATTAATGCAATTGTGACACTAGCATTATATTTTGCCTATCGTTTTTTATATAATCGATTTGACCCGAGAGATATACTCCCTGTTTTTTTAACCTATTGTTTGGCAACAATCTACTTTATTAAAGACATAAAAAGTATTACTCTTCTACCCCTATTTAATTGTATTGTGGTTCCCCCATAAAGCTATTAGCTAATGTCTTGAAAGTTGAGAAGTCAATAAAGCATACTACTTTATTAAGGATAAAATAGGAAGTATAATGAAAAACACATTGAAAATAGTAAACACTATCTTAAAAAAATACAAGAATTCTAACCCAAACAATAGGTTAAAAAAAAACAGAGGGAGTATTTGTTTGTGTGGATTTGAATAACAAATATAGGGTCCGAAGATTGAATGTAGCGATTCAAGAGTATTACCAATAATGAATATAAAAATGACTAATTATATCACAGCTAGAATATGTATTATAAATATAGTAAAATTAAAATGAATTAAATATGCTTTTATCGAGGATTAAACCCGACACATCCTAATAGAAGCTCGAGTCGAATATCAATATGCTATTGTCTATCGATCATTCGGCTCAAGATATTGGGACGAAGGTATACTTTAGTTTAGTTTCATAGATAATGCACATAGTATGATCCTCGAAAAAATAAAAATAAATATATACAACATTTATCCTGTCCCGGGGACTATATATATACTGTAAATTTGTAATATTTGTGTTATTTGCGGGAACTAATAGATGAAAATATTATGTCGTTTCACTATCTGAGTATCTGAGACTAAATTAAATTCACTTATGAAAATGAAAAGGCTAATGGTTGCTTTCCAGACATTTTAGCAATTGCTTTTTAGTAGTCGCTCTTTCTCATCATGATATCGACGACAACCCTTTATGTAATCTTACACCATTAATTGAGGTTATCATGTAAACTTTTTATACTTATCTAACTATATATTATATACACTACATATATTATAATATGTAATACCTAAAAAAGTCACAACATACTCTTATTAGTTTAGTTAAAATAATTGATAAAATTTAAGTGTCCATAACTTTTGGGTAAACGCGAATATCGAAATAAACAAAATATTAAGTTGAACAGGCATTGACTCTGCATCGTAACTATATGTTATTAATATATAAGAATCTAGTATATATATATTATCGAGAAATTCAAGGACGATATAGGTTCGACTTCCCTTAGAAAGCGAACCTTTGTCCAAGTGACTAAAAGAGAATGTCGATTTAGTCCCTTGATCAATTAATACAGTTCTTTCAACTTATTTTCTTCCGTATATTCTCTAGGTCAGAGATACATGGATCGTTATGATGACGATTTCGATTTTTTTTTTATTCAAAGAAATGAGGGAATATATGATAGCTAGCATCCAATATCATGGTGAGTTGATCCTATAAGTGGATGCTTTATGGACATAAAAAATGGGAAATAACCTACTGCCAACCACATATTATTTACTGTTATATTACGATTTAATGAGGTCTAAACAAAGGCCATTTCCACTCCCGTTTAGAGCACTAAGCTAAGATATAATTAGGTCAAGATATACTCTCCTTCGGTGGCCTAATAAATTTAGGTTTTAACCCCTTCGATTGGTTCTTCACACTTTATTCTCAAGGCTAAAGTATTATTGTAATTTAGTCACTATACCAATTCGATTATGAGATGTTTGTATGAGTTATAAGAAGCTATATATTTAAGATTTTGTGTATATTATATATCACAATATTCAAAAATTTAGGAAGTGGGCGGCTCCCGTATCCCTTAGGTCTCCTCTCGATAGAGGACTCTTTCGAAATCTTAGATGTCCATCTACTTGTTTTCTTATTAACTTTATATATATACTTTTTATAATCCATCACATTACAACAATTTATACATATTAAAATATGATGGATTATCTAAATTAGAATATTAATCAAATCCAATAATTGTTATACCTAGATATCTTGAATTTGTAAGAAAGAATCTTAACTTTAATTAATAACACCAAAAATATTATCTATCATTATTTATTGAAAAATAATAAACATATGCAAAATAAGTTTTAGTGTAACTCTTACAATAATGTTTATTCACAGTTAAAACTTGTAAAAGGCAAAATATGTCCATATTATTTGAGCTCTTAGAAATTCACATCGTATTTATAATAGGGTTAATGGTTGCACCAATCATTTATGCTTGTAAAATGTGTTCAATTTGATCGTCTTTGCCAATACCACACCACTTATATATGTTTCAGAATATATAATAAGGTCAATGGTTGCACCAATCATCTATGTTTATAAAGTGTTTCTAGTTTAGTATATATTTAACTTTATTGCAATGTTTTCGTGTTCGTAAATGCATACATTGTTTTAATAGAACAATAGAAAATAATATATTTGATCTTATACGTCTAACAAGATATATCACTACTTCAATATCATTTATATATAGTATTTCATGATCAAATCATTCTTTTGTATTTCTCTTTTCGTTAATAAGCATTTGTTCACATCTAGTGATATTAACACTATGGCTCTCAATGTGACGTTATCTACAATTGTTCATCTCACGTCTCTTCTTCAATAAGTTTAATGTACCACTTTGGATGCTCTTCAGGAGTTCCAATAACACTTTCATTATCACCAATTAATATATTCATCTTTACATATATAAAGATATGTAAGCTCATTCATATAACCTTGTATGGTTAATTAATCACTAGGAAAGCCCTATGTGACAAAAACCTAGTAGAAGAGAGAGTATGTTTCTCTTTAGATATGTCTTAAATAATTGTCTCATTGAAAATCTTATGAAGAAAAACACAGTGAAAAAAACCTTAGTGAAGGGAAAAATAGTACAATGCATATCATGTCTCCCCCTTATGAAACCATTAATAACATGTAAAAATAATGTTACTATTATTTATCAATATTGCATGATTGCACAATCATGTTCCCGCTGTAAGATATACATTAAATTGGTACTTCATATTTTTCAATCTTCACGACTAAGCTCAATTAGCTTATATACACCTTTATAAGATATATAATTCCAAATATATTTGTAGACATATTGTGTAGCAATTGAGAATTAAACGAGGGTTATTGCATTATTTATTCATGATAATTAAGTAATTGAGAACTATTCTGGAATCTCTATAAATTATAATCATATTGATTATGAACATTTATGTTATCAACAAGAACAATTATATAAATCATCTGTGAAATAGGTAAGATCAACATCAACTTATACACATTAATTCAAATGATTCATTTCACATAGTAATCCAACAAATAGCTCATACAATCACGTAGTACATAATATAGATGTAAAGTAAGCATGTATACATTGAAAAATTACTTCGATTTATAATATTTTCAGGTATATACATGTTTATACCTTGTAGGTATATAAAGATTCAAATGACTCATCCATCGTACATATTGTTAAATTTATATGATGCACTGTCTAACTTCAAAGGTATCACATTTGGTTATGATAATCTTCTTTCGGCTAGATGCGAAACACGTCTGACTACACGTTAACATTTCCAACAACAAATCAAGGGTGCATGCATGTAGTACGGGTCCGGTTTCGGTGCATCAACAATTCGGTGCATCAGGTGCATCAAGTACCCATTTAAAGGTTTTACGTGGGTACTGTACCCACTTGAAACTTCATCATTGGTACTTGTACCCAAATTGTACTATAACAATGTTACAATACTACATATTTATTTTGGATTGATAAATATGTGGTATTGTACCATTGTTATAGTACAATTTGGGTACAAGTACCAATGATGAAGTTTCAAGTGGGTACAGTACCCACGTGAAACCTTTAAATGGGTACCTGATGCACCTGATGCATGGAAGTATTGATGCACCTCAACAATCAACTTGGAGTTAACTTTATGTAGCTCGAAAAACTCTTTAAATTTAATAATTGGTTGACTCTCTAAAAGTATCCAATTGACTTGCGTATTATTATTCTTCACATCGTAACTAATCCAGGATGGTGTAACCGGTCATGCAAATAATATACGTCCTCATAATTCTCAAACTTCTAGTTTGATATAAATATGTGCATGTTCAAGAAATAATATATTAGTTTTTCGAGAGCCTTCAATTGACATTATTAAATTTTGTGTCATATATTAGCTTTTCTAGATTCTTCGATTAACACTATTACATTATTGACAAAAATTAACGCTTTCGAAGCCTTCAATAATTTTCTTATTTTATCAAAAAAATATTAGTTCTTCCAAAGCCTTTAATAATTTTGTAACATTATTGAAAAAGATAGCTCTTCTGGAGCCTTCACTAATATATATAGTTATATTTCCTTTATGAATTTATTCAATTAAGTTGATCGAGTTCAACAAATAATTTGTACATATATAATTTAAATGGCAATCATTCATATCCTTATCCCTGAGATCTAATGATAAACTCCTTTATATATATTAAATCATGGGGTATTAAAAATATGGTAAAAAGCTGGATGATCACTTAATTTTGGGTTAGGGAACCATTTGATCACCTAACTTTCAAATGGTCCCAGTTGATCACCTAATTTATAATATCGGTCCCATTTGACATAATTATCATTTATAATGTTAATTAGACACTAATTATAACACGTGCCCCTCACATGGTCACTAACCAAAGGCAATTTAGACATTTCACATATTAAATTTTTTTTAAAAAAATCGATTTTAATATAAACCTAAATCCCTAAATCATTCCAATATCATATATCAGCCCTTCAATAAACCATCTCATCAGTTCAAGCAAAAGCTACATGATAAGCCAAATTGGTAAGTTAATTATCAACTGTGCAGCATGTCTATCTGGAGTCCGGATTCGGTGCATCGATAATTCGGTGCACCCGGTGCATCAGGTACCCATTTAAAGGTTTTATGTGGGTATTGTACCCACTTGAAACTTCATCATTGGCAGGGGCGGATCCAGGAAATAATTTCAGGGGGGTCCCTTAATAATTTAAACTAAAAATAAAAATAATCATCGATAAAAGTGTACAAATATCTCAAACAAAATACAAGGATAGTTTAAACACGAACTAAAAAGTACATATATTTAATACTAGTTCAGGGTAATTGCATCCTCCTCTTGGTCATAACTTGAAAATGCCTAATGATATACATATCATTGATTGTACTAAACACTTCTTTCTCCACACAAGTAACCAAACGATCATTAAGCCATGAATTCGCGATTTTATTTCTCTTGACATTCTTCACATAATTCAATCCTGAAAATACTCTTTCAACAGTTGTTGTTGCCACCGGTGATGTCAATTAGTATTGTTGAAGGGCAGGAGAAGAAGTTGAAAGCAAAAAGAAGAAGGAAATTAATTATTAATTAAATTTAGGGACTAGGATTTTGTTACTTTTGGAAAGAAAGAAAGAAGGTGAAAGATTTGTTTTGTATAGAAAAAAGAAATGATACGTGAGTTGTGGCCTTCGGGCCTTGTGGATAAGTAAAGTAACAAAAAAAAATCTGATACGTGAGTTATTGTGGCCTTCAAGCCTTGTGGGTAAGTAAGGTATAAAAAAATAAATAAACTGAAGCAAGGGGGGTTCGAACCCTCACCATTTAAAAAAATTACCAAGCCTTTACCATCTCAGCTAGAATATTATTTTGATTAGGGGGGGTCCTGTGCACCCTTTGACCCCCCCGTAAATCCGCCCCTGATCATTGGTACTTGTACCCAAATTGTACTATAACAATGGTACAATACCACATATTTATTTTGGATTGATAAATATGTGGTATTGTACCATTGTTATATTACAATTTGGGTACAAGTACCAATGATGAAGTTTCAAGTGGGTACAGTACCCACGTGAAACCTTTAAATGGGTACCTGATGCACCTGATGCATGGAAGTATTGATGCACCCAATCTTTTCACGTCTATCTGAACCAAGAATAGAATCAGCCTCAGAGGAATAATGCTGAGGCCTGTCACTCCCTCTGCTGCGTACATCTGAGTTAATATCATCAATATTATGACGCTGACAGATTTTAACCTATTGTTTTGACTTTTCACGGTCAACGAGACACGACTTAAAATGAAAATATTTGTAATTTGACACGCGTAAAAATTATAAGAAGTTGATATTTCAAAAATATAGAATGAAACGAATCTAATAAGATCCACTAGACTATGTTATTTCTTATTGAGTAATAAAAATTCATGGTCAAAATTTTCGAATTTTGACTCTAAAGATTCTAAACAATAGGTTAAAAAATTCATGGAGCATTCAATTTCAAATTTTTTGATATGAGGCGCCGAAGAGGAGTAGAGAGAGGTGCTATTATTGATAGGGCGGTGATGATGGTTGATGGCCAAATGGGTTTAGGAGAGGCCGAGAGGGGTAGATCAAATGGTAATTACAACGAATTATGAGCGATTATAGTTAAGATTTGGGACTTTAGGCCAAGAAAAATATGAAAGGACTAATGTGCCCATTTAAAACTAACATATTTGGTCATTTTACTCTAAAATTCAACGGAGTAATCAGATTGCGTGACTTTTACAACATTAGTTATTAAATTTGGTAAACGTTAGTAATTTAATTGGCTTTTTTTAAACGTAAGTGATGTTCCAAAACATTAACCCTAAACTTTTTCTTACATTAACCCTAAATTTTTTCTTAAGTGCGTGATGGAGGTAAGTTATTTCATATTCAAAATTGGGTGTGAGTTATTTTAGATTCTTTTGATTTTTTTTTACCCCAAAATATATTAAATGTGTATTATGGGCTTGCATATGGCTACAACTAATTATGTGCTAACTAGTGCTCACAGAATACGTGTATACTCCAAAGAAACACATTTGAGTACATATGAACTGTGAAATTGATAAGAATATTTATATTTATATTCAGAGTACGTATGTAATCTAGACTCCCAAATTTAAATACAAATATATTTATTAATAAAAATGTAAATGTGTATATCTATATAACGGAATACATGTGTATTTCGGACTACGTGTTTAATGATGTATATTTGTATTCAGAGTATATAGATATACTTTAGAGAAATATATTTCACTACAAGTAAACTCTTAAGTTTTTTTTTTTTGGTAATAAGCGATGAATTTCATTAAAGAAATGAAAAAAAATAATAATTACAAACCTATACAACTATGGACCAGAGTCCAGCTGATGATAAAATAACCAACAGAATCTCAAATAAATTCTTAAATCCAACATGGATTAAGAGTTCGGCCCAATCCTATCATCAGTTAAAGTCTCAGGTAGAAAACCCTGGACTATAGCTACTACACCTTAACTTCATTAAACCTAACACCACTACCAATTAAGCATAAACTTTCTAGCAGCCGTGAAAGTCGAAAATGGCGAGCTGCTTGTTCAGATTCTTGGAGGCTGGATGGATTTAAGGAGATTAGGGGCTGAATCGAAGGTTTCCAGGTAAAAGGTTCCAAAACATACAATTTCTTTTGGAGTTCTTATATTTTCACCTTGAATCTTTCGATTCCTTTGATGCCATGTGTCCCACAAGCATATAATCCATCTCTTAAATAAATCAGGAGGAAGCTTTTTCCTGTACCTTTCAAATAGATCCTGAAAGTTGGTATAATTTGTTGTGTCTCTGCTAATGCCTAGATGAAAACACACTTCCTTTGTAAAAATGCAATTATTAAGCACATGAAGTATGTCTCCGTTTTGACTATCACAAAAGCAACACATTTCTGAAATCTGTATTTTCCTTTTGACCAGATTTGTTGTTGTTGGTAATTTATCTCTGATTGCCCCATGTAAAAAATGTCTGATTTTCGGTGGAATTTTTAGTTGCCATAAGTTCTTGTAGAAGCTTGTATTCTGGATATTGCTTGATATATGCTGAGCTTGATTGCTTCGATTATGTCGCATGAACTCGTATGCGCCCTTAACTGTGAATTTGCCATCTTTACTATGTGTCCACTTCGGTACATCCGAAGTACTTAGATCTGGAATTGGCATGTCTAGTATAGCCTCTGAATCTACAGTATAAAATATGCTTCTAATCAGTGAAACTTTCCATACCTCCATATCTGTGTCAATTAGATCTTTGACTCTTAACTGACTCATATCTGGATTTGTTGGTGTGATAATTTTCCTGATATCTCCCTGAACAACCCAACTGTGCTCCCAAATGGGAATTGACTCCCCATTGCCCATTATCCAACTGATGCCTTGTTTTAATGTGTCCCTTACAGATAAGATACTGCGCCAGGTGTAGCTGGGGTTAACACCAAGTTGTGCCGACCAGTAGTCTCCTGCCGGGAAATATCGAGCCTTATAGACCTTTGCCAGTGGACTTTCTGGGTTCGTGATGAGTCGCCAGGCTTGTTTACATAACAAAGCCGTGTTGAAATCCTCGGCATCTCTGAAACCCAAACCACCCATATCCTTTGGATCACAAAGTGAAGACCAAGAAGACCAATGTATTTTCCTTTTATTGTTGTCCGATCCCCACCAAAGGTTAGCTAGAATAGAATTTATTTTCGCACATGTATTTTTTGGTAGCCTAAAACATTGCATTATGTAAGTGGGGAGACTGTAACACTGAAGTAAGAAACACCTCTTTACCTGCTTTCGATAATAGTCTTGGCTTCCAACTTGTCACCTTGGTTTTCACTCTATTAATGACAGATTGGAATACCTCTTTTTTGGAAGAGCCAATGGTGGTAGGTAGGCCAAGATAGTTACCGTGCGAGGTAGCTTCCGGCATTCCTAGAATGTCGCAGATTGCATTCCTGGTAGCTTGTTCCACATTCGGGCTAAATAGGACATTGGATTTCTGGACACTCACAAGCTGTCCAGACCAATGCTCATATTTACTCAAAATATGCTTGATTATTGTTGCCTCATTTGTAGTAGCCTTCCCTAGTAATAAGGTATCATCTGCAAACATCAGATGGGACAAAGGAGTTGCTCCTGGTCCCAGAGAAATCCCTGATAAGTGACCAAGCTGAACTGCCTCATTGATTAGTGCAATCAAACCTTCTGCACAAATAATGAAGAGATAAGGTGACAAAGGGTCTCCTTGTCTTAAGCCCCGTCCGGGTTTGATATATCCCACTTGTTCCCCATTGATTAATAGGGAATAGGTAACAGATTCCACGTAGGTCATAATCATAGAAATCCACTTTGGGCTGAAACTCAAGACCTTCATCATGGCCTTGAGGAAAGACCATTCTATTCTATCATAAGCTTTAACCATATCCAGTTTGATAGACATAAGCCCTCGCTTACCCGTCTTACGGTTCTTGATAATGTGGTGTGCTTCAAAAGCCATCAAGATGTTGTCCGTAATAAGTCTATTCAGGACAAAAGCACTATGTGTACTCGAAATGACTTTGGGCAAATAATCTTTTAGCCTCATTGCAATGCATTTGGCAATAATCTTTGCCGAGGTGTTGCAAAGTGCAATTGGCCTGAATTGAGACATATTCACTGGCCTTTCCACCTTAGGAATCAAAGAGATAAAGGTAAAATTGAATTTCCTAAGAAATTTACCATAATTGAGAAAATTTAGTACCATTCCTGTGAGATCCGAACCAACAGTAGGCCAATAATGTTGGAAAAACTTTGCAGACATACCATCTGGGCCTGGAGCCTTAGCTCCCTTCATTGACAAGGTACATTTACGTACCTCTTCCTCCGTGAAATTAGCATCCAGTTGGGCTATATCCTCTCGAGAAAAAGGGGTCACCCCCAACTCCGATAGCCTAAAAGAGTCTGCTCCTGTTTGTGAAGTAAACAACTTCACGTAGAAATTCTCAGCCAAATTATGTAAGCCCTCCCTTGTCATAACCCATTGCCCTGTATTATCCTGCAGTGATGTGATAGCTTTACTTTTGCCACGCTGAGCAGAGATGGCATGAAAAAAGGCAGTATTCCTGTCTCCTTTAACCCACCAGAAAACTTTAGAACGTTGACACCAGTAGATGTCATCCAGTTCTTGCAGTTTATCTATTTCTTTAGCAAGGACTATAGCTTCTCTCTTGGAGCTATCTGTGATAGTGCCTTGCTGAAGAAAATCAAGCTGTTGTTGTTTATCTCTGATAGAATTCTTCACATTTCCTAGGCTGGTCCGTTTCCAGTCTAGTAAGTTAAGTCTAGACTGACGGATACCATTCAGAAGCCTTAGACTCGGATCTGTATCAGTGACCGAATCCCATGCCTTTTGAATGACTTCCGAACTTTCTTTATACAGGCACCAGTCTTCCTCAAACCTGAATATAGCTTTGTGTTTGCCTTGCCAATGAACTTGTTCCCCCACGGACAGAATAAGGGGGAGGTGATCCGATGTATAAGTCGAACCATGAAGTAAGGAGAAGTTAGGAAATAAATCCTTCCAGCTATTCGTAGCCAAACCCCTATCTAGCCGTGCCCTTGTTGAATTAGGAGAAATAAAGTTGTTGCACCAGGTATACGGAAAACCAGAATATCCAATATCAAAAAGCCCACAGTCACGAACTACTTGGCGGAAATTTTCCATTTGCCAATTAGGTCGTTGACGACGGTGGGATACATTTTCAGAATTGCATAAAATTTCATTAAAATCCCCTATGAATAAAGTGGGAAGAACAGAAGAAGAACTTAAAAAACGCATAAGGTCCCATGAAAACTTCCTATTACATACTTCGTGATGACCATAGAACCCTATCAATCTCCAAGAGCAGCCGTCCTTAGATATTGTTGACTCGATGTGATGAGTAGAGTAAGAAATAACTTGTACTTCCATGTCTCTTGGCCAAAGCAAAGCTAAGCCTCCTTTGCGCCCTCGTGCATCAACAGTAAAAGCATTCGGCCTCTTAATCTTGTGTTTGATGTGATTCCACTCGTGAGTATGTAACTTAGTTTCCATAAGAAAAACCAAACCAGTTTTATTGTTGCTAATTAGACTGGCAAGTGACCTAACTGCTCGGGGTTGGTTAAGACCCCGGCAGTTCCAAGCTAGTAGATTCATGGCTCTCGGCTGGACTGCCCCGCAGTCTCAGCCGTTGTGTCTTGAGAGAAGGTATCCAATCCATCAGCAGAAAGAGATACATTCTTGATTGGGGAGGCCTTAATCATGTCTCCATTATTAAGCACATGATTAGAGGAGTTATTGTTATCATTTAAGGAGGAGCAAATATTCAGACCAGGAGTCTTTGCGTCAATAATAGAGCATTGAATGCCCTTCTCATTAGATGTATCGCCAGTCAAATACTCATTAAGGTCAATGAATGCCTTACAAAGAATTGACTTAATTGGCTCTTTAAATTTGTAGCCATCATTAGCTTTAATTATGGTCAAGCTGTCATTAGCATCAATGCTAGGACCATCAATTCCTTTAAATTTCAAAGAATTCAATTCCCCTTTATTACTCTCATTAGCATTAATGACCGTTTCAAATCCAGGAGAAAATTTAGGGGATTCCATATCTAACGCTATTTCCTTTTCTCTCTCCAAAAGTGTGGTGGGATCGTCCGGCAGCTGCCATCTCTCCTCCAGCCCCTGGATTGTGGCAATGTATACACGATGCTCCACCCAAGATCTCTCCCGATACGATCTCTCCCGATACTGTGTCTCCATGTTATTAGATGTAGAGACAAGTAAGGGACAATAAAACCACTTGAAGCAAGAATACTGTTTTAAATATTTGAGTGGTGGATGGTGAAGAACAGACAGGAAGAGAGCTCTGTATAGAGCTATCAAAATTAGCCAATTACGGTGGCACAAGATCTGCCCAGAATATTGGAAGATCAATTGCATTGACTCAAACGCCAAGTAAAAATGGCCAAAATTGGGGAGAAGAAACAATGGTAATACCATGTATGGATTATGAAATCCATAGGTTCCCACCAAATCAATTTGATCCGAAATAACAGCCTCCAATTGTGTGTATATCATAAGGTAAAAATGGAAAATCAATAGATTTGAAAGAGAAAATAACACTAGTGTGAAACCTAGCGAGAAAATGACTCTAGAGATAAACTAGAGTACTAAATAATTATATTATGAATGAGAATGTAAATATGTATATCTATATGTTGGAGTACATGTGTACTTTGGACCCTATTTTTAATAATGTATATTTGTATTCAGAGTACATACTCCCTTGCCGATGACTCAATAGCCTAGTGGCATCCGGCCCAACCTTTCATGTAAGAGGTCAAGGGTTCGAACCTTGTTGGAGACATACTTGTCTCATATTATACTCTAACTTTCTATTAGTTAGCAATTTCTGTATTCATGTTTGTAATATCATTGTAGTCACGATTCATCGCTAATTATCAAAAAAAAAAGAGTACATACTCCCTCTGTCTTTGTTTATCTTGGTTTTTTGACTTTTCACGGTCACCAATACACGATTTAGAACGAAAATATCTCTAATTTTACATGCGTAAAAGTTATAAAAAATTTATATTTCAAAAATATAGATTCAAATGAATCTAACAAGATCCGACATGACTATATTGTTTCTAATCTATTAGTGAAAATTCATGGTCAAAGTTTTAAAAGTTTGACTTCAAAAACTTTAAAAGTCAAGATAAAAAAAGATGGAAGGAGTATATACACTAGAGACTAGTTAACACGCAAGCTAGTTAGCACTAGATCCATCTCCATTTACTATAAATAACCCTTAATTACCAATCACTCTTAGGCTTGCAACATACTGTATGATTTTGTTATTATATGTTTAATTTTTTTTAAATGAGATAAGTTTCGAATCTGGGACCTTTTGGTCATTAGCAAGAGTTTTTTCACTAAATAATTAAATTAACTCTTGTTATTAGGCACAGATGCAGTCATGAGCAAGAGGAAGCAAGTGCTCCTCTAGATTTTGGCCTATGAAATTACTATTTTACCCTTAGTCCAAAATTACTATTTTACGCTCTATATGAGAATTACTGCTATACCCTTAATAATCTAAAACATTATTAGTTCAAATTAGATAATATAGCAACATTGACATTGTCTGCCGTCTGTATATTATTGGGCCGTCTTTTCGAACTTTTAAGCCTAAGTGTTACGGGTTAGTTGTTGATTTCCACACTATATCACAATTTTCAACAATGCTAATATTTTGTGTCAAATTCTGATAAAATTTGTTGTTTTGAATAAGTAAGAAAGTTTTATTTTAAATTTATATGCATACATTTTTCAAAAAAACGATTTTATTTGTGACTTGGGTTAATCAATTTGAGTTTTCTTTTTTTGTGTGTGGCACAATTGTAATTTTAAATGATCAAGAAAAATTTTATTGTGGAAATCTATTCATAAATTTGTTAAAGAAAAGGTTTTTCTTTTAATTTGGGTTTGATCAATTTTGAATTGCTTCTAAGACAATAGTCATTCTTATATATATATATATATAATATATATATATATATATATATATATATATAATATATATATATATATATATATATATATATTATATATATATATATATATAATATATATATATATATATAATATATATATATATATATATATATATATATATTATATATATATACACATACTTGGAGTAATGCATCCTGATGAGTACTTAGAAGTTAAGGATTGGTCTAAAGATGTGAAGATTAGTGGTGGGGAAAATTTGAGTAGTATCAAGATTACTGGGTTTTGTAAGGCTAAATTGCCAAAATATATGGTGCCTAAAACAATGATCATTAAGGAGGAGTTGCCTAAGACTTCAACTGGGAAAATTTAGAAAAGATTTTTGTGATTTGGGTTTGAATAAGCAATTGTTGGGTTTGAGTAAGCAATTAATTAGTGTTCATTGAATTTATGAGCCTATTAGTAAGTTAATGTTTTGGCAATAGTGATAGAATTAGAAAAAAGATTCAATTTTATTTATTAAACATGAAATTTTGTGTAGTATAGTTAGTCATATTGATGTTATATTTTATTTAATTTTAGCTTATTCATAATATCTTTTTGATGTAGAATTATGAGGATATTGAAGAGGTATTTGAAAAGTCAATATTATGTGTTAAATGAAGCTATCATATAAAGGTTTCAAAACATGATAAATTAAGTGTCGTAGTCAATTATAATTTGACTTTTTTAGTATTCGCCGTGTGATACTTTTCTGTATTGACTTTTAATTTTTTAATAGTTCTACATTTTAACAATTATACTATCTCTTACATTATTTTCTACGTCCGACTCTTCTTGTTATTATACGTTAGTTCATCCTAAAATCATTTGTTTTTATAGTCGTACTTAGTAAAATCTTCAGTGCTAATGGGTGGATATTTCTCATACTTAATAAGAGTATAATATTATATCTAACTAACTAATTATTGCTTAATTTAATTTGTTTCATGCATACTCTGATATCATCAAATAAGACTGATCGTGGCATTGAAAGTTATTATCTTACCAAAATAAATATCATAAATTTTTTAATAGGAGATAATCTATGTGGTTAACCGTTTTATTATCTTATCCTCCACTACTTTAGGACTATTACATATTATGATGTTTTATATGAAACCTCATTGGTTTATGTTCATTTGACATATGTCATCTATTTATTGAAGGGTTAATGGCAGGGATGATCATCTATGTTTGTCAAATGTTTTAGTCGATCACCTATGATTTAAAATGTTCCAGTCGATCACCTATGTTTTAAATTGTATTCCACTTGGTCACTCCGTTAAAATTTCCGTCTAACTTCAGTTAGGTTGGTCACGTGGTTGTCACATGACAATTAAGGAAGGGTATTTTAGTCAATCATCCTAACCTCACAATTGGCTGAAACTTTCTTGTCGGGAAATTAGAGAATGATTATTTCATTTTTATCCTTAAAATACATTTGGTAAATGACCGAAATACCCTTAATGCAATTCACGTGTTAGTCGCATGCAAAAACTTATCGGTGGAGTTACAGATTGGGTGATCGACTGGAATGTTTTAAAACATAGGTGATCGATTGGAACGGTTTAAATCATAGGTAATCGACTGGTATCATTTGACAAACATAGGTGATCATCCATGCCATTAACCCTTTATTGAATAACTTTACTTATTTATTTTTTCTTACCTTATAACTTGATTGCCATTTTTAGCAACAATCTAATAATACTTTTTTTTTGTAAAATTATCATCAACACTAAGTTTTGTTAGACTATTAAGGATAATAAACGATTCAAAAAGCAACTGCTTGTTCCACATCATAATATTCTCTTATAACATCATTAATTATCAGAATTATCTTTTCTACTCTTCAATAGACGAAGTCACGAAGATCCAAGAAACAATTCAACATATTTTTGATATTTATACGGAGCATAGATATTGAACCCCAATCTTTACATTTAGTCACTGCCCTTGATATCACCCTATTTTATTAAGTTTCTATTATTGTGGGTCTATCCTCAGGGTATGCCCTAGGTATGTTATACTCCCTCCGTCCCTAAAAGATTATCATATTTTGACTTTTGCTAGTCAAACATTATAAAATTTGATCATGAATTCCCATTAAACGATAAGAAATAATATAGTCTTGTGAGACATTGTTAGATTCGTCTTAATATATATTTTTGAAATATTAACTTTTTATCATTTTTTCACATGTAGAATGATAGATATTTATGTTTTAAATCGTGTTTTGTTGACCACTAAAAGTCAAAATGTGACAATCTTTTAGGGACGGAGGGAGTATTATTTTTGAGTTCTATATATTCCACTTTTACCTTGGTAACAAAAAAATCAATCCTTAATGACATTGTAACAGCCCGCCTCAAGTTTGTTTTTCAAAGGTTATGACCGCCATCAACATGAAGATCGAAGTCATCATACGAGGGAGAGAAAATTGTTAAAATGGTCCCAGTAAATATATGCAATACACCTAATTATTGATGCACCGAAACGGGACTCAAAAAATGGTCTCCAATATTGGTACAAAAGATGCGTTTTAGTCCCTAAACGTTATTTTTAACGGAAAAACATAATTCTGGGGCAACGACACCGTCATCACACTAATATACGATTTTATGTAATATTGGGGCCAAATTCGAAAATTAAACAGTTAATATCTTTTACCAAACAACTTATTGAGTCATTTTAACACATTAAACAGATCAAACACATCTCCCACTCTCTCTTTCTGAGAAACCGAGGAAGAAGAGACGCTAACAATCATCTCACCATCTTCTCCATTACTAAAAAGCTTGGAAAAAGTGAAGAAAACTGATGACGGTTATGCGATTTGTTTAATCTTTGTATGTCGGTTGTGTATATTTTCAATTAAGGGTTCTGAGTTTAAGGTTTGACTTTTTCCTAATCTGATTTAGGGTTTTTGATATTGTCAAAATCAATTAAGGGTTTCAATAATTACCCTAACTAATTGCCCTAATGTTGTTGCAATTTTTTAGATCTAATTTTGTTCGGGATCCCGTATCTGGATTTGAAGTTGCATCTTTGGCTTTGGCTTCCATTCTGTCTTATGTAGAATTGCTTCATTTTTAATGTATTTACAACCTCATTTTCCGAAATTATGTAATGTATTTACAACCCCATTTTTTGGAATTGAATATTGTTAAAATTCGAATTAAAATGCAAATACGAATTCAAATACCATATATTGAATCGAATAAATATAAATATCGAACCGAAAACGAATCGAATATTAATACGCATCAAAACGAAGAACAAATATTGATATTTTTTTTAATATATTCGCGAATATCGCACAAAAGATTGTAACATTCGAATTTGTATTCGAAATTAATACGAATCTTAACTCAAATTCGATTTCATTGTGAATAGAGTACGAATAGCAATGCGTCGAATTCGAGTCCGAAGTGATAGATTTTCAGTTTTGGCCCCAACTTTACTTATAATCGCATTTTAGGGTGTTAACTGTGATAAAACTTTGTTTTTGCACCAAAATCATGTTTTTTCGTCAAAAACGAACGCTTAGAGACTAAAATGCACCTTTTGTACCAATATATGAGACCATTCTCGCAGACCCAATATTAACAGGGACTAAACTGCAACTTGTACATATTTACTGGGACCATTTTGACAATTTTCTCTATGAGGGATGACAAAATAAGACTTCATTGGTAATAATAAGAAAATACATGTCCATCTTGGTGAACTAGACGTCTCCATATATTACGTCAGAAGGTCACAGAACACTTACAATGCGTAAAATCGTCATATGCTTCTTTTATATTTTTACTCTGCGCAACTTGACCATCATGAACTTGAAACAATATCCAAATACGAGGACTATATAAAAGACTGTTAACCATTCCTAGCCAACAACGTCTCACCGAACCTTAATCATCTTTAGCAACAATAATTGCAACTCTACTTCAATCTAACTTTCGAAACCTAACAAAAAAAGCTTTCCAATACGAAAAAGTAGTCATGTGGCAAAGCTGTGCAAGACCACCCACAATGGAGGTGTTTAAAAAAAAATTCAACAGTTGAAAGCTTGCAATGAATGGATGAAAAATGTTTTGAAAAAATTGAGTGTTGAATGGTTTCAACATGTTGAAACTCGGCTCCAACAGTGAAATGAGGTTAGATCGAGGCCATAAACAAGTGAATTGGTTTGGAGAGTGGGCTAAGACTGCCACGTGGAGGGTCGTTGTAAATTTTTATTTTTTTAAATCCCATTTCAATTGTAATTTTATACCAAATTATTAGTTTTTTAATAATAAATTATACCAAAATTTATAGTATTTTTATATGAAATAAATTATACCAAAATTTATAGTATTAAACAAGGTAATTGTAGAGAGTAAAAGTTGGGTAGTTGTTGAATTATTAGTTGGAACAAAACGACGTGGAGTGTTGGAAAATGAAAAATAAAGGTGTTGAAATAGTTTTGATTGTACATGGCCTAATACCATCTCCACCAACAAAACAAATCTTAGCACCCTCTCTCATGTCACATCAGAGTAACACCCTATTTAACAATTCAATGCCTACAAACTCCACGACAACAAGACAATTCACCATTTTAACATTTTCTTTCATCCACATCACCCAATCATATGTGATACCATAATTATTCATTTTCATTCTTCATTACATGTATATGATATAACTAATTCTATAATTACTATTATTTATAATATATTTATAATTATAAGTATTATAAATATTAATATTTGTAACTATAGATATTAATATTTATAATTATATCTATTAAAATTTATTTTAAAAGTGAATAATATATATTAAAATGATTTAAAATAGAAAGTAAAATCTCAAAAAAAAATTACTATCCAAATGACATAAGATTACCTCTATTTATAGAGTTTGGAAAATAATAAATATTGATGAAAAAAATTAAAATAATATTAATTGTTGACTTACAAAGCTATTTAAAAATCAAATGGATCTAAAATTCCAAATGATTTATTGTAAGGAAAAAGTTACCGGACATCACTAATGTTTGATTTATTTACCACATTTACCACTGACCTTCATTTTCGATCTAAATGCATCCCTCATGGTATTAGACAGTACACCCTATCTATTTTCAACCAAGTTTGATGAAATCTCTATTTTAAATACAAAAGTATTAAAAATAATTTAGTCTGGACACATAATTAAAATACTAACTATCTAGACTTTTTTTTTCTACCCCATAATCTTATTATTCATAAAAGCCGCTGGATTCATCATAAATGCTCTTATTAAACCGACATTGTCGTAGCTATGCTCAAATTGCCTACGAATGATGTAATTTGTTTGTTCTTTCTCAAATAATTTTGTTGTCAAAATTTGACATGCATTCCCAAAATATTAATTAAAGTGAAATAGAGGAAGTAATAAAAGGCTTGGTTCAATATTTCATTTTTTAAAAGAATCTACAGAGGTTGCGGTGGGGCGATAGGGGTGATCGAGGGGATGGAGAATAGAAGAGGCTCAATTTATGAAAAATCACGGTGCGTTTGGATTAGGGTGAATCTAGGTGAGGGTAGGGGCATGTAGGCGAATATAAGTGAATCTAGGTGAAATGATTATAATTCCTATTTGGATACAATAACCATTCATCAATAGGTAAAACAATATACTCTCTCCAATTCAAATTACATGTTTTTTTTCGTGTCTAACTTTAATTAGCAATAACTAATTTGTTAGATTATAAAAAGTTATAATAGTTTACTTTATGAAAATACTCTTAAATATAAATTAATCGATATTAAATATATTTTTTTGGACTAAAAACTAATAAATAATTGATAGTCAAAGTTGGGCACGCAAAAACGAAAATGCCAATTAATTTGAAATGGAGGGAGTAATTAATAACCTGAAAAATAATATACTGACATTTATATCCTTCGCTCTATTTCTACGCAAAACATTTTGTTTGTTGTTTGCAAATTATTATTAGAATAAGAACATTAGCAAAACATAAATATTTCTAACAATAAAAAACAAAAGTAACACAATTTTTCGTGTAATGGAGACTCCACGTAAAAATTAGTACAACTCAAGTGGTTAGATTCGCATGATCTTTATACTACCTCAACTCAACAATGCGATGAAAAGATACCACCGTTAGGAAATTGAAACATAATAAGCATAAATCAACTAATCAATGCACTCACAAATTGAAATTGTAAAGAAGAAAAAAATGGTTTTTGTATTACCTCATCAATGTCGAGCAAGAATGAAAGACCAGAGTAGTAGTACGCAACACAACAATGAAAATAGTTACGCAATACAACAATGAAAAGAGGCGGTAATTTATTTATAATAACGAGTGAGGTATATTTTTCAGGAGGAAATTATGAACAACGAGGAAGGGTATGTTTTTTGGAGGCAAATAATATTGATGGAGACAAATATTATTGATGAGTATTTTAGTCTGATATAATAATTAAAAAAATTAATCCATTAATCTAGCATTACCCACCGATTTGGTGGTTAATAATTTGAGGGGGAATGAGCATAAATGTGTTAACCTACATTAATCTAGATTCACTTACATTAATCTTAAAAATTTACTAATTTTTGTTCCAAATAGGGTGAATGACACATTTCACCTAGATTCACCTAAGTTCATCTAATACAAACGGAACATAAGACTATGGGGTAAAAATATGAAAGAAATCTACATAATTACTAATTTAAATATGTGTCTGGACTAAATTACCCTTGATATTTTTGTACTTAAATATATATTGTTACAAAATTGGTCAAAAATAAACGGATTACACTGTCTAAGAATATGAGTGATGTATTTGAATCGAAAATAAATATTAATGATAAATAAATAAAATATTAGTGATATCGGATACTTTTGCCCTTTATTTGTTGAAGTGATTTAAAATGAAAAAGGGGGAGGGGGCTGTCATACTCGGACCCACAAGATGATGAGAAAAGGTTGTACCATATTCTCATTGGTCAATTTATTTTGTTGTTTATGTTTTTATATTTAGTGGGCCCCACCTAGCAAAGATTTGCAAATTTCACAATATTATTGAAATACCTTGTTGCTGCGGGCTGCGGCTGGTCTAAATACGAATGCCACGAGTGGCAACTAATCATATAATAGTACACGAGTGCAAAAGTAATGTATATGTATCCATGAATACTCAACAATATAATATGGATATGTGAGCTTAAATAACCTCCAAAAGTACTCGTGACAACTAAAAGAGCGAATGACTTCATTAACTGCTAATATGTTATTAAAAAATTTCAGTCGATCATTCTAGTACAACTTTGCATACATTTGATTACTAATGTTGAGTATTATGTATATTTTGGGTCACTCGTAAGGCTTTTATGTAGAACCCACGAATTTTTAACATTTTGAGCATTTTGTAAGGGGTATTTTTGTCTTTCCCTAATAAATTTGTCATTAAACTCAACTAAAACTCACTTTTCAACTATGTGCTCATTATATTCAACTACACTCATGATTCCATGTTGAAGTTGGCGCATTTTTGTTTTCATCATAGTTTCGTCTATGAGGGTGAGGTTGGCAGGGAGTAGGAGGTAAGTGGTGAAGGGTGTGAGTGAACGCAAAAGGTTCGATTCGGCTCCCAATATTTGGTTCGAAAAAAGTTAGGCTCGAGGCTTGGTGCGCATCGGCAAACATCAAATCAAAGGGTAAAATTGAAGGTTCAGTTCGTCGGATCAAACAGTTCGATTTAGTTTTGCTCGCATATTAATACATGACTTTACCTTACTTATATATTAAAGTCCACAATCGAAAGTACTAAGCGTAACTTAAATCATCAAAATCAATTCCACTTCACATCTATTCATCTCCTACTCATCCTGATCCGCTCGAATGTCAAATTGCATCGAACTTTTTGAGAACCAAACCGAACTTGTTCCTAAGTTCGCAAATAATTCGGTCCGATTCGCATATTTTAGATCAAGTCAAACGTAAGGTTCGGTACGGTTCGCATGTTACAAACTGAACCGAACGTAAGGTTCAAATCCTTGCAGACCGAACTCAAATGTAGTTACGTTCGGTATAGTTCTGTTCGTTTACAGCCTAGTGGCGGTGATTAGGGTTGTTTGAATTTTTCTTGTTAAGTGTATTTTAAGCATTATTTCCTAGAAGCATTTAATTTGCCTAATTTTGTAAAGTTGCAAATCATTTCGCATTTGTATTAATTAATTTTGATAAACTTCCCACAAGATAATATCAAGCATTTAGTTTAATTGTATTTGATTTGGAAATATCACGTGAAAACCAAAAAATATTCTTTTTTAAGAGTACTAGAAAGAATAAGTCACATTCTATGCAAGACTCTTCTGTCAAAAAGAATATTGTGGAAGATATACAGTCTTATTAAATATTTCGTATCTAATTGAATACGATTGAAATACTAAATTTTGTTCAATAAAATAGCACATTGTTTTTAACCATTTAAAATATGGGTGCAATTGTGTAATAAAAAATGACTTTGAGATACACATAGAACAAATCTTTGAGATGCATTTTTATCCAACATAAACATCTAAGAAGAGATTGGGATGATGACTATTTTTGTAAAAATTATAAATTATTATTTTTAAGTTGTGAACACAAATATAATTAAATTCGTCTTAAAAAGATAAGAAAGTTTTTTCAGACACTAAAAATGTTATATTATTATCTTTTCAAATATTGTAAAAAAAAAGTAAACTATAAATATTGTAAAAATAAATAAATATAGGACTTTTAGACACTAAAAACATATAAGCAAAAAAAGGATCGTTTGAAAGAGAAAATGTTACATGTTAGATATTAAAAAAATAATTGACAATAGATGTGTTTTAAATTGAAAATGTGATAGCTAAAAGTAAAGTACATTATTTAAAACTAAATCTAATTAACACTAAAATATATATTCGATCTAAAACTACATTTATAATATTAAAATGTAAATCATATAAGTACAATTTGGTGATTACATTTGGAGTTGTCGGTTTGCTTGATGACTTGATGTTTACACAATATTAGTGTAGCTCTGTATTTGCTTAAATTTAGATTGTTAAAAATAAAAAGAAGCTAAAGAGATATGAACTCTAGACATCCAATGTAAAAGGTGCACTTTTTTCATTAGGATAGAACAACTTTTTGTTCAACTTGTATATACATATAATGTATATACATGTTTTTCAAAAATTGGGGCATTAAAATTCTCGGACCCTGGACGGTCGCCAACCTGGCACAGCCTCAGGGTCGGCCCTGGGTATTTCTTTTGATTGTCTGGTTGGTTTCATTCACTATTGGAAAAAATGATTTCGAGGCACTTCAAATTTTGCTTAAAGGACACATAAACACGCCCTCCCAGGACACCCTCCAAATAATTTAAGTTAGAGGGCATTTCCGTGAAGCGCTCTTTTAGTACTTAGAGGTAAGCCTCCTCTACGTAAGCGTCCTCTATGCACGTTTTTGTAGTAGTGCTTGATATTTCTTACGTGTTTTATATCGAGTAAGTTGTCGAAATGGTCTCATAAAGTAAGACATTCCACAGTTACAAATTAGTCCCTGAAATTGGTTAAAGTTGTTATTTAGTCCAAAAACTGACAGAGCCATTAGAACTTGACGAAACCTTTAGTGAAAATTAATTGCACAAATATCGTGAAATTTGATGGCTTCATCAATTCTTGGACTAAATTGTAATTTTTGTCCAATTTCGAGGCATAATTTGCAAACTATTAAACTTTCGTTGACCAAATAACAACCTTGAACCACTTTTGAGGACCATATCGACAATTTCCAAAATTCTAAAACTAGCATCCTAGGACTATAGCAAAACAACCTGACCAGTGACCAGATATAAATGAAATTTAATGACGTTCCATTATTAGGTTTTATCATAATAGAAATGGATTATTTTTAGGTCATTTATAATCTTTGATATTTAATTAATCAAGCTCTTTTAAAAAAATACTCATTGTGGAGGGAAAAAAGCTAAGGTAAGTGCTAGATGAAGTAGATTATCTTGGGTCACAAATGAATTTTAAATTATATTTGTACCTACCAAATTGTAAAGTACCTTATGATAATGACCAACAAATTTGAATTGCTTGAAGTAGTCAGCCATATATAAATGCTATAGGCTACCAAGAGAACATAACATATATGCAAATTCTCTTATCATGGGAAGTAGAAACAATATACAAGCAGAAAATTTGGAATGGAGGGTGACCATGCCTGATGGAACATCTACTGAAGTACCAAAGACGACGAATAAGGGACGAATAGGACGAATTTGTGGCGTTATAGGTGGAAGTAACATTTTTATGAAAATATGGAATTTTGTGAGTAAGGCTTGGCAGATTGGAGTTAATGAACCTAAGAAGTTCATTCATGGCTTCAAAGTTGGCATCGCTTTGTGCTTCGTATCTGTGTTTTATTACATGAGGCCGTTGTATGATGGCGTGGGAGGAGGAAATGCTATATGGGCTGTTATGACTGTTGTCGTCGTGTTTGACTACACCGTAGGTAAATTTCAGTCATTTTTATGGATACTAAGAATAAAACAGAACAAAACAATGATGATAAGGTTAATATTACTGTTGCAGTACTAATATATATATGGACAACTAAATTTGCAGGTTCGACGTTATACAAATGTGGTAACAGAGTTCTCGCAACTACATTAGCTGGATTACTAGGGATTGGTACTCACTGGATTGCAAGTCATTCAGGCGAAAGATTAAAACCTATTATTTTACAGGGCGCGGTTTTCATCTTAGGTAATGAAGATATTTCCATTTGGAAATGATAATAAGATAAACATACACCTCGTATCAAACCATGCATAAAACTTATATACTTTGTTCTCTTATTGCAGCCTCAGCAACAACATTTTCAAGATTCATTCCATCTGTGAAAAAAAGATTCGACTATGGAGCCATGATCTTCATCCTCACATTCAGTTTGGTTGCAGTTTCTGGCTATCGTGTGGACGAACTGTTGCAATTGGCTAACCAAAGAATGTCTACAATCGCTATAGGGACAGCTCTTTGCATTTTTGTTAGCATACTTATTTGTCCCGTTTGGGCTGGCTCGGAGCTTCACAGTCTTACCACTAAAAATATGTTAAAGCTCGCTGATTCCATCGATGGTACTTCAAGAGATCCTGTCATATTACTAAATTAGCCATGAATAAGTTCATTGTTCTTTGCTAACGAAAGAAAAAATAATTGCAGGGTGCATCGAAGAGTATTTCAACAGTGGAGACGATGAGAAATCAGCAAGCAAGAAAGCGGTAGGATTTAGATGTGTGCTTAATTCAAAAGCCTCAGAAGAAGCAATGGTATCAATATGATTTATTTCTGTTTCAGTCATTCAATTTCGATACTATACTGTGTTCCTTGTATTATTTGATCAGATTATGACAGATTTTTGGGATTATGCAGGCAAATTTTGCAAGTTGGGAGCCCGCCCATGGAAACTTCTGTTTCGGCCATCCATGGAAACGATACTTAAAGGTTGGAGCATCAATGCGCAGTTGTGCTTATTGCATCGAGACTTTGCATTGCACCATCAACACAGTTGCTAATACTGAGGTAATAGCCTTATACTTTTCCTGTCTTACATTGTAACTTTTGATATTGTCACATTTGTTTTAACTTCAATCGTAATAAGCATTTAAACGAATGCATATTGTCAAATCTTAACAGACGCGTCTGAAACATGGAAATATTGATACACGAGTGTTTACTAATCATGCAGATACCTGATATCTTAAAGAATCATCTCAGTGGTGCATGCACTAAGTTAGGCTCTTGTTCTGCAAAGGTGGTAAAAGAGTTGGCAAACACGATAGATGCGATGACAATAACATCGACATCCAAGATAGATCTACTAATCGAAGACATGAATGAAGCAGTTCAAGAACTTCAAGATTCACTAAAAACTCTTCCAAATTCATCAACAATTTCAGCAGAAAATGAGAAGGCTGATCAATCTACAACAAATACACAACCCGTACAGCTCATGCAGATTGTTCCTTTACTTACAACTACATCGTTGCTAATTGAAATCGCAGCAAGAACTGAAAACCTCGTCGAGGATGTGAAAATTTTGGCAAAGAAAGCGAAATTCAAACAAGAAAGTGAGAAGAACAACTCTAAGCAAAATAATCGTCAAGTCCAGGCTCATATCGAAGAAAATCAAGATAATGTAACTGTGAAGACTTCTCAACAGGTCTGAGTATGCATGAATATCTTCTAATGTTTCGATGATTATGTGAATTTGTGTACAGAACAAGATGTTCTGCTTTTAACATATAATTTGTTATCCCGAAACTATGAAATGAATGATTCTTCATGATAATTAGATTATATTTCTCTCACATTACAAATCCTGGAATATTTATCGCATTCAAAGAGCACACTAATATGTAATTATCATGGAAGAGCATAACATACAGTGTCACAACTCACGAAAAGTGTAACAAATGATCTAAACTCTGTATTGTCCCAGATGGAAATTCATTTTACGCGGAAAATGATGGTAACGACAACTTCTCGTCAACATTCTGCCTCACCTTCACAATGGCTGCTCTACTAAGTTTCTGCATCCTTTTCGCCCCCGAGAACATGTCAACTCATCATAAATCCTCTGAAACTCATGGAACACTTCCTCCAAAACCGCGACGCCATTCTTATCAATTATCAGCTTCATTAGCACCACCAGATGCTTATGAAACTCCCCCATTACTGCCACCTGCTTTAGTGTCTCCCCTTTCTCTTTTTCTTCCACATCACTTGATCTCATAATGGCTCTTACCTAGATTTAAGGTAAAATATAGTAAAATTTAATAGAGGCAAACCAAATATTTTTTTAATAAATATATGTTGAAATTCTATCTTTTAGTAGCATACATTTTTCTCAAGTGCTGATGAGAAGTTCGATTATATATCTGTTTCACACCCTGCACTATTTGATCAGACATGTTCCAAAATGACCTTGTTATTTCCGTTATGATGATTGATGACAATTAAGTTTGACTTCTGTTGATAAATTGATAAGGGTAAAATTGTCCAGGACTCAACTTTGGAGCAGTTTTTTGATTTAACAAATATTGTGAGGGCAATATTTTTGTTTCAATGTTACTTAAAATAATATACTACAATAGTATTAAATTAAATGACAAACAAAAAGAAAAGAACAAAAGAGTTAATATTTGAATATAAAGTAAAAGTTTGCACCAAAGCCAATTTCATCCTTGTCAATTTGTCAACAAAAGTCGAACTTAAGGTCCAACGAAATAGAAATATCAAGTGGGACAATTTTAGAAATATGAATGATCGAAAAGGTCATTTTAAAACGTGTTCTGAAACATGTACGATGAAACGGATGAGTGCCCTTATGCCTCCCATAATTAGACCACTCCTCACCTGTTTCTGATTCAACAACCTCGAAAATCTTCTAACATCTTTCTCGATTGGTCCCAGGATGTTATTACAACGAGCCACATCCAAAAGTGCAGCAGCATAGCCACTTGCAGCTTTGTTGTGAAATTTTTGTTCTTGTTTTCTTGGTGTACAACTACTTAATCTTCTATGGGCAAGAGGCCTAATTGGCTGTCCCAAAATGGTTGTCGAGTTTCGCCTTTCTGATGTGGAACATGTATGAGTGAGTTGAGTGGATGGAGTTTTGATTCTGAGATAAGAGAATGAATCTCTGGATGTTGAATGGAGGGTAGGGAGAGGGAATGCAGATACAGAGCTTGAGAGTGTATCCATTAGAGAAGAAGAGAAAATGAAGGAAATTATAATTGAAGGTGTTTGGTGGAATTGTTTGAATTTTCATGGAGTGAAAGAGACTAAGAGGGAGAAGATAGGATTTGCATGGAGCCAATGTCTCCGAATAAACCCGTGACTTTAGCCTAATGGTTATCAATCCAGCCTCTATAATTGGAGATTCTGGGTTCGAGTACTGACAAGACATTTTAATAAAGATCGATGCCTAAATTTGATGTCTCTCCCCCGTTGTAGTTTAAATTTCCCGCTCCTCGATAGTATATGATTTATTTTCAGTATGATATCTTTTGAAAAAAAAATGTCTCCAAATGATTTGGGATCTTTTTGTAGTGAAATTTGGAAGAATACCTTTCTCCCAAATATTTTAGTTTTTGGGTTAATTGGCAACGATCATCTATGCTTGTTGAATGTTATCAGTCATTACTTGTGTTTTAAAGTGTTTCATTCCATCACCTATGTTTCAAAATGAATCTCACTTGGTCGTTCCGTGAATATTTCCGTCGAACCTCGTTAAGTTGGTCACGTGCTTGGCACATAACATTTAGGAAAGGGTATTTTAGTAATTTCACACCCTACTACGTTTACAATGCATCACCTATGTTTGCTAAATGACACTAGCGAATAAGAAAGTAATATAATGGTATAGTGAATAGAAATGGTATAATCATGTCGGGTCTTGTTAGATCGATTTTAATATATATATATAGTTATAATTGTAAGCGTGTAGAATTATAGTTATTTACATTTTAAATCGTCTCTCAATGAACGTAAAAGTCAAATGAGCCTTAAATTTAAGGATGGAGGAAGTACTTTATTTTAGCGCAAACTTATCCATGTTAATATTAATTATTAAATAATTTTATAAAAATAGTACTCCCTCCGTCCCTAAAAGATTGTCACATTTTGACTTTTGTTAATCAAACATTATAAAATTTGATCATGAATTCCCGTTAAACGATAAGAAATAATATAGTCTTGTGGGACCTTGTTAGATCCGTCTCAATATATATTTTTGAAATATTAACTTTTTATAACTTTTTCGCATGTAGAATAATAGATATTTATGTTTTAAAACGTGTTTTGTTGACTACCAAAAGTCAAAATGTGACAATCTTTTAGGGACGGAGGGAGTAATAATATAAAAGAAATGACTCATTGTAATGTAATCCATCTTGTTAATATTAATTAAGAAAAACAGAAATAATATCAAAAAATGACTCATTGTATGTAATCCACCAAAGTGTACTGTGGTCTTATCTTTGGGGTATCCATAAGACATTATCTCTCCCTGAAAGCATGGCAACCACACTCAGCCTCCTCAAGCTTCCAAACCTTCAACCAAAACATCAAGAAACCAAGCCCAAACTCTCCATCTCAATTGACCCAAAACTCCCACAAAAGCTACTAACTGATACCTTCAAGAATCTTCATGTCTCGATTTCGAACACCCAATTCAAAATATCTAGATCCGCCCCTCCAGCTGCTCTCACAGCAGCCACATTCTGGCTGTTCCTCGATAATAAGGAGGCGCTTGCAGCTGGTGGGGAGTTTGGAATATTGGAAGGGAGATCATTTGCTTTGGTTCACCCCATAGTGATGGGTGGTCTGTTTGTGTACACTTTGTATGCTGGTTATTTGGGTTGGCAATGGCGGAGGGTAAGAACATTGCAAGACGAAATCGCGGCGCTCAAGAAGGAAGTCAAGCCTGTTCTTGTTACCCCTGATGGGATTCCTCCCTCGGAACCACCAAAACCTTCCCCTGTTGAGATCAAAATCCAGCAGCTTAGTGAGGTAATTGTCGAAATTGTGCACGTGGGTGATGGTTGCACTTTCGTTATAAAGACTGCGCAAATGTTCCCTGTAGTCATGTATCGTGTGAGCAGATGCAGACAAAAGTGCAACAGTCACGATTTAACGAGACCATTTTGACAATTATCTCTGATATTAATGCATAAACCATATTCCTTTAATAAATTATTGTTAGCCTCTCGTAGATTTTTCTATTTTTTCTTATTCATATAATATTGAGTTATTTTAATTAGCCAACTGTTTGATATGTTTCGTATTGAGTGAATCGTACATGATGCAACACAATGGTATATGGTGTCTTCTAACATTCTGCATAATTCGGAAATTGAAGATGGATTATAACTTATACCTACTAGTCATGTGGGCATAGTCGATGCTTGTGCATTTATTATTATGTCCGGAAGTTAAATTTACAGTGTTATTTACTGAATTAGGAGAGGAAGGAGTTGCTTAAAGGGTCATACAGAGACAAACACTTCAATGCAGGATCGATTCTGCTGGCATTTGGAGTGTTAGAGGCAGTAGGCGGAGGAGTCAACACATGGTTCAGAACGGGGAAACTATTTCCGGGACCCCATTTATTTGCCGGGGCAGGTACTGGCTTTTTGTTCTGAGTCGATCTCTTGTCAAAACCAATCTGTCGAATGAAAGTAGCTCATGAACGCATAAAGACACTCGTTAACTTATTTTTCCATGTGGGAGAAGTCTCTCTGATAACACTCGTTGATCCTGTATGTTCTTAGACGATTTTAAACTACGTCTGCAAGAAATGCACTTTCCCTAGACTTCTGTATAGACAGAGCCCCCTGAATCTAGAGCTCCCGGTCGTTCTAACCCAGGTCTTGTTCGAACAGGTATTACAGTTCTGTGGGCTGCAGCAGCTGCACTTGTACCTGCAATGCAGAAGGGGAACGAAACCGCTAGAAGTTTACATATTGCCCTCAATGCCTTGAATGTTGTCCTCTTCATTTGGCAGATCCCTACCGGATTCGACATTGTTTTAAAAGTTTTCGAGTTCACCAAGTGGCCTTGATCAAGAGTCATCTTAGTGTTGTGATCTACAACTGTTCTTAGCTTTGATTTTATGATACCACACTTATATATGTAAAAATATAATATAACTAATATGCATATTCTAATTACTTAATGAACACACGATCATCAAAGCGGAAGAACTAAAAATCAATTTTATGGATCCCAAGCCATTGCTTAATAAAGTATGATATTTGCCTTGAATACCTTCACCATATTTCTGCTACAATATTGGCGTAGGTTTCAAACACTCCTTCTCACTATAGAATGTGTAGTTTTCGAGATTGGATTCGTTGACCTCTAAAATTATGAATCTCATATACTTATAGTAGTCTAGCCATCATTGAATATTTTTAATGGTTTGTTTAAACTTTGCTAATTTAATGTTTCTTCAAACTTTGGTAATTGTAATTCAATCTTTATTCAGGATTGCTTTAGAACTTGTCATGCAAAAGGAATTACTTTTGACCTCTAAGACTCTTCAAATATGTCAAAAACACGATATTCAAACTATTGGACACAGTAAAAAATATTAGAGATGAATTTCAACATGATTTGAACTTCAAAAGCAAACAAACAATATAATCATCATTTCACCAAATTGTATTAATAATTATTTTTAAAATTTCGAACAATTATTAATTTATGATTTTCATAGGACTTATATTATAAAAGGATTTTGTGAAAAAATTATTCCCTTATTATCTTATCTATATTTGTAATTTTTAAAGGGCAAACGATTGGGTTAATCACTTATGTTTGGATAGGGGTTCCGGTTGACCAGGTATGTTTTAAAAGTTTCCGGTTGATCACTTATGTTATCTAAATCGATCTCAGTTGATACTTTAGACATAAAATTTGTTAATTATCACATAATCACGTCACGTGACTTGCACATGTTATTTTCTAATGGCAATTTAGTCATTTCAAGGCTTTTTCGATTTTTTTTTTCAAAAAAAATCTAGAATATAAGTGAGACCGATTTGGAAATATAAGTGATTAACAAGGATTGTTTGAAACATAAGTGATAAACCGGGACCCTAACCTAAACATAAGTAGTATATATAAATAAATATGCACCACCAAGTTTGAACTTAAAAATAAAATGTATAAACTAATTGTTGTAAAATAATGCATACGAATAATTTTTATGCTTGTTATTTGTGCAAGTTCTTTATATATTACCTATTATGCTAAAAGAATAAAAATATTACCATATAAGTCTCAAATAAAAGTTGATTATCAAATGAATTAAGTTAAGTTTACAATTAATGATTATTATTTATGTTATTCAAAGCATAATTACTAAAATTTAAATTCAATTATTAAGTTAAATAGTTACAATGTTACATAACTTAGACATTATATTATTAGGATTAGTCAATATTATTTACTTTTAACCAGATCTGTTGTGATGGTTTTCTTATATTCTAAAGGGAAGTTATGTTCGGGTTGGGGTCCCGGTTGATCACTTATGCTTCAAATGATCCTTGTTGATCACTTATATTTCTAAATCGGTCTCACTTATATTTGCGATTTTATTTTGGAAAAAATCGAAAAACAAAGACTTGAAATTACTAAATTGCCCCTGAAAAACATGATTATGTGATAATTAACAGATTGTAGGTCTAAAATATCAACTGAGATCGATTTAGATAACGTAAGTGATCAACAGAAAATTTTTAAAACATATGTGATCAACCGGGACCTTTACCCAAAGATAAGGATCACCCTGTCATTTGCCCTTTTTTAAACCGGCCAAAGTATTAATTTAAGGAGTTCATTTATTTAGCAACTACTCCTCTGTTCTTTTTTATTTGTCTTTCTAGCCATTTGCACATAGACTAAGGACAATAAAAAGTAGTCAAAAAGTATATTGGAATTATAAAATGACAATCAATTGAAACCCTATAATTGGTTGGTTGATAACTTCATAATAAAAAAGCACATTGAATATATAAATTTTCAAATAATTTTGCTAGAAAGATAAATATTTAGAAACGAAAAATTAGAGGTAGAAAGACAAACAAAATAGAATCGAAGGATATTAATTATTGAAGTATATAATTTACTCCGTCCATTGTGTTCAAAATACTTATCGCTTTGGTGTATAAAATTATACGTTTACATTGTAAAATGTATGTTATGACATTTTCTTAATCAACTTATCAAACAATCAGTGATATTGTTCGAAATAGAATATATGGTTCGACAAAAAAAATATAGTTCGAAATAGCTATCTTTCTATATTTTAAATGTACTTTTTTTTTTCAATTTATGTGCAAAGTTTGACTAAAATAAAAGTAAGAGGACCCATCAGACAAATCGCCTTAAATACCAAATTAGTAGTACTCTGTAATAATTTACTATCCTCATTCCAACCACCAAAGAAATATACCAGTCGCACACCCCCCCCCCCCCACCCAGCCCCTCACAGTTGACAGTTTAGTGCACAAGATGTCTTCAGAAACCAAAGTATTCACCTTTCAGGAAGTCGTTGACCACAACAAGAAACATGATTGTTGGCTTGTGATCGATGGAAAGGTCAGCTGCAATTCTTGATTACTTCTATGTCCAAAATTACCATTTTGATGTTGATTTGGTTATTTATTTAGATATCTTCATGTTGGTATTCAAGATCTGTTGCTTCCTTTGCTATGTTGCTTTGATTTGTCTTTTTACTTGATATTTAATGATTTGCTCCATAAAGATAGACTCATGTTTATTAATGAAATTGCCTAGTAACAATTAGTGTAGATTTCATTTTCATAAGATATTAATGGTCCGTTTGGATTGGGGACGATTAACGAGGGGCGGTTTTTAGTTTTAGTGAGGATTTACTAATTTTTTTTCTGCTTAGTAACAATTACTTAGTACCCAAAATCGAACTTAAATGTTTACTAAAATGGATTCCCTTTTGAAGTGGTTTCGATGTCAATAGCTGCATTTATGTTTTCAGTTATGATGCCTTCTGTTTCTCTTGAATTAATGTTCATATGATTGGACAAAATTCCGTAAGTTTATAGCGTTTCCGTATCTTCAAAACATATCTTTATAGATTTTAACCAGATCTATGATGGTGTTTCCGTTGTCTTGCGTGTTAGGTATACGATGTGACTTCCTTTCTTGATGATCATCCTGGGGGTGATGATGTAATGATACATGCAACAGGTGAGATTCAACCTGGGGTATATCTAAGTTATGTATAACTTAATTTGAGCATTATCTGTTCTGATTTGAACTTAATTGGCCACATGAATCCCTGTAGGGAAAGATGCAACCGATGACTTCGAAGATGTGGGACACAGTAATGACGCTAGAGAGCAGATGAAACAGTACTGCATTGGTGAAGTCGAGACGTCAACTCTTCCGGTAAAGAAGAAATATAATGCAGGTACTGCAACATCTGCTGCAAATCAGCAGGCTTCTGGAGGTTTCTTGATTAAAATTCTTCAATTTGTCGTCCCACTACTGATTTTAGCGTTGGCACTTTCCCTGCGAAACTATCTGAAGAAGGAATAGATCAATAGGTGAACATATCATGATATGGAGAGCCCAGAGCCTAATTATTAGATTTAATACCAAAGAGAGTAACTATGCAGACCGTTCGATTATTTCAAACTCTATCTTGTTGTTGTTGTCATCATCTTGTTTGGTTGTTACATTTGCGTGCTTTCATTTGTGTGACACTTTTATATAAGTGACCCTGGGGGAACGTTTCCCTGTTCATCGTCTGCTTGTTTTGAAAGTTCATTTATTTTTGTCGTTGTCGGATTTAGAAACGTATTTTAACAATTTATTTTCCTACTGATGGTTCTCGCTCCTCTTGGATGTCTATATGTGGACTTTTTAAAGGAGGCGTGAGACCAATTGAGTTTTCTGAACTAGACGGAGAGGTCCCGACTGTTTTGTTGCTGGCAGAAACTGTTGCTTTTACTCATTACAGCGACACTAAATTTATGATGAAGGTGTCACCCAAATAGGAGGATTCTTAGCTTGGAGCCCCAACTATGAGACCGTTTGTTAACGGATCTCTCTCTATATTCCGTATTAGGCTAATGTGATTGGCTTTAGACTATATCTCGGAGTAGCAGATAGTCGATCCCCCTAATATTTTATACCACCTTATCTTATTTTTTCTCCACATCATCAAATATTCCTAACTAATTTTTAAATATCTTCATTCTATTATAGAAGATATTTCAAAAGTTATTATATTTTCTTTCACTTCCAAGTCGTTTTCTCTTCCTTCCACAAGATTAACAATTTAACATATACCCTATTATATATTAATTCTCTCATCTTATTTTATCTGTATTATTATAATTTTATAATTCTACAAATTTTATTATTGAGTATATTTTGTATATAAAAATATTTATTAATTTTGAAATTAACTAATAATGTTTGGTATTTTTTTTATTTCTTATGGTTAAATACTAGTGTTTGATATTTTATTATTAAATTAAGCGATAATATTAAAATCATGAATAATACATGATATTATTAAAATAAGACAAAAAAAACTTACACAACTTATTCGAGGGGGTACACAATTATTCAAAACAGACAACATTGAACACACTCAAACATTTTTAAGAAGTAAACAAATAGTTTGACACTCTTTTTAAAAAAAAAGGGGGTTACCCTTTGATTTTATTAATACGAATAATCCATTACAATCACCAAACATCAGTATAATTTGTAAACTCGTAAATTCAAGGAAAGAGGCGACTAGCATCAAACTAGTGAGAGAAATTCTTCTCTCTGACCACTTCCTTACTAGCAAGAGGGCTCGAACCCGAGACCTCCGCTAGAGGTGTTAGCATGCTTGCCACTAGAGCAAGATGTCTTGACAATAGTTTGACACTCTAGTAGTACATGATTTGGTCTCATAAAGGATGAGCTCTCGCCAGTAAAGCTTAAATGTTCACGATAAGGATGTTCCCAATTCGGGTTATACGTATCTCGTTCATCTTCCACGATCATATTGTGTAATATAATGCACACCCTCATAATTTTTGATAAAGCATTTTGGTGTAGGTTGTACCACAACTCCACCTTCTTAGCACGAGCTTGCTCTCTATTTGCTGAAACTAATGTTTCCATTGCTACATTTCCACGATCTCTATCTTGCTTAAGAACCTGACGCACATGATCCATCTTCTCGTACTTTTCCTCAAAAAATGCCTTACACTTTCTTGATTTGGATCTAGATGTCTTAGCCATCTTCTTCATTGCATCGTTTCTTTTGGGTGGTCAAGAGAAGGAATAGAGGAAGAGATATCAATATCATCGCCACTACTCTTTCTTTTGTAATCACTACTACCAGATGCACTAGACCAACCAAGTACTTTGGTTCACTTTGAACCAACTTCCACTCATTGATTAAGGTAAACCTCTTTTGAGTTTGCTCAATGAACACCTCTTGAGTTCTTGATTTATAATCGTCATCAGACCAACCACTTCACTCTCCTAACATTGCTTTTCTATATGCACCCAGCCAAATCAAGCAATCACGGGCCAACGAAGTTGAGTCAAAAGCAACAGACTGTACCATGACACCAACGGATAAGAAACAGAAGAATATATCAAAAGGATCACTTGTAATAGATAGGGTCAACAAATTTGGAAGCTTAAATTACTGTGATGAACTTGAGAAAGTAAAAAGAAATAAGGAGCGAAGATCAACAAGCCAACCTCCTACTGTTATCAGGGCAATCAAAAAGGGGGTAGTTCAAATGGAGACCAAACCCAAGCAATCGACTCGTATGTTCAACACCGATCTACCGATTGATTTTGATCCTACCTTTTTTAATCCGGATAATGATGAAGTGAAATGGGCTGAGATCATGACCACCAATACGTTGGTTGCTCGTAGATCAGTTCCTCCCACAGGAAGAACATCTAGAAGACTTTCCTCCTTGACTACTAAAGTGGACATTATGGACTTCGGTGAGGATACTACAAAATCACAAATTTGGCCGAAAGAGTACTATGAGGAGAGAAGAGTTAAATGTAAAATGGAAGGCTCGAGGGATCATCAAGAAACTGACACCCCCATTCAGATATCTCATCACTCGCAATCAGCCCCACACCACTCTAACAGAAGAAGTAGGGGACGCAACCGAGGTCAAGGACAAAGGAGACATGGAAAGGGTCCTGCTTAGGGTCTCGCTCTTTCTTGTATATGTTGTCTTTTCTATTTTATTTGTCTTTTCTTTTTCTTGGGGTATTCGTCGAGCGTGTTCGATTTGCCCCATTGCTCTTTCCTCCCTTGTTTGAACTCTGTATCTTTTTATTTTCTTTTAACACGCAACCCTTATCTTTCACAAGATAAGGTTAACTAAAAAAAAAAAAATATTGATTCGTTTGTTGAGATCACGATAATGACTTACACATCATGTTTGAGTCCTGTGAGGATCAGTTGTTGAATTATCATTCACATATGTAATAATTTTTGTTAAGGTGCACACCCACACCGGATATCGGTGTCCTCTAGGGTCAATATGTAAGATCTTGGGCTACTCCCTCTATTGCCAATTGGTTTTAGAGTGGAACCCCATAGACTCTTAACATGGTATCATAGCCAGACCCGATACCATGTTAAGAGTCTATGGGGTTCCACTCTAAAACCAATTGGTAATAGGGGAGTAGCCCAAGATCTTATATATTAACCCTGGAGGACATCGACTTCCGATGTGGGATGTGCATTTAACACTCCCCCTCACGTGTAACCCAATCGTCGACGAAATATTCCTCGCCGATATTAATTGCCGGAACAACATCGGCGGGGTTACATGTGCCTCAATAACTCGGGCTTGGCTCATGATACCATGATAAGAGTCTATGGGGTTCTACTCTAAAACCAATTGGCTGTAGGGAGAGTAGCCCAAGATCTTATATATTGACCCGGGAGTACATCGACTTCCAATATGAGTACTGCATTTAACACTTCCCCTCATTAACTCGGGTTTGGCTCATGGTACCATGTTAACATGGAACCCCATAGACTCTTAACAATTTTATCTCAAAAAGTGTCTCACTTTTGTCCACTTCCTAATTCACTATCATTAGTAAAGTGAACATAACCAAACAGAAGAGTTTCGTTTTGATCGTTACTCCAAACTCCATAGTTCGAGTTTGTTGGAGGTACGAAACTGGTTGAAGTGTGATCAGTAGGGTCACCGAGAGATATTTGAGTCGGAAAGTCAGGAATTTTTGTAGATTCATTATTGAACAGGTGTTAATTGTTTAGGTGACGGTTGTGAGCTTTGTTTTGCATATCGGATACTTGTAGTGGATATATTAATAATTATAGGATATTTCATACCAAAACAGGATTTGGTGTCATCGAACTTAGATTTGGTGGCATAAAATTTGGATTTAGTGGCAACATAAACTGATTTGCATTTGGTGGCGTCATAAATTGTGCTTGTACATTTGATTGCATTATTTGGAAATTTTCTAGGTGTTGATTATTGGGTTATGAGAAAATTGACTATGAAGACAAAATTTGAAGGATAATTATAATTTTGATTTGGATCTACTGAAGAGTAGGAGAAAGTAGCAAAAAAACTAGAGAAAAAAAAAAGAAAAGATAGAAAATTACAAAATTAAATTGTTGTCCAAATCAAGTGAACCTAATCTCTATCTATATATCTTGAAAACGTAAAAATATTGACGTAAGAAAAATTTAAAAAAATTTATATGTCAAAAATATCATTTAAGAAAAAGGTAAAATGAATCTCCAGTCGACCAATGAGGAATGGACACCTCATGAAGCCCATGTAGGCTAATTCCCATCACCCTCCCCCACATCACCCCACATCTCTCCGACTGTCAGAATAATTATTGGAACTTTCTAATAATTTCCCACAAATTAGACACAAAATTTCCCCCACAAATACTTCCCACTAGAGCACTTCATCACCAAAAATAACCCCTAAATATCCCCAAATGGTGTGAATTGTGACATCTTTTGACTGGGATATTTTTGGTTTGGTTTGGTAGTTTTTTTCCTGAATTTTTTCTGTGTGAAATGGTCCCAATAACATTTTTAAATATACGAAACGATTTGGTCGAAAATAGTTCGGTTTGATTCGATTTAGTTGATGTCAATTTGATGCCTAACCGATTTATTCAGTCCGACCGTTTTTTGGTTTACAATTACAATTTCAAATTTTATAGAGTCCACATAATTACAACCATATGATTACATGAAGAATGAAACCAAACATGTCACTGGGAATTAGGCTTTAAGTTTGAGGTGGTGAAGTTTGGTTTAGTTTTCTAGTTGGTTATTGTTTGCTATCTTTTAATCTAATAAATTGAATAATACTTCTTAAAGTGTAACTCAAATTTAGGTGAAAATTTTAAAAATATATCCAATATATATTTTTATAAATTAGCGATGAGGTCAGTTTCGAATCCAGGACCTTCTGGTCACTAGCAAGAGCCTTTTTCACTAGACTATTCGATTAACTTAAATATTTTAAACAATATATATATACTCAGTTTGACTCGGTTGGTTTTAATACCATTTATATTATAATCGAACCGATCAATTTTTAACAGTTGTGGATCTTTCCTTACCATTCCGATTCAATTATTTCTTTTCCTAACTAAATTAGTAAAATTTCGATTTTGTTCGATTGGTTTTATCAGTTTAGATCGAACCGAAAATATCCCTACTTTTCCCAAACCGTTGTTTGATAGGCATTATTGTCTACAAAATTATATTTGTTGCTAAAATATGAGAAGTTATATGGATCAACATGAGGTATACATGGTTTTGCATCTAGGGAACCTTTTCCTTTTGGCTTAAGAAAATTGGATACGTAAGAACTAAGATAACTTTGGAGGATTAGAATTTTTTGTAGGAGAAATTTAATTTGAAGTACCTTGCCGTTACTTTTGTAAGAGTATAGCACAATTTTCCCTAAAATTAATTATTTCATCCTTACAAATAAAAGCTAACATTTTTGTCACCATCTCCTCTTCTTTCTTTCACCATCTTCATACTCCATCTCCACGACCACCACCACCACCCTGCTGAAACCGCCCCCAACTTCCTCCCCTACCACCACCACCACCCTACTCCAAACCGTCCCAACCCCCTCTCCAGCTCGAAAATCACCCCCACCCCTGCACCCCACCCTGCTGGAAACCGCACCCAACCCCCTCCCCCGCCCTTTCCCCTTCTTGAACCTGAAAGAAAGAAGAGGAGATGCCGAATGGGGGGGAGGGCTGTGAGTTCGAGTGGGGATGAGGGATGCGGGGTTGGTGACGATTTTAAATGAGGGAGGGGGTTGCGGGTTTGGTGACTTCAAAGGGGAATGGGGAAAAGTTTGAAGGCGGAAGATGGAATATAAAGATGAAAGATGGAGATGGAGGTTGGTATCTTGAGCCAGACCCAAGTTAATGAGGCACATGTAACCCCGACGATGATGTTCCGGCAATTAATATCGGCGAGAGAATTTCGCCGATGATTGGGTTACACGTGAGAGGGAGTGTTAAGATGCACATCCCATATCGGAAGTTGATGTTCTCCCGCGTTAATATATAAGATCCTGGGCTACACCCCTATTGCCAATTGGTTTTAGAGTGGAACCCGAGAGATTCTTAACATGGTATCATGAGCCAAACCCGAGTTAATGAGGGACGTGTAACCTCGCCGATGTTGTTCCGGCAAATAATACCGGCATGGAAAATTCCGCCGACGATTGGGTTACACGTGAGGGGAGTGTTACGATGCACATCCCACATCGGAAGTTGGTGTCCTCCCGGGTCAATATATAAGATCTTGGGCTACTCCCTCTATTGCCAATTGGTTTTAGAGTGGAATCCCATAGACTCTTATCATGGTATAAAAGCCAAGCCCGAGTTAATGAGGGACGTGTAACCTCGCCGATGTTGTTCCGGCAATTAATACCGGCATGAAAAAATTTCGCCGATGATTGGGTTACCCGTGAGTGGGAATGTTAAGATGCACATCCCACATCGAAAGTCGATGTCTAACCAGTGGAACCCCATAGACTCTTAACAGTTGCAGGTTTGGTGAGTTCAAAAGGGGGATGAGGAAAGGTTTCAAGGTGGAAGATGAAAGATGGAGATGGAAGTGGAGATGGAGTACAAAAATGGTGGAAAAATAGAGGAAGAATGAATGAGGAAGAAAGAAAAGAACATACTGACAAAAATGTTAAGTTTTATTAATAAAGGTAAAATAGTCAATTTCAGAGGAAAATACTATAATTTTATGTTAACTAATATTTAAAAATTGTTATGGTTAATTTTTTTCTGTAGTATTTAGATTTATTAGTTAACTTATTTCAGTAACTAAAAAAAAGTATAACTAGATAGTTATTACCTATCATATATAAGAATACTTATTTTAATATTACAAACGACATGTTACATAAGGTAATAAGTGATTAATATATAGCATATTTAGAGCTTAATTTATTATATTAGAATGCTATTTGTACTTAATTGGATATAATTTGCACTTGTTTTCACATAATCTTGCTTATAGGCCATTATTGAGTTAATTGAAGAAATTAAAGGCCTAATTAATGATGTAGACCAATATCAACCCAATGATGGAGTTCCCGACGAGCCCAATGTGATGTTAGTGAAGCATCCAGTGTTTGGGCCGACAATCTCTACAAGCCCACCAGAGAAAACCTAGAGATGTCTCAAGTTATCTATAAATAAGACTCTCTTCTGTACTGAAAAGGAGAGCTTCTGCACACAGCAAAAAGCCAGACAGAAGATTCTCAGCACTCTACTATTTTTATGGCGTTTTCTAGTAATTTTAGTTATCTATTGTCTTTTTCAATTCTGAACTAATTTATTGTTAGTCAGGGCGACGATGTAGTTGGATTCGGATTATTTATTTTCATTGAGATTTGTTTATCGTATAATTTATAGTTCTAATTGTTTGGTTTAATTACTATTATTATTCATTAACTGGCCATTAGTGAATTGTTTCTATGAGTGGTTGATTTCTAGATATAGGGTTGTCACTTGCGAAAAACAATTAGAACACATGTTTCAGTTACCATAAAGATATATGTATTGACATGTGCAAGTTATAGGTTTTTATGCTTCATCCGATTCAATATTTTAAACTATCATAGAGATATTGTTAGTTTCTTGGCAAATGGAGTTAGTATTACTCAAGAGAGAATACAAATATTTTATAATCCTCTTGTGATAAATTGATAAAAAATCTCATAGTTAATTGATAGGTCGTTCCAACAAATTCATGTGTCCTGGCTAGCGTCTGCATTATTATTAGTATTTTCTATTTACTATTTTACATTAATTATTATTTAGCTTATTAAGTAATTTAGTTAATTTATATCCCCTATTATTACTTGAGTTAATTAAGGACACATTAAAAAGACTAGTAATCAATAATTGGAATTTGTGAGACGATACTCTTACTCTTCTACTATATTACTTGACACGACGCGAACTCGACCAATAACACTCAAATTCGTGATGTCATAAGGTTTACTCAATTTTCTTATCACATATATATAAGATGATGATGTTATGGTCCCATTATTTAATAGAGGTTGTAAATCAATTTAAATTACATAATTAATTATTGTTTTGTTACATAATTAATTATTGTTATTTTATTGAATAATAAATTTGATTGCATACATATTGTTATACATATGTAGAGCAGTTAAGAAATGTGCAAATTGATGAAACCACCAATTTGGTCGTACTCATGTACTATATTAAAAATCCATAAATATAAATATTGAATTGATTACATAATTTTTTTTTCACAAAACTAATATGGGAGTAAAGTTCAAAAGATATATATAATGTATATTCGTTTCTAAACTATTATTCGAATCATTTTAACAAATAAGTGGATGTAAAATATCATAGTTAATGAGTTACTTTAATGTATCACATAATGAGATTTATTGTCATAAGTTGTAACTTCAAAGATGTGGTATTAACTTATGAGTTAATAACTTAAAAGTTATTTTGTTATAATACCTATAAGTTTGGGTATGAGTCCAGGTTGATCACCTATATTTTAAAAGTTCCCGGTTGATCACTTATGTTATCTAAATCGATCTCAGTAGATATTTTAGATCTAAAATCTGTTAATTATCACATAATCATGTCAGGTGACCTGCACATGTTATTTTCCAGGGGTAATTTAGTCATTTCAAGTCTTTCTTCGATTTATTTTTTCAAAAAAATTGCAAATATAAGTGAGACCAATTTAGGTGAAAAAAAAATCATTTGAAACATAAGTGATCAACCAAGACCCCAACCCAAAAATAAGTTTCTTTTAAAATGTAAAAACTCACAACAGATCTAGTCAAAATTAATTTTGAACTAATATAATGTCTAAGTTATGTAACATTGTAGTTATTTAACTTGATAATTGAATTTAAATTTAGTTTTTTTTTAATAAATAATCCATATCATAAATCAAAGAAAGTTATGGCTATTAGAACCATTACAAAATGGGTTCACAGAAATACAACTGATAGTATCACTACTAGGAATATCATTGTTGTTATTAAAATCTTTAATAATAAAATCCTGAAGGTTCTGAAGGATCCACAAAATGTTACAACTGTTTTTGGCATCTTGTTTCAGCAAAAAGTTTAACTCCTAGTCGCGATGAATGAAGTGAAAGTATCTAGACCATGCCTGCGAAGTAAAGTTATCAGTAGTAATAATAAAAACATTATGATTATTGCGATTTCTTGCTATGAGGAGAGCCGTGTAAATGCCCTCACTAAAGTTTCGGAGGGAGAAGCCTTGTTTATTATCGTCAAGAGAGAAAAGGATGGAACCGTCAATGAGGTTTTCATTTCCATAAATGGAATTTCTAATGAGCCACTTGGGCTCATTAGTTTGGGAGACTCCTAGGCAAATATTGGTATCTTTTTTTAGGCAGTGTCTTGAAAAATTATTGTGAAGAGGGACATTGATATTGAAAGAGAGGAAGGGAGGTTTTCTTGAGATATTATTTGAGGTAGGTTGTCTATTTTGGCAAGGGGAAGGTTTGCATTTTAAGTGAGAATTTAGCCAGTTGTTAGTAAAGGTCTTGATCAGACCAATACAATGACTAAGTTCAAGAGTGGTGTTATTATTAAACCTAAAGTTATTCCTGGTAAGCCATACGACCCAAAAAATACTTCCTAATTTAATGATTTTCTTAATGTTATTGTTGGTCCATGGTTTAGCAATCCATCTAGAGAGAGTATGACTAATAGGTTCCTAAGGGGATAAGAAGATATTAAAAGAGGAGAAGAGGTGAGAAGAGAAAGGGCTTTTAGAGAAAAGGTATTGAGAGGATTCAAAATTATTATTCCGAAGGGGACAAGAGAGGTCAATAGAGGTTTTAGTATTGTTTGAGAGGAGGTAATTTGTAGGTAGTTAAGTAGGATTCTCCAAAGAAGAGTGTGTATCTTTTTAAAGAAAAGGCATTTTATAGAGTTTTTTCCATGAGAGCTTTGATACAGTTGGGGTTGCTTGAAATATCAATATCCTCTTTTGTTTTGATGATAACAAATTACAAGTGAATGGTAATATTGTTTGTCGTCTATTCAGTCTATTAGAGATATATCGAGGGTGATGTGTATCTGGAGCAAAAGCGGATCTTGGAAGTTTTAGCTTTTGCGTCGATATAAGAATTCAATCATTCTTTCTCGGTTAATTGAATTCTAAGTGCTAAAGATTTTAAACTTGATTTTATATATTAAAATATGATTGTTTTAATATAAAACGAAAAGTGTGTTTTTTTGTGCGAAAAAATGATTTTGTGTTTGAAATGAGAAATATAGCACAAGTCGAATCATATATCTTTGTGATATAAAGAGGTCGTATTGTGGTTAAGTCTTATATCAAACACCTCTTAAAAGGATTTAATTTTCAAGTTCAAAAATGTATCGGAACTTGATCGGGCCTTTACTAAGTACCGACCAAGGTCCGATGGCGATTTAAAAAGTGACCGTTTGAATGTATCGGAACTTGATCGGGCCTTTAAGTACCGACTAAGGACCGATCATAGGTTTTTTTGGCTATTTATAAAAGCCACAGTTTTCTCTTGTAAACATTGGCCTAAACATTTTTAAGAGTTTTTCTGAGAAAAATAATCATCTCTTCTACCACATTTATTCAATCAATTGAGAGAGATTGTTGAGGGTTCATTGTGTGTGGCTATTGTAATCATTAGTATCATTCTATTGTGCATCGAAATCCTGGGAGATTATTCTTGGGTTCCTAATAGGATTGTTAGGGTTTGAAATCCTGAAACGTGGTTTTGGGTTTCCAGTTAGGATTACCTAGAAGATCGTGAATCTAGTTTGAAGTTGCTTGCTTGTACGGATACTTGAAGTTTTCTTCATTATAGTGGATTCATTACCAAAATCCTAAGGTTGGAAATCTGAGGGTCGAGCAGTAGGAGAACCGAAGCTCGCTAAAACCGTTGAGTCATTCTATCTCTTGTCTTTTACATTATCGCACTTTCATAATTATTTGTATCATTCAATTTTATCACTATATTATTTTTTGCTTTAATTGTCTTTCAATTATATTAATATAGTGTTAATTTACATTTATTGTATTTCATTCATAAATCGAAAAAGTATCAAAAATATTAGCGATCCCCTCTAAGGATTACACTTGCATTAACGATTGCTATCAGAGCCCATGTTCTACATTTTTTAGCTTAACATCTCGTAGTTTAAACGATCCATGGCCGGTATAATGAATCCTGGAACTCTTTGTGCGGAGGGTATGTCCAGTTCTAGGATTCCCCTTTATGATGGTACTAATTATGATTATTGGCAGGGGCGTATGAGGAACTATGTCAAAAGCATAGACTACATGTTGTGGAGGATCATCCTGGACGGCCCATTGGTGCCTACTGTGCTAAAGACTATCCAAGCGGGTACTCCTGCCGTTGAAGGTATATCCGAAGAGGATAAAAGGAAGACAGGTATGACTAAGGTGGTTGAAGTCCCTATCGAAGATGTTGACAAAGTTGATGTGGCTGAACTTCGTCCGGATGAGATGAGAAAGATCTTCATGAATGCGAAAGCTATGAATCTACTCTTGACGGCTATTTGTGGTGAAGAGTATGGAAGAATTCAACATTGCAAGACGGCAAAAGAAATATGGGATTACTTGGAGGTGGCAAATCAAGGTCAGACTTTTGAGTAGAGAATTTCAACATTTTGAGATGAAAGAAGGTGAACGGGTGAAAGAGATGACACAAAGGTTTGGGAAGATAGTAAATGAACTAAAGGCTTATGGGAAAGAATTGAGCCTCGAAGATCAGAACGGGAAAATGCTAGAAGCCCTAACTGATGATTATCACCACAAGATTGGGGTCTGGACTGAGTCACATGATTTGAAGACTTGGCCTTAACAGGATGTCATCGGAGCTATTGAAGCTGAACAGAATGTCATCGCCTATCGCAACGGAAGAAGAAAAGTAATGAAGAACCTAGCTTTCATCGTTATGAAAAAACTTCTTAATGAGAAAGTTAGTCATGATGAGAGTGATGAAGAAATGACAATGATGACAGAAATTTAAAAAGTTTCTGAAGTTCAAGAAAAACAAAAATGAGTATCCTTACAACAAGAATAATTATGACAAAAGTGGGAAGTATGATCGAAACAAAGAATCATCAAACTATCAAAATGACCCAGCAAAGTGCTTGAATGCAATAAACTCGGACACATGAAGGCAGATTGTCATCGTCTAAAGAAAATATCTCAACCAAACAATAAGTCAATGAAAGCCACTTGGGATCAAAATTCCGATGAGGAGACGGACTCGGACGTGGAGGAGGTAGCTAATATTGTGTGTTTGATGGCAAACGACACACTTGAGGTAATTTCTGATACTTCATCTATTTTCGATACTGATAATGAGCATGAATGTGATTGTGATGACCATTGTTCCACTTTTGACAACTTAAGCGAGTTCAATGAAAATCTTATTAAGTATTGTGAAAAATTAAAGTTGAAAAATCGATAACCTCAGCAAAACAACAAAGTTTTAAATTCCAAAGTTGCTAATCTCGAAAATAAGATTTCCATTACCAATCTTGAAAATGATTTAAATCATGGTACGGTTAATTTAGAAAAACTTGAGTTAAAACAAAACTTGGCAAAAGCTACCCTCAAATGGATAAGTTAAAAAGTAAGCTAGCGAAGTTTGACATGAGAACTGGTAAACTTGATGAAATCCTTAAGTCGAGGCTTGAGCTTTGAAGAAGATGAAACTCCTATTTTTAACCGTGCCTCAACATCTATAAAAGCTAGCGAAGGAGTTCCATCTTCTTCAAAGCCCAAGCCTCGTTTATTAACTAGTTTAAATTGAGACTCAAGGATTTCATCAAGTTCACCAGTTCTCATGTCAAACTTGGCTAGCTTACTTTTTAACTCATCAATTTGAGTGTTAGCTTTTACCAAGTTTTGCTTAAACTCTAATTTTTCAAGATCAACCGTACCATGATTTAAATCATTTTCAAGATTGGTAACGGAAGTCTTATTTCTCGAATTTTCAACTTTAATTTTTCACAATACTTAAGGATTTCATCAAGTTGTCAAAAGTGGAACAGTGGTCATCACAATCACATTCATGCTCACTTAAGTTGTCAAAAGTGGACCATTGGTCATCACAATCACATACATGCTCATTGTCAGTATCGGAAATAGATGAAGTATCAGAAATTACCTCAAGTGTGTCGTTTGCCATCAAACACACAACATTACCTACCTCTTTCACGTCCGAGTCCGTCTCCTCATTAGCATTTTGATCCCAAGTGGCTTCATGGACTTATTGTTTGGTTGAGATTTTTTCTTGAGACGAAGACAATCCGCCTTCATGTGTCCGGAGTTATTGCATTCGAAGCACTTTGGTGGGTCATTTTGATAGTTTGAGGATTCTTTGTTTCGATCATACTTCCCTCTTTTATCATAATGATTCTTGTTATACTTCTAAGGATAGCCATTTTTGTTTTTCCTGAACTTTAGAAACTTTTTAAAGTTCTTTGTCATCATTGCCTTTTCTTCATCACTCTCATCATCACTATCTTTCTCATTAAGAAGTTTTTCCATAACGCTAAAAGCTAGGTTCTTCTTTGTTTTTCTTCTTCCCTTGCGATAGGCGATGACATTCTCTTCAGCTTCAATAGCTCCGATGACATCCTATTGAGGCCACGTCTTCAAATCATGTGACTCAGTTCAGACCCCAATCTTGTGGTGACAATCATCGGTAAGGGCTTCTAGCATTTTCCCGTTATGATTTTCAAGGCTCAATTTTTTTCCATAAGCCTTCAGTTCATTTACTATTCCCAAACTTTTGTGTCATTTCTTTCAACCGTTCACCTTTCTTCATCTTAAATGTTGAAATTCTCTACTCGAAAGTCTGACTTTGATTGACTTAACTTGGTTCGTGCCGAGATTTGCCACCTCAAGGTAATCCCATATTTCTTTTGCCGTCTTGCAATGTTGAATTCTTCCGTACTCTTCATAACAAATAGCAGTCACGAGTAGATTCATAGCTTTCGCATTCATGGAGATCTTTCTCATCTCATCCGGACGAAGTTCAGCCACATCAACTTTGTCAATATCTTCGATAGGGACTTCAGCCACCTTAGTCATACATGTCTTCCTTTTATCCTCTTCGGACATACCTTCAACAGGAGGAGTACCCGTTTGGATAGTCTTTAGCACAGTAGGCACCAATGGACCGTCCAGGATGATCCTCCACATCATATAGTCTATGCTTTTGACATAGTTCCTCATAGACCCCTGCCAATAATCATAATTAGTACCATAAAAAGGGGAGGCCTAGAACTGGACATACCCTCAACACAAAAAGTTCCAGGATTCATTATACCGGCTATGGATCGTTTAAACTACGAGATATTAAGCTCAAAAATATAGAACACGGGCTTTGATACCAATTTTCAATACAAGTGTGATACTTACAGGGGGTGAATAAGGATCGCTAATATTTTTGATACTTTTTCGATTTATGAATGAAATACAATAAATGAAAATTAACACTATATTAATATAATTGAAAGACAATTAAAGCGGAATATAATATACTGATAAAATTGAACGATACATAATAATTATGAAAGTGCGATAATGTAAAAGACAAGAGATAGAATGACTCAGCGGTTTAGCGAGCTTTTGTTCCCCTACTGCTCGACCCTCGGCTTTTCAACCTTAGAATTTTGGTAATGAATCCACTATAATGAAGCTTGTTGTATGTCTTTAGAGTAGAAAGTGAGGTGGAAGGGTTGATGCTACGAATAACATTGACCATATCAGGAGGGAGGATGGATTGTATCAGTTGGATATTGCATCCGGAGCAGTGTTAATAAGCTTGGAATATAATGACTATAAAATTGGAATATATTCGTTTAAACTATAATTATAAACGTTTATAATTTTGAAATGTTATGAAATTATATTTTAAATGTTTATAAACTTTCTTGTAGAATTACAGAAGGAGATATATTATTGATAATAATTGTTGTTGTGAATACGTTAAATATTAAACCTAACCTCGACATTATGGGCTTATGGGTTAGGGTTACTTGCTCATTAGCCTAACACCCTCCGTCAAACTCATGGTAATCTGATAGAATTTTCATGAGTTTGGGATACAACAATAATAATAGTAAAAAAGAATACATAAAATTGCATCAAGCCAGATCAGTGAGCAGTGCGTATCGGACTCGCCAGACAACGCATATCGGAAACGCCAAATAATGCGCATTGTCAATCATTAATCACCAGTAACGCCATCCTTTTTGAACCTGTCAGATCTCAGATCTCTGCGCATAGGACTCACCAGACTATGCGTAATTTGCCAATTAGTAACTGCCAGGAACGCCATCCTTTTTGAACCAGTCAGATTTTGTTCAAACTTCCACATCAACTTGAAGTAGAATAAATCAATTTCTTTTTCTTCTCTTTTTTCCTTTTTCTTCAATGAGATACTCTTATTGTCCATAATTAGGCATGCATTCGAGGCGAATCCTACCGAACACCATAGGATTTGAATTTGATTTGAAATATTTCGAATATAGATTCGATTCGATTCGAATTGGTCGAATCTCGAAAATCAAGGCTTAGCTCGTATTCGAATTAAAATTTTGATAGACGATTTGATTCGTTGTTCGATTCGAAATTCAGCTCGATCAGTAATTAACAACTATAAATTGGAAGTCACTTTACAACATAATAAATACACAATACAATACAACTTTTTCAAGATACATGAAGGATCAATTGCAAAGTGATAGAAAAATATAAACATGTACTTGGCCCAGAGTAATGCTTTTTCATCATTCAGTTTTCCGGCAAGCCATGGTTGCACCAACCAACCTAGGAGATGCCGTGCCAAGATACATGTCGATCGCAATGTCAAAATATGCCATGGCTGCAAACACCTAGGAGTTGCCATCCAAGATATATGAATGAACAAATGTATTGTTAAAAGCTGAGGAAGTTTCATCATTGACAGTAGTAATGTAACAGGACGAGGCAACAACATTACAAAATCAGACAAATAGATCAACAATCCAAGGCAACAAGGCAACAAAACAGAGTTTAAACTCCAACCAAGTGATAAACAATCCAAAACAGATAAATAACAGAAATAGTAGGGAGTAACTGTTAGGTTCTTCTAGTTCGCTTCGGCTTCTTATATGGAGGAGGCTTGCCACTACTGCTCTTTCTTGTTGTGGCATTTTAAGCAACATTGGGGGACTTATCAATCTGAGGTTCAGGTTGATTATTCACAACTATAGCAACAGCTACAACAAAAGAAGTAGACAAATGTGTTAGAATTTAGAAACTTTAAACAATTAAAGTGAAAGATTGAAAAAAAAGACAATTGACAACTTACCAGCAATGTTAATAGGATCAACTATGTCAAATTCTTTCTCAAATTCCTGCTCAACTGGATCCTCATTCTCCTAACAATTACAAAACATAAAAATATAAAGAAAATAGGAAGTCAAAAAAAGAAGAACAAAGACTAAAACAATTTATACTTGCAAGTTTTGGACTTCTTATCCCATACATATCCTTTATCCAGTCTCCGGCATAAAGTAGAACCTCAATGGTGTCTCTTCACATTGAGGCTCCTTTTTTTTTATCAATAACCATACATCCGGCACTAAAAGTAGACTCAGATGAAACTGTTGTAATTGGGATACTTAAAATGTCCTTTGCCATCTTTGACAAAATCTTATACTTACCCTCATTAACTCTCCACCAAGAAAGCAAATCTAAAGTACGAACATTAGTATAAGTTTTTTCCTCAAAATAACATTCCAAATCTGTTTTTTCCTTTCCTATAAACTTTTTTCTGATCATATAGTCATCAAACTTTTCATTGCCAACTTCAGAGGCAGGAGGTTGTTTGAAGGCAGATGTAAAAGACTCATGCTCTCTTTCATTTGATTCACTAAATGCTTTAGCATATTCATCATAAACAGATTGGAAAGATCTCTCAATAGAAGCAATTTTGGGATTTAAAATCATTGGGGTACATTGATTCAAAAGCAAAACTGACCATCCCCATTTTATATCTAGGATCCAGGATAGGGCCAAAACAAAGCAAGATGTCACATTCTTTCCAATACTTATCAAACTTTACTGACATTCTTATAGCCATACTTTGCATGTGTTTAGTATCCTCATTATCCAACTGAGCATTGATTAATTCTTTGATTCTACTCATCTCAAGCAAAAATAAGTTAACTGTTGGATAATTACAGCCACTAATCAAATTAGTGACATTAAGGAAAACTGAAAGAAATTCACACACTTCATGCACTTGGGCCCATTGTAAATCATCAGGGCATCATTTTTCAAATGAATCATCTTCCTCAGCAAACTTTCTAAATCATTGTCTATAGGTATAGGCAGTGTTTAACATGACATATGTAGAATTCCATCTTGTATTATTATCCAAGACTAACTTGTTTGCAGGTAGTTGTAAGTTAATTCTATGCTGATTGGAAGAGACCAATCTATTCTCAGATCCAGATCCAAATAAGTACTTAACTCCTTCCTTAACATAATTAGTCACTTTCTCAATTTCCTTACAATCCATCCCTTAGCAACAGATTTATAATACCGGCGAGGAAAATTCAGCCGACGATTGGCACGTCATGGGAGTGTTAAAATTCCGGAAAATCATACCAATGTTGTGATTATTTGTTTATTATAATAAATTGTTATTAATATAACTTTTATTTATTATGATTATTAATAATAATAATACAAATTATTACTATTAATTAATATTATAAAAAATTATGATAATAGTAATTATCACTATTTTTAGTATTAGTTTTATTTTTATTTTTCATTATTATAAGTTTATGATTATTATTATTATTTATTATTTTATTATTATTATTATTATGATCAAATGGTGAATGGTCTGAAACATATATGATCAAATGAACCATTAGTCCAATTTCAATTCCTCATCATTGATATGAAATGACTATTTTACCCCTCACATGATAATGTTAACGGATGAGTTAACGACTTAATGGACGGGGTGGCCTGATAGGTCACTTTTTAAAATATGCTTGATCAAATGGGATACTTTGAAACATGTGTGATGAAACGGTGAATGGTTTGAAACATGTATGATCAAATGTGTCATTAGTCCTAATTATAATTATTAATTTTTTATCATTATTGTTATTTGTTAATGTTATATTATTATTATTATTAGCTATGGTTATTACTATAATTGATATTACTATTATTACTATTTTATATTATTAATTATTTTGGTCTGTGCACGATTGGGTTCGGTTTTAAACAAAAAATGAACCGAACCGACATAATTGGTTCTACGATAGATGGAACCGATATCGGTTAGGTTATAAACGGTTCGGTTTAGATCTGTTTCATGTCGGTTTCTGTTCTGGGCCTCATGTTTTGTACATAAATTTGAACCTACTTTCGCCTTAATATGTCGGATCTATTCTTTTCTAGCTAATATTATTATTATTTTTGGACTCAAATCTAAATGTGATTAATGTTGTTTTGTATTAACTATAAATCATAATTAAGTTCAAAAATATATGTACTATATAACTTAAAGAACTCATTTTAAAACTAATTTCGAAATCTCTATATACATCTGCCACACAGTACCACTTTTTAAGTACATATATGTATTCATATTTAGTTATCTATTACTATATTAACCAATAATGAACAATGTTAAATCTTATCGCCTATTATATTAGTTATCTATTATTATATTAATATTATAAGTTATTACTATTTTTATTATTAACTAATATTATTATTAGTTACGATTAATATTTTATGACTATTTATGTTATTAATATTATGTATATTTATTATTTTTATTATTATTGTGAATAATAGTTTTCATTATTTTTAGTATGAACTATTATTATTACTTTATTATTAATATTATTTGTTATTAATATTTCACAATTATATAATGTTATCATTACTTATGTTTATTAATTTATGATAATTATATTTGTTAATATTATTATTATTATTATCATTTATTATTATTAATCTATGATTATAATTGTTATTTATTGTAATTATTATTTATTGTTATTTTTAATTACTTTTATTATTACATTACCAATAATATTACTCCATCATAATAATAATAAATAATAACAATAACAATAATAATAATAATAATAATAATAATATATAATACTCCTCGATTTTTTTATATGATATTTTAGGCTTTTGGTTTTTTTATATGACGTTTTATAATTTCAATGTGATTTTTACAATTTTAATGTTAGAATTGTTGCTTACTTTTTTTATTGGAAGTATGAACTAACCAATATTATAGTGACAATCGATTGACATTTTACATTATCAAAGTACTTTTTGACAACTTTTAATGTTTCATAATCTATGTGAAATGTCTAGAATGGCATATAAAAAAACTGAGGGAGTAATAATAAAAGTAATAATAATAATAATAATAATAATAATATAGTGAAAATATTGGTAAGAATATTAAGACTAACAATGATAATAATAATAATAATAATGAAAATATTGGTAAATAATAATAATAGTAATAACAACAACAACAAAAATATGAAGAAGAAATAATAAGGTAAGAAGAATAAGAATAACAATAATAATAATATTGAAAAAAAATATAATATAGGAACAAGAATGATACAAACTAAGAGTATTGATAAAAATAAAAAAATAAGAATAACAATCAAAACCTTTTCACTTGGTACAAGTGTTCCAAACGAATTATGTACTCGTTTGTAGTGTTAAAAACGGTTCTCTTACTTGTTTCCCAAAACAACTTCTAACCACGTCAATTACATTACTAACGAGCGGAGAACTCGTTGGGGCGTTTATGGTATTTCAGCACACCACTTTTACTGTTTTGATGTGTGTATAAACGAGAAATTTGGCAAACTACCACGATTTGAGGTCCAACTTTAAATAATACCATGATATCTTTTTTAATTAGAAACTACCAAAAAATTTGGGTGAAGTCACTAAATTGCCCTTCATTAAACCCTTTTTACCAACCCATGCAATATAAAGCCACACATCTCTCTTCTCTCTCCTCTCTCCTCTTATTACAAGGTACATTCTCTCTCCTCTCTCCTCTCTCTTTTCTATCTATCCTCTCTCCCTCCATAAGTCCCACCGCCCACAGCACCATCTCCGTCCACCTCGTCGCCGGGATTCATCTTCACATCCAGTATCTTCATCTTTTTCTCTGTTGAATCTTCATATCCCATATCTTCTGGGCTTTTCATTGTCACTCCATATTTGTATCGTAGTTGCCAATAAAAAGTTGAAGTTTTTGTGAGGTTCAACACCATCTCCCTCTTCCCTTTTTCTTCCATAATCAAACAAACTAATGGAGATGAGCTCCGGGCAAAAAGGTACGATTTTTATTGAATGTTTAAGTTATTTGGGTTCGATATTTGTAGCTGGATACGATTATACTATAAACATTATATTTCATAGAAGTATAACTGAGTATAATAGACTATAATGGATTATAATGGGTTATAATGCAGTATTAAGCTGATTTTGTTTTTAAATTGAAGATATTCTTGTCCTTCTTAATTACAATGGTGAATGGAAGAATGATGGTGGAGTTATTTGGCGATATGAAGCTTCCAAGACGAAGTATGTTAAAGTTCCACTCGATTCAACCTACTCGTCTCTTCTTCAGCTCATATATGTAGCAACTGGAATCAACAGTGTTGATACTTATTTGGATTTAGCTGGATGGAATTGCTATCCGGACAAACAAATAATGCCCCCTTATGATCTTGTAAATGATGATGATGTGTCAACATTCATTGAATGTTATAGGAGACGGGATAAGCCTATCCCATTGTGTATTAGTACTCGTAAGAAGAATTTGTTGGGCCATGAGAATAGAAAGAAGAATAATGCACCATTGATCGTGGATGTCTGTAAGGAGGCTGAGCGTATTTCCAAGGCCCCAGTTCGTCATGATTGTAGGTCCCCTGTCCAATTGAAAAGCCAAAGTGTTAATCAAGATTCGAATGTCCCTGTCGAAGATAAGCTTAAACATGTGGAAGTTATGGGGCTGGATGATTTTGAAGCTGATATGAATAAATTTGAGAATTATACCCCCCAGGGACGAGAAGATCTGGGTGATAGTTCAAATGATGCATTTGGATTTGATAGTTCAAATGAAATTGATGATAGTGCAAATGATGAATTTGACTATGATGAGGTTTTTGCATATAGGCAAGATTTTGTTAATCATCACTACGACGAAGACGATGTTTTTGGTGATACGGCCAGGAATAACAATCCTGTCCCTCCCTACAATTCTGTCTATTCTGGGTTTGAATCATCTAGCACTGGTAAGTCCATGTTATTTAAGTTCAATTATGTATACATTAATAATGGAGTATAATAGAATATAATGGAGTATAATTGTGTATAATGGTGAATAATGGAATATAATGGAGTATAATGGTGTATAATGGAATATTAAAGAGTATAATGGAGTATAATGTCGTCTTATTTACAGGTAATGATGACCCAAATACTGTCCGAGATCCTAAAGCTGGAGCATCTTGTGTTAATACTGTGGTGTCAACAAATGTACACCAGTACACAGATTTTAGAGTTGGGGAGATTTGTCCAGACAAGGAATCAATTATAATTCGATTGCGTGTATTGAATATGAAGGCCAATCGTGAGTTCCGCATATCCCACTCTGACAAAAGCAGAGTACGAGCTGTATGTACACAGAAAGAATGTTCTTTCAAGCTTAATAGCATCAAAACAGCTGCGTTGGGAGAGTGGGTCATCCGAAAGTATGTAAAAGAACATACTTGTTCATTGGACAATCGGATGAAGCAATATCGGGGCTCTGCTTCGTCTAAGGCTATTGCTTATATGGTGAATGACGAAGGTTTGCCCCCTATGAAAATAAAGGAAATGTTACGGAAAAATTACGGTATTAATGTTAGTTATTGGAAAGCATGGAAGGCTAAAGAAATTGGTATGGAATTCGTTCGTGGAGGGGCTGCAGAATCTTATGCAAAGTTGCCAGGGTATCTTTGGTTGTTGGAGAAATGGAATCCAGGCACATATACTAGTTATGAAACAACCGAGGACAATTGTTTCAAATTCTGTTTTTTGGCATTGGGATCATGTGTTGCTGGCTTCAAATCAAGCATTCGACCTGTTATAGCTGTCGATGCTTCTCATTTGAAAGGTCGGTATAGGGGTAAGTTGTTCATTGCAACAACTATGGATGGAAATGGTCAAATATTCCCGGTTGCATTCGGGGTGGCAGCTACCGAGAGTGATGAGACTTGGTCATGGTTTTTCAAGGAATTGCGCAAGGTTATTGGGTACACTGAAGATCTGGTGTTTATATCGGATCGGCATCGGTCAATTGAGAAGTGTTGCCTTGAAGTGTTTCCGCACGCTGTTTACGGGATATGTATGTTTCACTTGGGTATGAATATTGCAGCCCGGTTTAAGGTGAAGCCTGATCAGTTTCTATACAGCTCGGCAAAGGCATACACGGAGAAAGAATTTGAGGATTCAATGCACAAGTTAAGGAACTTGAAAAGGAACATTTATGATTACTTGATGGATGCCGATCCCAAAAAATGGGCCCGTTGTTTTTTCCCATCCAGAAGATATAGCATCATGACGACAAATATTGCGGAGTCGATGAATGCTGTTTTGAAAGACGCACGTGAATACCCAATAATTGGCATGTTTGAGACCATAAGGATGCTCTTGCAAAAATGGTTTTACAATCGGTACAAAGCTGCCTTGGAGTGGCAAAATCCTATGTGTCCCAAAGTTGAGGAGGAATTAACCGAACGTGACGATGCTTCTCGTGTGTTCAAGGTCATTTCAATAGATGAATTTCGTTTTAATATGATAGATGGACGACGAGATGCGGTCGTGGACATTAACAGACGTACATGCACGTGCAATGTTTTCCAAGTAAGCCAGTTACCTTGTGAACATGCTGTCAGAGCATGCAGGGAGCGTAACATTTCGATCTACACTATGTGCTCAAGGTAAGTCATATTATAATAGAATATAATGGACTATAAAGGATTATAATATAATATAATGGACTATAATAGAATATAATGGTATATAATGGATTATAATAGAATATAATGGATTATAATAGAATATAATAGAATATAATGGAATATAATAGAATATAATGGAATTTACGCCTGTTTCATACTGTAGGTACTATAATATTGACAGTTTACGTGATGCATACAAGATTCCAATTATGCCTGTACCACACCCGACAGAATGGAGTCGACTTGTTCCTGCAGAAGTCTCTTCAGTTGTGATCAAGCCACCTTTGGTTGCTAACAAATTAGGTAGGCCGAAGAATAAACGTATGCTATCACAAGGAGAGGTCGAGGGAATAACAAAACGACTAAGATGTGGGAGATGCAAGCAATTTGGGCATAATAGACAAACATGTACAGGATTCGAATACGTGCCACCACCAAACAATGAATAATTTATGTAATAGTTAGAATAAAACTGTTTTCACTAAGTAGTGTAATGACCAAACAATTAATAATTTATGTACTAGTTAGAATAAAACTATTTTCATTAACTATTTTCACTAGTTAGAATAAAACAATTAATAATTTATGTGATGAATAATATATTATGCCCCTAACTGCATCATTTTCAACAAATAAACACTGATACATGCTGCATATATATTCAAAAGTGTTGTTCAGAATATGGTAAACATGTACCACGACTACACGTCAAAATAATACGGACACATGTAGTTATACTACATGTTGTCAAAAGGTACGTCACCATTGTCGAAGACAGAATATAAATTGTTTAAGACAGAATTTAAATTGTTCAAGACTGAAAATAAATAGATTGTTCAACATAGAAACATTCTTCATAAGCCAACTTCCTTCAATTTTGGAGATTCTGGAGGCCCCCACCACTTGACTAACTCAACAGCAATTGTCTTTCTGTAATCAGGACACTTATGGATTTGAACTTTGTTTATATCCTCGTTCCTTGTCAACCCCTGCACGAACTTACCAGCAAAGACCCCACAGTCCGAATTGTTGAGCTGTTGTGGCACATCGTGGACTACAACCCTGAAAGGCTCATCTGGGTTGAATACTGGTCTGGCAAAGCATGTATTATAAAGGCTGGGGACAATAATGGCGTGCTTCTGAAACAGCTTCATCCTTTCCTCCTTGAATGACTCCTTCATGGAGTCATAAACATTTACGCACTTTTCTTTAAAGTCGTAGGAGAAAGCTGCCCAGTGGCATTTTGCAATGTTCTCCACCCCATATACCCTATCACATGTAGACCAGTCCTTGCTAGGCCAGTTTCCATTGAACCCAGCAACATACCCATACATTTCAGGGTCTATAGACCCCCATGGCACTTGACCATCCTCTGTTAGCTGCCCCAATTCTCTGGACTGCTTGAACATCTCCACGGCATTTGTAACAACTTTGTTGTACAAAGTGCCCAAGCAAGTCCACTTCACGCTAGGGAACATATCAGGATAGATATCCACTTGCATGTTTCTCAGTGACAGCATAGCATCAATAATCTACATATACATAGAATAAGTAATGTGTACCTACTAATAATCTATTATAACCTATTATACTCCTTTATAATCTATTATAATCCATTATATGTCATTATAATCCATTATATGTCATTATATTCCATCATAATCTATTATAGTCCATCATAATCTATTATAAACAGCATATATGTACAAGATATGCATAATTCTATGATTTAAACAGAATATATGTACAAGATATGCATAAAATCTATTATAATCCATTATATGTCATTATAATCAATTAAACAGAATACATGTACAAGATATGCATAATTCTATCATTTAAACAGAATACATGTACAAGATATGCATCATTCTATAATAAATAAGATCATACCTCACTGGTGAGCCACCCAAGCTTAGCACATAGGTCATTCATATCCTTCACAAGGGCTGCATCATTAGGCTGCACACACAATGTAATCCCAGCATTCTTTTTTTGATTCTTCTTTTTACAAACAGCACTGAGCACTTTATATTTGTTCTTATCAAAATCAAAGTCCCAAGAAGGATTTTCCCAGGGTTTAGGCAATGGGTGTTCAACTAAAGGCTCAACCTGCTTCTTGGCTTTCTTCTTTGGCTCAGGATTAGTAAATGGAGATTGTGAAGTAGCAGCAGGCCTCTTGCTCCTCTGTGAAGTTCTCACTGGCACTTCAGTTACAGGATTTTGAATTGGGGCTTTTTCTTTTGGGGACAATTTTTTCGGACTGGGGGGTTTTTCTGGACTGCAGGGGGGTTTGACTGGGCTGCTGGGGGCTTTTTCTGGGCTGCTGGGGGCTTTTTCTGGGCTGCTGGGGGCTCTTTCTTGACTGATGGGGACTTTGACTGGGCTGCTGGGAGGTTTTACTGGGCTGCTGGTGGCCTTTTGAGGGATATAGGATTCTGGGCCACTGTCTCTTGTCACAGATGACACTAATGGGTCCAGATCCATTGTATGCTCAGGAGATGCCACATTTAGTGGACTGATATTTGAATGGACCACCACCATCTGGAGGCATGATGGATCATGGGCAAATGCAGCTTTATTCACATTTTCAAACTCATCTTCCTGCCCATCACCATCCTCTCCCTCTCCATCAATATCATCTCCATGGACAGCACCAGCATCCTCCTCCAAGTCATCCAAATCAATATGAATACCCTCAGGACTCTTAGCACCAGAAGGTTTCAACCCCAGCTCCTCTCTCAACTCCTTCTCAATTTTATGCTTTGCAATTGAAAATTGCAAAGAGTGGTAACTTCTCAGCTTCACCAACATCTGATTTTCAATAGCCTTCCTATCAATAACACTCTTTTTTATCCTACTGTCAAACTCAGCCAATTTCTGGTTCACTGTCTCACAGAAAGTATCAATTTTCTTGTTCATTTTCTTTAACAGAGGCAAAACAACCAAACCTGTGGAAGCCTCACTTGGCTCATTCTCTTCATCACGTACAGGAGAAGGTGTAGGTGTGTGTAGCAATGTAGCATACCAACTCATAGCATCCTTATACATCTCTGTCTCCATCTCATCAGGTGTTGGCTTTAATTGCTTGAAGGGCACCTGATATCAAGATCAATATGTCATGATATGTCATTATATGTCATTATACTCTATTATACACTATTATATGACATTATATGTCATTATACTCTATTATACTCTATTATATGTCATTATATGTCATTATACTCTATTATACTCTATTATATGTCATTATATGTCGTTATATGTCGTTATATGCCTCTATATGTCATTATATGTCAATTATAAGGATAAAAATAGAAATCTAATAACTAACCATGACATCAGCCCGATCAAGGAATGTCTGCTTCGCCAATGTATAATCAATAGCCTTAATTGTCTTCCACCTCAACACTCGTAGACTAGGGGGGGCCTCTGGGTTATGTTTGGCCAAGGTTTCAGCATAATCCGCCCTCAGGCACTCAAAAACCCATGCCTGCTGTTAGACAATACGATAACCTTAGAGGGGGGGGGGTGAATAAGGTTTAACGAATATAATGACCTCTTTTTCGATTAAGCAAGATATGGATAACAATAAAGCGAGCAATGCGGAATAATATAGAAATGACTATATAAAGCTCACTAAGACAATTTATCAAACACCTTACTTAACTAACTTAACATATGTTATATGGCAACTAAACAAGATAAAAATTCAACACAAGACAACAATAATAAAGAGTTAAGGGAAGAGAGTGCAAACAACGATTTTAACGAGCTTCGGTTTCCCTACGTGCTCGACCCTCGGCTTTCCAACCTTGGGATTTGGAAACGGCTAACTTTGAACTTGAAGAATTCGATACACACAATCCACTTCAATTCTAAGCTACCACCCAATGGACAACCACCACTAGGGTTTCACTACTAACTAATCCAAGCTAGCAACCCAAACCTAAGTCTAGGATTTTAACTCTAGATAACTAGAACCCAATTTCACAAAATTAGGATTTCAAAGATTGGAAAGAAAATGGTTTCACTCTTGTACAAAGAATCCCTCAATGGATAGATGAAGAGTGGTACATAATAGCTCTATGAATTGTTCTTCATCAACAAAGATTTGGAATGCAATGAAGGTGAATGGCTTTTGCTTGAAAGATTTAAGATTAGGTTTTGATATGAGTTGCAAAAGTGTTTTTCTCAAATGGGTATGAGTGCTATTTATATGTGACTAAAAAATAGCTGAAATGTGACCCATAGAGACCAGCCATAGTGACCAAACAGCTCACTATGGTACGATAAAAAAAGCAACGTTCAAATAGTACACGTCATCGAGACCTGGCATCGAGACCAGGAGGTCACTATGCCAGCTCACTATGAAAAGTCAGAACATTCTGTAAGTTCATAGTGACCAGTCATCGAGACCAGGAGGTCACTATGCCAGCTCACTATGAAAAATCAGATCATTCTGCCAGTTCATAGTGACCTGTCATCGAGACCAGGAGGTCACTATGACACCTCTCTATGAACTACCAGAATACATCAGATCCCGTCATAGAGACCAGTCATAGAGACCAGGAGGTCTCGATGGCTGCTCTCTATGAAGTGTTGATTTGAAAATCATTAATATTTATATAGTTGATTCAATCTTAATCTCAATATACATAACACACCGTCAAATATATTAAATTCAAGATCGATTCAAATATATGAATCTAATAATATCAACACTTATCAAACGAGCTAGTATGAGAACGGTTTTAAACACCATTTAAAACTTGAAAAGCCATTCAAACTCAAAGCATGTTAACTATGAATGATTAGAACAATTCTTACACGAGTACTAAAGCAAAAGAACAAGTAAGCTCGAGTCCTTGCGTCCCGACTTGAAGTATGTGCCTAAAACGCACTGTGCAAGTCACTAACAAACGATATTAGATCAAAGGCATAATTTGTTATTATCAAAATAAGGAAGATTGACGTTAAGCCAACAAACTCCCCCTTTTTGATGATAACAAATTAACTCATGCTTGAGGCTAGGAGAGAAAAAAAAACAAGCAAGCCACGCTCCCCCTCAACATAAGATTTAGGTCCAGTTTTATGCAAAACAACATAGCTCACAAGATAAAGCACATCATCCATAAACACCCATAAAACAGAACATAAATAATAATAACGAACATCTAAAAGTCATAAAGTCATACAAGAAACACAAGATAGATATCCGAAAGCATAAAATCTCCCCCTTTGTAAACATCAAAAAGAAGGGAGCAAGCAACTAAAGTACAATAAGCAAGAAATAATGTGTGATCAGAGCCATCAGTCAAGAGCTAGGTCCCGAATATGGAATCATGGCTCCACTAGCATCATCCCCAAAACCAAACTGAGAAGCCGAGACAGGTGTACCGGTGTCCTCCCCATAGGTAGCTGGCTCCGAATCAGAATCAGAGACGACCAGATGCTGCTGAGCCTCTGCACTAGAACCTTCCCCGCGACCCAAACAAGCAAGGAACTTAGCAAAACCCCTCAGAATCCTTCCTTGCTTCTTGCCTCTCTTCTCCATGCGCTGAATAGCCTTCCCATGTTCGGCCTGGACCCTCATAATTTCGCGAACATCTGCATTGACCCCAGAGGTCCGACCGCTTCGCCTCAGAGGACTGTCATCCCGAGGTACCTCCTCATCTTCTTCTTCAATGTCATCAGGATGGTCCTCACCATCATTTTCATCCTCAGAATTAGTAGCAACGGGATGGCGCACACTACGAGAATGAGTATTCTTAAGTGCCTCAATTGCGCGTTGTGTTTCAAGGGAGGCTTGGGTGATTTGCCAATCATACCATAGATGGTCCTCATAGAAGAATAGTTGCTGCTTAGATAGAGAGTTCTTACCAACCATGTGAGCTTGATTAGCCGGCAAGGAATTACCCGGAGGAGTTACATTCCACTTCCTCATAATGGTGCTAATCAACATGCCATACGGAAGAGTAGAGGCCTTGGATTGGTGCATAACATATACCATATGTTCCAAGATGATGGCAACAAGATTTATCTTTTGGCGGGTCCTAAATTTGTGCAAGAGGATAGTGACAACATTGCTAGCCCTCCTCATTTGAGTCCCAACCGGCACCAAAGCTTTCATAATAGCAAAGAATGACAATCTATCATCCCCGGTAAAATCTGTAGCACAAGCAAAACCCCTCGGACCCTCAAGTGGATTAGCATTCAAACTCTCAAAAATTTCAGTGGAAGTCCTTGAATCAACATGATTATCCCAAGTTTTACCAAGATAGACATTAAAACCCGAATTAACTAACCCAAAGTCACTTGCAAAATCATCATCATCATAAACAAATTCTTTTCCCCCAAGCTCAAGCACAATACGAGAATTCCCAACCTCAACATGAACATGCTCATAAAAGAAGTAGACCCAATTTGGATAGATAAGTTCATGAGAAGTTAGAAAAATTTACCCAACCTTGATATTTAACTAGTGCCCAAAAAGGAGTATGTCCAACTTCCTCCTCGTTGAAGTAGTAGCCTTCAAGAATTCTAGCTTTACCCTCTCTTCCACACTTGCCACCACGGTCCAGGAAGAAGATTTCATGAAGGGGTTGAGAAGAACTTGCACCTTGGGTTCGTTTTTGACGTTTGGTGGGTTGTCTTTGTCTAGTCATAATGTAAGGATTTTGTGATGTAATTGGAGTTGGGTAGAGTGATTTGGTGATGAATTTTTTTTGAGAAAGGTGTAATGTGAGTGGAAATTTCGAATTTGAGAGAGAATTGAGGTTGGGTTCGAATGGATTTGGGATTTGGGGGCTAGGGTTCTTAAAAAATCTGATGTGAGCCTTATATAGCTGGCGTCATCGAGACCAACCATCGAGACCTGGTGGTCACGATGCCACCCTCTCGATGACCTTCCAGGGAGCAGATCAGATTTCATCGTGACCAAGCATAGAGACCAGGTTCTCTCGATGCCAGGTCTCGATGACCATCCAGGGAGTTTTCCAGATTTTCTGTCGAGAGTAGCCATAGTGACCAGGTGCTCTCTATGCCACCTCTCGATGACTATGCAGAAAGTTCACCATCCATATTCAAAAATTCCCCAACAATCCATACACAAGCAATCATCCCAACACGAAAACACTTCCGAAAGTACATCAAACCTTCTCTAGATTCCAACAAAATATACCGGAGCAACCTTTTTCTCGAAATTTTACCAATGACATCACTCAACCAATCATGAACCATACTAATACATTCAATCCTTGGCTCATCATTTCACAAACATACAAATGAAGCGCATATAAACATGAAGCAAAAAAACACAATATGAAGTCTTAAGGCACGACTTCCCCTCAATATGGAGTCTTAAAGGCATGACTCCCCCTCACAAAAAGCATATTATATATATATAACAAAGGCATTAAAAGCATACTAGAAACAAGAAACTCATAGAGGAGAGATCAAGCATCCCAAGTTCACGCCTTATCTTATTAAATTGATCCTCGGCTAAGGGCTTAGTGAAATGTCCGCTAGTTGGTCATTTGTGCCTACAAATTTAGATCGATATTACCCTTAGAAACGTGATCTCGAATAAAATGATGCCGAATCTCTATGTGCTTGGTTCGTGAGTGTTGGACGGGATTTCTTAGCAATGTAATCGCACTCGTTGTTGTCGCACAAGACGGGAATATGATCAAACTTAAGGCCAACATCTTCTAAGGTTTGTTTCATCCAAAGGATTGTGCGACACAATTACCAACGGCTACATACTCGGCTTCGGCGGTCGACAAGGCTACACTATTTTGCTTTTTACTAGACCAAGATGTGAGACAAGGTCCAAGAAAGTGACAAGTCCCACTAGTGCTTTCCTATCAAGGGTGCAACCCGCAAAATCGGCATCGGAAAACCTATAAGATCAAAACTCTTACATCTAGGATAAATAAGCCAAAATCTATCGTCCCTTGACTACCTAAGTATCCTCTTAACCGATTTAAAGTGGGATTCCTTGGGACAAGCTTGAAATCTCGCACATAAACATACGGAAAACATAATATCGGGCCTAGAAGCCGTAAGATAAAGAAGGCTACCGATCATACCTCGATACATTGTTTCATTTACGCATTTGCCATCTTCATCCTTGTCAAGCTTTGTCGCCGTTGCCATTGGTTCCAATCGTCTTAGCATCTTCCATCTTGAACTTCTTGATCAAACTCTTTAGAAAATTTGCTTTGAGAAATGAAGTTCCTTCCTCGAGTTGTTTGACTTGTAGTCCGAGGAAAAATGTAAGCTCCCCCATAGAGCTCATCTCAAATTCCTTAGTCAACATTTGAAAACTCCTCGCACAAGGAATTGTTAGTAGAACCGAAATGATATCACTACATAGATTTGAGCTACTATGATATGTTTGCCCTTGGATTTTAAGAAAAGTGTGAATCTAACTTCCTTTTGTGAATCCATTAGCAATTAAATGTGTGCTTAATCTATCATACCAAGCTCTAGGAGCTTGTTTAAGACCGTAAAGGGCTTTGTCAGTTTGTACACAGATCGGGAACTCATAGTCCTCAAAACCGGGGGGGTTGTTTTACAAACTTCTTCATCTAAAAAAAACCATTTAAGAAAGCGCTTTTAACATCCATTTGATGAAGTTTAAAACCCATGTAGCTAGCAAAGGCTAAGATCATACGAATGGACTCAAGCCTAGCTACGGGAGCAAAGTTTCATCAAAACAATCCCCTCAACTTGGTTGTATCCTTGGACTACTAGACGACTTTTATTTACCAAAACAACTCCGGTTTCATCTAGTTTGTTTCTAAAATCCATTTTGTACCAATAATAGTCCTATCAACCGGTTTTTCGACCAAATGCCAAACTTTACACCTTTGAAATTGTTCTAATTTTTGCATTGAATTACCCATTCCGGATCTTCTAAAGTTGTTTAACATTCAAAGGAACGACTTGAGAGACATAACACTATGAAGGCAAACATTATTTAAAGAAGATCGAGTGGTTACCCCCTTTGAGATATCACCAATAATTTGCTCGGGTGGATGATCCGTATCATTTTGTATTCCTTAGGAAGATCTTCATGAGTTCTTCCATGTAGGTAATCATTCACATCTTGTACCTCATTTGTTTCCTTGTTAAGCTCCCCCGTAGTTTGAATATCTTCAAGTACTTCGACACTTGGCTCATCAACTAGTTTTGGGACACTTCTTATCTCATTTCCTATAGGCTCGTTGTCATCTTTCGACACATTCTCAACAAAAGGATTAGATTCATCAAATGAAACATGAATAGATTCTTGAACGCCATTGATCCTTTTTTATATATAACAAATAAGCTCTACTATGACGAGAATAGCCAAGAAAGATAGCTTCATTTGATTTTGCATCGAATTTACCAAGCTTATCTTTTGTATTAAGAATATAGCATTTACAACCGAAAACTTTGAAATAAGAGATAGAAGGGAGTTTTGCCATACCATAGCTCATAAGGCGTCTTATTCAAGAGCGGCTTAAGAGTACTCGATTTAGCACGTGGCAAGCGGTGTCTATTGCATGACCCCAAAAATATGTCGGAAGATTTGTTCATTT